>JBBPDB010000017.1:13820744-13831148 GCA_037974465.1 Brachypetersius altus | reverse complement strand
TTAATCGGTTATCGGCAAGTAAGGACCAACCTAACTATCGGTATCGGTAAAATTCAATATCGGTCGACCTCTAGTAATGGCAATACTTCAGGAATTTCTACAGTGTCCTTGGAGGAATCTTAGTTCATTCAGATGATTTCAGCTTACTATGGGGTTCCAGACAACTGCTACTTTTCTAAGCCATTCTATAAGACACAACCCAAAGGTGCAAATAATGTATTTTATTTCATTTATATACTATGTTATTTTTCCTTTTTAAAGTGTTCATTTGTATGGTTTTCTATGCCAAAAGAGGCATAATTCATTGTTTTTATAAGAGCATGTAAACAATCTCTGCTCTGTTTCTTCTATATTGTTCCTCATTCAAAAAAAACTAAATCCTTCTTATAACTTCAGTGTAAATGGGCAGAGACATGGAAGGCTGGACAAGCAGGCCGATTGAATGACATCACAAAAGCAAAGGATTGAAAATGGACTGTTCTTGTAGCTGATTTTCTATTTTGTAGAGATTGTATGGGTTGCCTAACAAATGTCACATACACGTTTACATACGATATCAAACTCTTTTATTTCAACAAAATGACAAAAATGAGCTGGGACCTTTAAATAGTAATTATACATTTCCAATGATCCATAGAAGCAGTATATATGTGTCTTTATAACAGATTACACAGTCTGCCTCAGTGTAACAGGTAAACTCAGTTATACTCTCTAATGCTTTAATGCAGACATAAAGCTTAGACAATCCCCTCATGGGGCAGTTTAAGTGTGTCCACATTACTCTCTATCACACCCTCACCACTTCCCCGTATCTCCCGCCTCTGAAAACATGGCAGATAGAGCCGGATAATTGACATAGTGGAGTTTTATTCAATTTCATTTACTTTAATTAAGTCTGTTTTTTTCTATCCGAAGGGCCTCTGGAAGCAGACTGCTGCCGCCCTCCGAGACCTGGAAGCAATAATTAAAGCCTGGTGTCAATCACAGTCTCTTTCATTCTGGGACTTCTCCAAGACCGTGTGCCCATCAAGCCTATCATGACAAATTAATCAGCGGCTGCTCCCTCCGTTTCGCACAGCCTTGCCCTTGGGGAGAATCGGGCCGCTCCACGCTGAGAGCGAGCGCATAATTCCCAAATTCAGGAAGGCATTTATCAATTATAGCACGCTGAGGGCCCTCACCAATTTCTCTGACCTAATCTGCAATGTGGGCTGCCACAGTCCTATTAACCAGCACACAGGCTCAGGGCCATCCAGTGGCTGATCATGTGTCTCTCTAGATGCACCTGGAAATCAATAAAACCTGTACATTCTCTGCTCAGCTTTTAAAGGGCCGGTTTTCAACCTCCCTTCACATTTAAGAATTAAACAAGCTGTTTTTGTTACTGTGCCTTTAGGACTTATATATGTAAATAAATACATTCCCTTCTGATTAGCTGCCCTACATTTGCCCTATCATTCAAAAAACACTACTTAAATGGGCATGAATGAGTGTGAATGGACAGAGAGTTCTTGTTTTTTTTAAAAAGTTATACCAAATCATTTGAGAACAAAATTACAAAGTAATTGAATGTTGTAGGTGGTTCTTAAAAGAACCTTCTAAACTATAGTATGAAAAAAAGTTTTGCTGTTGTCCTAGTGTTATCCAGCCATAGTTTTTTGGTGATGAACAGAAGTCTTTGTGCTAAAAGGTTAAATAGATGGTGGATGTATGTGAAAAAACAAAAACAATGATTTCAAAATCATGATTTCAAAATCCATATAGTTTCCACATATGGGCTGGGTAAACTGGGGAGATAGTGATATATTATGTAGTTATTTCATTAACTAGTTTGGGAGGTGGACTACACCTGCAACTCCACCTCTTTCCAAGCTCATGCCATAAAAATGTCCAGCTCTACCTTCTACACGTTCTGTCTCAGTCCATCTTTGCAGTTCTACCTCTGTTCAAGGATGAAAAAGCATAGTCCAGCCGTCTACTTTCAGTCTTTTCACAACAATATGTTGAAGGTATCCCTAACTAGTAATATAATACGAAGGTTAAAACATTAAAACATTTTTATTTCCATATGAATCTGAATTCTTTAAATCTACAGCCAGGCAAACATGAATTAGATGCAAAGCCCTTTTAACTGAATTTATAAGCAATGTACATCCATAAAATCAAGAATGAATCATCTTTGGTCTTCGGTGAATCATTGCCATTCCAAAGCCTGTGACCAAAGATGGCATGAAGCATGAAAAAAGCATGTCCACCGCCGCCCACTAACGGAATTTGTTCCTTAAATGCACTTACTGCATCTTTAAATGCTCTTGATGCATCTCATGTCAGGTAACACTTACGATGTCCCGGGAAGGGACCACGCTCTAAACGATTCAATCACAGCTTAGACAGGACGAAGGGGAAAAAAAGGCCTGATAAAAGAAATCTGTCTGCTCTGACAGTTGAATAAATGCCTGCTGGCGTTTTGTAAATGTGCTTGGGTAGTGGGTGCGAAAGCGCATGCAAGATGCGTATCGGCTCCGGGATTGGTATGCACCGTCGCCATCATGAATATTCTAAATTATTGACACCTCACAAAAAAAAGTGCAAAGTGGACAGTATAGGCGCTTGATTAAAAACCAAGGACAGAATACATCATTCTCTGCACTGTAAAGGGCGCCCAGGCTCAGGATGTTGTGCTGCTGGTAAAGGCCTGATACAGGGGGGCTGAAGGACTGATCCACAGTGTGTAAAATCAGGCCACTGAAGGTGCAATATAGATCAAAATAAATCTAAGCAAGATGTGTAGGTATTATGAGGTGATGCCCATGACAAGAGACAGCGAAAAGAATTAGGGGCGGATAATATGACAGCCTGAAGTCAAGTTAAGCATGTTTTCTTGTCATTTATTCCATCTACATAGTACACAGCCAAGCACAAGGGTGCAACACAAGATTACACAGTTATGAGTGTAAACTTTAAACACAAGAGTGAACAGTACTACAGAACAGCAAACACGCAGAAATGCTTACAAAGTTGCACAAAATTATGTGCAGAGTCAAGTAACAGTAACATGTTTTTTCCTGTAAGTGTAAGGAAAATACACCACTACATAACCTTCGCCTACAAATACAAAAACATCCATTTATTTCACTTGAGAGGTGTTAACAGTGATCAAAAATTGTACACATGCATAACGTAATCACATGTGACATGAAATGGGAGATGATCACACATTTATTCATCTCTAACTGGTACCCTATTAGCTGCATACAATGAGCAAAAATTTCTATAGAATTTAACTGAATTTCTATAGAATTTAAGAGTTTAACTATATACTGTGAGAGGATTGGAACAGAAAAACAAAACCTCATACCAACTACAAAGCATTGCAAACTCAGCTAAACTTCCTCCTTAAAATCCTAACCAGCCAGTAGGTCTGTCATTGTCTGCATAATATTGTTATAATCATGATTTATTTTGTGCATTAAATGACCTCTAAAGTTTTCAGATTTGTTCCACTGTCAGACGCCACTCTTTTTGTTGACTTGTCCTGGCGATGCAGTTGCAGTGTGATTTCATACTGAAAGCTTCAATGTATTAATATCTGTGGTCTGCACATTTTGACACCACTAACGATGCTAACGTCTGTGTGTATGGATGTCCCTGTTTGTTAGCCTAAAGTGATCAGTGATATCTGTTATATTTCCCAGGGGGGTTATTGGTTCTTAATGGCAGCTGCAGACCTTAAGGCAACTTACAACCCAGCTGAGTAGTTATCTCCTTAACATTCTGCTGGGCTTGTTAAGTAAAATTGTGTGGCCTGTTTAGTTTAAAGCCTTTTAAGTCTAAATGAACTCAGCTATCTTCATATTTTAATAACTGAACCTATTCCCAGTGATCTGTGTCGGTGGTCTCTGTGACTCTGTGTACATGTAAATTTGGGGCAGCAGGATCCGCCTGCGCCGTATCTGAAACTAAACAGGACTGGTAGTTGGATGTCAATCAGAAAGAGGTGATTAATATTCTATCTGCTGGGGTTCACACCCACACAGTGAAATCAGAATAGCAGACAGAGAAGACATGAAACACTTCTTTTAATGTTTGCATTTGGGACATTTTTGGAAGGTTAAATGTACTGAAACCTTTCTGAAATTGAGCTTTCTGGACAGAAATGTAGAAGCAACTGTGAAGATATGAAGCAATAGTAGCTTTACTACATTCAGCACCACACACTTTGTCACACTCTGACACACACACTGAGTAAAAAACTTCCTGAGGCTCGGAGGGGGGTTTGGAGTGAAAAGTGAGGGGTGTTGGGCAGTGCCATCACTGGGCCTGTATGGAGATCCAGGGCAGCTAAATCCAGACACCACGGGGCAGAAGCCCCACTGAGCGGGACAGGAAAAGCTCTCATGAGTGTGAGGCCGATGCCAGGCCCCGCTGCAGGGCCAAACCCCTATCTGACCATCTGTGGCTCCAGGATCAGCAGCATAACACACATATGGCCTTAATGCACAGGCAGGCCACAGAGATACATGGAGCTACAGCAAAGATATAAGTGATCTTAAAGTTGTGGTTCAGCAAACAGTCAACTTTAAACTGCTGTAATCAGAAACATGTGTTTTTGCTGCTTTAGTTTTAGACATATGTTGGGCTATTAGGATAATGAAGCTAAGCAGACATGTTTTCTAAAACTGTAGAACATACTGTTAGGGCTGGGAGCAAGCAATTTTGGAACAACTGAATTAGGTTTACATTGTTTAAAACCACAGGTATTTTGTACTTACATATCCTGCAAATCTAGGGCAGTTTCTCTTGATGCCAGTGGTGTAGCAAAGCCTCGAGGTCTCCATATACAAAGGACAGGTTTTCAGACAACAGCAAACAAAACACATGACTTTTGAAAACATGCACACACACAATGTTAGTCAGTGAGCCTGTGTTTGATGGTCATTCCCCCATGTGGAAAAAATGGACTGGAGGACAGGAGTTCTCATGCAATTTATACTTCTAAAGATACATAAAATGAAACATTATATATCTAGATATATTCTATAAATATATAAAAAAATATATATTTTATAATTCCTTGATTATTTTCTTTAATATATACTGTGCTCCCAACTTTTTTGCTGCCGTACTGAACGAACAGTGCCCATCAACCCCCATCAGCCTCCGCTGGGGCAATTCAGCACCACAGCCAGTAACTGCACTGCTCACTGTGGCAAAGAGACGGTTCCTCAGGAGTCACACCTGGCAGCAGTTTACCAATCACCATCAACAAAGAGACCAGTAGGTATAAAAGGGGCCTTGTGCAGTAGTGCGGGAACTTTGTTGGAACAAGCTAATGGTTTTGCTTCTGTTTCTCGACTACAGATTCAAGCCCTGAGGACAACCCGCAAGTTTCCTGAAGTCACCAGTTCCCCACGCTTCATTCTTCACTGGCAACTGCACGCTTCCACTTATAGTTTTGTAAATAGAGGTGTGTTTTGCACACTCATAGGCAGTCCCAACATCTATATTCAAGGCATGGCATGAGATTATATCACAATATATACACACAAACACATATTATTGATTAGTATTGATTTTTTATTGGCTACAAATCTACAATTTACCAGTTATAAAATGGACAAAAGTACAATACCATATATTACAGAGTCTTCCATTCTATTACAATGCTGTTTAGCATTGCTTGTCGGCTACATTACGCTTGTAGCTCCACTACAACACTGAAGAAGCAAACTTCACACCAACATGTCATGCCAGACTACATTTGAGCGAAGGGGTAAACCGTGTAAATAGATGTTCAAACAATCACTTTAAATCAAGACACTTTTTTGCTGCCCATCCTGTATTGAATAAACTGACTCACAAAATGACACACAGTGTACATGGGGTACATGAACCACGCTGAGTACTCAGCTCATTTTCCAATCCAGGCCGCAGTGGTGTTCTCGTCCCGCTGCCAACACACCTGAGCGCCAATCCCAGATCACGCTTGTGTTTTGACTGGCTGTGACTTGCTCAAGCATGTTTTACTCATCAGTCAAAACACCTGAGTCCACAGATACGTGTGTTTCTAGGTCAATATGACAGTGTTCATTGAGAGATCAAATGCTAGCTGAGATTAGAGCTTAATCCGAGCTTATTCTGACCTCTAGCTGAGCTGTGCTGGGCTTGTCTTGAACTGGCATTGCTATGTACATGTGTCTGCCACTGCTGCAGTATTACAGCACAGCTGGATCCTCCCCGAAGATTCAGAATTATACCAGTTATGCCATTACGGCCAATAACTAAATAATGGGTCTCCTTTCAGGATCTGCGAAAAAAGCTGGAGACGGGAGCCAATAAGGCGAACGCAACATTTAGGTGAGTAAACAGCAGAGGCAAATAAACAAACACAGACAGGCAGATAAAAGGCGGGCACTGAAAGAGTGGGCCGCTCTGAAGCAGCCAGGGGCTGCCGCTAATGGGACTCGTATTTATTTGCCCCCCACTCTTCTCCCTTACGAGTCTTCACTGGCTCCACGTTTGCACTATTTATTCTCATTTGCACAGAAGTGCTGCCAGGATGATCATGAGTCGCTTACGCACACCAAAAAAAAAAAAGAGGAGCGCAAGCAAGACGAGGACAAATGGCGCCCGGAGAGTCACCCCTGGCACACCGAAATCTGTCATGATTACCTCCCGGCCGTCTGACTTAATACCTCTGCATGGCCGCAGCTCGAAGGGAGGCAGAAAGAGGAATGGGCAGAGATTCCCCATCCATTAGGACCGATCATGCCTGGGGAGTGTAAATCAGCACTGCTTTACTGTACCACAGACAGATACAGGCTTCAATTGTTGTGATTCAACACGCTTCCATAACAAGCTTGATGTCCTGGTGTCATGCGCCACTTTCAGTGTGACTGTAAAAGTGACAGAAAATGAAACTTACAGAACTTTTCCCCAAATTCAGTCAATTATCCAAGATGTGTTTGGAAGTGCTGTTGCATCACAGTGAAAAGGTCCTGGGTTTGATCATAGCCAGGGTGGCTGAGGGTCTTTCCCTGTGGGTTTGCGTATCTCTGTGGGTTCCCCAGGAGTTCTGGTTTTCTACCACAGTCAAAAGAACATGCACCTTAGCTGAACTGGAGATGCTAAATTGCGGCTAGGCGGAATTGTGTGCAGGAATGTGTCTGTGTGTCTGCCCTGTGATGAATTGACAACCTGTCCAGGGTGCTCCTCTGCCTTTCACCTTATGATCGCTGGGATAGAATCTAGGACCCCCTGCCATCCTGTTTAGGGATTAAAGGCTCTAATAATAATTGAATTTTTAGTGTCTTGTGTTTGCTTTATTTGTTTGTTTGTTTGTTTTTTGACAGGGTGACCAGTGACAGCTCAGGTTGAGAATAACTGGGTTTTCTGATGGATCCAAGTATTCATGTAATCCAACAAAAGCTGGATTGGCCAATCTTTAACCATTAAAGACAATTTTTAACCATTAAATATGTTTTAGAAGGGCATATCTATATTTTCCTCTTGTTTTATTAAACTGTTTTTTTTGTTCCTGTGCATTTAAGACAAGAAATTATTTACTCATTATATATATATATATATAATGAGTAAATAATTCCTATAATACACTACATACATAACAACCTGATAAGTTAGGGACAAGTGTGTGATGACTTAGGCATGCAGATTACATGATGCTCACTTTTTAGCTACACATCCTCATGCAAAATTAAATAAAGCAAAACTGTGGCTGCCAAACATGTTCTTTTGGATTATTTATATTTAAAGTAAAGGGAAAATGTGTATATCTGACTATATCTTTAAGAATGCGGGAGGTGCAGGCTTAATGCAGCGGCACTCTTTTTAATTCAGTTTACATGGTGTTAAGGCAGGGAACATTGATTCCTAAAGAACTGCAGCACCCAAGGATCGGCTCAGGCTGAGGGGCACAAATGGCTTCAAATTCGCTTTGCCCTCCATGTCTTAATCCACTATGAAAGCTCTGACCTCGACTAATGTCTTCCAGTAGCACTTCTATGAAAGACCACCAGAAAGAGCCACTTTTTTATATTTCCATTGTAATTGAGTTTTGAAGTGTGACTGCTGAAAAAAGCTTTTCCTCTGAACAGCAGAGCAGTACCTGACGAGACAGTCGCAGGGATATTTTTCCTGTTTTCTTTTGCACATAGGAAACTGCTAAAAGAAACGAAAAAAATGACCTGCTGTTTTCCAGCAGTTCTCGAAAGAGCTCCCCATAGAAAAGTGGAGCTGAAGAGGAGGGGTGAGTTAGTTGCACAGACCTGACCTACTCCAGCAGGACCTGCAGTTGAAAGGTTCTTGAGACACAGAGGAGAGGAAGAGACAGAGAAAGAGGGAAAGAGAGAGAGGGAAGGAGAGAGAGAGAGAGAGAGAGAAAGAGAACCTTCCTTTCCAGGACTGCAGGCTGTTTCGCGCTGAGTTGCCGCGACCTTGAAAGCTCTGGCACCGGCAGCTTGTGTAAATTATTCAGACAGGATGCAGAAAAGGAAAGGAGTCGGGCTCTCATAGCCTCAACAGAGCGGAAAGCAAAAACACAGCAGCTCCGCCACTTCTCCTGAGAAATACACCAAACACAGAGGAGAGATTAGTATATCAGACAGTGACTGAGGGAGGACAGGGGAGGAGCAGAGGAGGAACAGGAAAAGACAGAAAGACAAGGAAAGAACAAAAGGGAAGTGAAATTGTGAGGAAAAAGCGACTAAGAAAGAAGAGTTAATGAATGAATGAATGAATTAATTAATTAATTAAAGAAAGAAAGAATGTAGAAAGGAAGAAAGAAAGAAAGAACAAGAAGGAAAAAACGGGAAAGAGTTAATAGATAAAATAGAAAGAATGATAAAAAGAGGGATGAAAAATATAGTAAACTAAGAAAGAAAGAGAAAAAGGATGGAGGGCAGTGAGAAAGAGAAAGAGCTAAAAAGGAAGAAAGAAGGAAAAAATGAAGGCAGAAAAGCAGTGAATGGGAAAACGAATGCAAGAACACAAGCAGAAGAAAGAAAAGAAAGAGGACAGGACAGAAAGGAAAGAATGGCTCCACTAATTCCTGGAGCAGATCAGTAAACGTGTGTACGTGTGTGTGAGTGTGGGATTAATGTGGCCCCCCTTCATAATTCATTTGAGCCCACAGTGAAGCAGCACAGTGGGGTTCTGCCAATAATTGCCTGAACACACTTCCATCACCTGCTGTGCTACTGTCCTCAGCAGGACCCTGCAGGACACTGATCTCCACACAGCCACAGTATACAGAGGCTGAATACTCACACACACCCATATGAGCGGCCAGTAATTAACCTTATTTTTGTTTTAACTCTGATACTGAATTTGCCTTGGATAAACCTTCGCTGGCCTCATTCTGCAGCCGTTATTACTGTTATTACTGTAAACAGCTGGATCGGGACCGTGCATAATGACCCCGCCCTTAAACACACGCTTGAGCCACCATCACTCTTGTTAATGAGATCACTAACCTTTGCTCAAAAAACACAGCAGCATGAGGTAAAAACGCCTGGAGAAAATCTGTACATTGTCCTGAAACAGCAAGAATGAAAGCCAGAGACCCAGTAGCACACATACACACATATGCGCGCACACACACACACACACACACACACATATACACCCAGCATCTCTGTGTACTCTGTGTGTCAGTCTGAGCACTGTGTTCTCCTGTATGTGTGCAGCAGGCCAGCTGATCAAACACTATGTTAGGAGGTTAATTAAATGTCAGTCTTTTTTTCCCTCCTCTTCTCCTCCTCTTTGCTCCCTCTCATCCTTCCTGTCCACTTATGCTGGTTTCTCCCTCTCCTTCTAGTTGTTCTTATTCTTCTCCTCTTACACCCCTTCTTTCTCTTCAGTCTTATTTTTCTCCTGTCTCTTTCTCTTACTTCTTCATCTCCTCTTTTACTCCTTTTCCTACATCATTAATGTCATCCTATCTTCTCCTCCTCCTCTGTTGTATCCCTTTTCTACTTCTTTCTCTTCTGTGATCATCTTGTTCCTCTTCTCTAAATTTTTCCTCTTTCTCTTCCTTTGTAGTTCTTCGCTTCTTCTCTTTCATCTTTTCTTCCTCTCTTCCTCCTTTTCTTCTCCTTTCTTCTCTTTCATCTTCTCTTCTCCTCTTCCTCCTTTTCATCTCCTTTCTTCTCTTTCATCTTCTTTTCTCTTCTCCCACCTTTTTTATCTGCTCTTCCTCCTCTTCATTGTGTTTATTCTCCTCCTCCTTCATCCTTTCCTTCTCCTCCCACTCTTTCTCCTCCTCATTTCCTCTTTCAGTCCCTCCTTTTTCGTCTTCTCTTCCTCTTTCACGTTTCTCTTCTCCTTTTATCGTCTTTTTCTCTCTTCTTCCTCCTTCTTGTATTTCTCTCCATCTCCCTCCTTTTC
>JBBPDB010000017.1:13796081-13820644 GCA_037974465.1 Brachypetersius altus | reverse complement strand
TTTCCTTTCATCTTCTTTTCTCCTCTTCTTCTCCCACCTTTTTTATCTGCTCTTCCTCCTCTTCATTGTGTTTATTCTCCTCCTCCTTCATCCTTTCCTTCTACCACTCTTTCTCCTCCTCATTTCCTCTTTCATCTAATTTTTCTCCCTTTTTCTTTTTCTTCTCCTCTTTCACTCCCTCCCTTTTCGTCTCCTCTTCCTCTTTCACGTTTCTCTTCTCCTTTTATCGTCTTTTTCTCTCTTCTTCCTCCTTCTTGTACTCCTCTCCATCTCCCTCCTTTTCATCTGCCCTTCCTCCTCCTTCATCTTTTTCCTCTCCCGATCTTCCTCCTCTTCTTCATCTCAATTATCTCCTCTTTCTTCCTTTTCTTCTCCTTTCATCTTTTTCTCCTCTTCCCCTCCTCTCCCTCCTTTTTGTTTCCTCTTCCTCCTCCTCTTTCTCCTCCTCCTCCCTCAGCTTTTTCCTCTCCTCTCTCATTTCTGCCTTCTATATCTCCACCTTCACTTTCTACTTTTCCTACTTCTTCAGTCTTTGTTCCTCATCTTCTTCATTTCTGCTTTATCTCCTCTTTCTCTACCTTTTCCTCTTCTTTCTTCTTCATTTACATTTACATTTACGGCATTTATCAGACGCTTTTATCCAAAGCGACTTCCATTCGATACCTACAGGGGGCAGTCTGTCCCTGGAGCAACTCGGGGTTGAGGGTCTTGCTCAGGGACCCAGTGGTGGTGCTGTAGGTAGGATTTGAACCCATGACCTCTTGGTCTGGGGGCAAGGGTCCTACCCACTGAGCTACCTCCACCCCATCATCCGCTCATTCTTCTTTGTCTTCTTCCTTAATGTCATCTTCATCTTCTCTATCACCTTTGTTTTCATGAACTCCTTCTATTCCTCTCTTCTTTGTATCCTCTTCCCTCTTATTCTTTTCTTTCTGATCATGACCATCCCCCTCATTGTTTTTGATGGGTGTCAGTCTGATGAAGTCTCCCTCTGCGTACCAGTTGTGGCGTCTGTGGCAGCGTTACAAGTGGGCAGAGCGTGGCATTTAATGCACCATATGCTCTGGTGCGGGAGTGTGTGTATGTGTGTGAGCGGAGTGTGCAGGAATCTCCCACTGAGAGGGCCTCACACCAGAAATAGTCCCTCCCCAATAAAGAATGGGCAGATGAAAGTTTGATGAGGGACGGCGTTCTGATGAAAAATTCTGTTTGCCTTCCCGGGACACCCTCTTTTATTCGGGCCCCGGGGGCGTGGATCCGGGCAGCAGAGATATTTACGCCCGCGGTGCCGGCTTTCAGGGAGGCGGACGTCCTTAATCGAATTTCAAAGATCCCCTCGCTGACGGAAAGCTGGGGGAGGACGCTTCGGAGTTCTTCCCGCTTTCTCCTCCCGCTTGATAACCTTTTGAAAAATGCTGGCACAAATTACACAAGGTTTTTTTTACTCTCTCCTCTTGCACATGTGCCAAAAAGAAATCAGTGCAAGTGTTTCTGGTCAGGAGTGCGGCACAATTAAAACGAGTTTCATCCTAACCTGCCACGTCTTTGTGTGCCGTAACTGATGTGCGATGCAGTTAAAAGGGTGATTAAAGAGTAAACTGAGGCTTTGTGTAGAAGGTGACATTTTCTTCTATTTTTGGTGAAATGCTACACAGGAGGACGTTGGTTTGTCTCGTTCCATAACCAGCATTACGTCATTCACTCCCTCCTTTTGAAGTGGGAGTGGCAGCTGAAATTCATACCATGTAGAGCAGAGCGCAACATGAAATATTGCTTAATTGAGGAGGGCTTGTTCGTCTCTTGTGCCAGATTTTATCACCCTTGTAGAAAAAAAAAAAAAGAAGAAGAAGGAAAAAACTCACAACAGAAGGTGCTATTTTAGTCTTTGAAATTCAGATTGTAGCCGAATCAGAGCATAAGGTGGATCAGCATCGCAGCCTTCTGCACTCTTGAGGTTCAGAGATTCTCTCAGTGCGCACTTGTACATTCTGACTCCCTGAATTGCTAATTGCATTAGCTGCATTCAGACTGTAGGGGGGTGGCGAGGCTTCATCTCATTAATCATATGTGGGGATAGCAGGGCTTTGGGTAAAAAAGAATAGCTTAATTCTATTACACAGATTATTCAGCAAGTACATCATTAGTCTTATTCTGAGCATATTTAGTTCTGAGAGAGAGAGAGAGAGAGAGAGAGAGAGAGAGAGTCAAAGAGCAAGATAGAGGGGGAGAGAAAGACAGAAAGAACAAGAGAGAGATAAAGCTGAGAGAGAGAGCAAGCAAGAGAGAGGGTGTGAGATGGTTAGACAGAGAAATAGAGAAGGAAAAAGAGAAAAAGAGAGCGGAAGGGAGAGGAAGAGAAAGAAATATGGGGCGAGAGAGAGAAGGGAGAGAGTGAAATTGCTGAATCCTCACATGTATATATATATAGAGAGAGAGAGAGAGAGAGAGAGAGAGAGAGAGAGAGAGAAAGAGAGAGAGATACATATATAGAAAGAATTCAAGGTGGAACTGAAAAATTCCAGCAAGACTGACAGTGAAAAAAAGTGGCTAAATAAATGTTTTAAGAGATTTATGCTAAATACAGCATAAGACACAATTTCTCCCAGGATCTTTGTGAAAAGGTGTGCATGCATGTGTAAAACTCAAATATATTTTAAATATATATGTTAAACAAATGATAAGGCTAGCAAAGGAGAGACTGAAGTTAAATTTGAAGCAGAACAGAAGTGGTTTTGGAGAGGGATTTTTGGATACTCATTCAGAAACATCAACTTAAGAAATACTATTTGAGCCAGAGCTCAAAAAGCTTCTGGCCTGAATAAAACCTGAAATGATTCCAATATCAACTTTTACTGAATCAGAAGAGATGGCAGTAGTGGAGATGTAAGAATGGGTTTATTTGTATGCATGTCTGGGCTTGTGCCTACAGTCATTAATGTGTGTTCCTGGCTGCCCAATGCTTCACTTGGTGTATGTGTTAAACACAGAGGAAAAATTTTGTTCTGTGGTGTGTTCATGTATGACAAAATGGTCACTTTCAGAGCATATTCAGAGCACTGATGAATCTTTCCACTTGTGCATGCATTACTGCATGTGAGTAGTTGCACAGATGTGTTTGTGATGTGCGTGTACATTTTCCACAGCAGTCGATGTGCAGACATTTTGCTCTTTGTGCATGAATGCCTGCACATTTGTGTACATTCATTGTCATACATTTTAAAGGATAAAAGTTATTGTTCCTGAATAAACTAAATGCATTTTGTGAAACTGAGAATTTATATTAGGTTAGAGTTGCTTATAGAAAAGTCATACAAGTACACACCTATCTATCTATATGTATATATTTGTGTACAAGTGTTTTTGGCTTGCAGCACGCTGCTAATGCTAACTGGTAATGCTAACGTTTTTTTAAGCAATACAATTTTCTGATTATGATCATTTATTTACCTTTACATTATCTTTAAAGGTAATGCATTAAACTGAGTATAAAATGAAATAAAGTGTTCTGGGAGCATATTTGAAGGCATATTTAGGGTTTACACTATAAAAATAGGCATTTTAGGCATTTTTACCAAAACACAATGACGCGGTTTTTCATCATACGCGGGTGCTTGGAACGTAACCCCCGCAAAAAGCGGCGGATCACTGTATAGGTATGTATGTATGTGGTATGTGTGCCATTTCTGACATTTTAGACAAATTATTATTATTAGATACTTATATATGTACTATACATGGGACATGTTGTTTATATGCATAAACATGGCATATAAAAATTGGAAAGCAAGTCCAAAGTACTTTATTAGTACAATTGTTACACAAATTGTAACCAGCCCCACTGGATGTTGTTCTTTGCTTAAATAAAGTTTCAAAAGTGTGGAGATACTGCATTTACTTACTACTTACAGCTTGAAACAAAGTTTTGAATAACTTTGAAATATGTCTGTGTGTAAACGTCTCTCAGTTACTCGAGTTCGATGCTATAAAAGTGTGCAGAGAAGGCAGCTTCATTAATTAGCATTTAGCCTGACAATCATTTGTCTCCTGTTGGACTAATGAAGCTGGTGATGAAGAGCAGACTGCTGCGAGAGGAACTGCCTGTTTCCAAGCCCACATTTCCAATTTGGGATTTTAGTGAAGTGAACGTGACTTCCTTCCCAACTTTTCAAAAGTTAAAAGAATTCATAAACTGTGTGTGGATACACATCTCTGACGGAGAGGGAAATAAGTTGAAATGTCCATATAGGGTTATATCAGCTGTTATAAAAGGCTTATGCAGCCTGACCTTCAAAAAACTGTAACCCAAATACTTTTTCCAAGACACACAATATACTAGCCACCCAGTTCAAACAGACAGTGATGTAACCCCTAGAGTGTGTGTGTGTCTCTCTGGGGTCGTTTCGGACAGTGCAGGGAGAGAGAGCCATTTCAGGCAGTGCCAGTCACTTCTTTACATTGCCAATAAGCCTGAACACTTGTCTCCACACTTACTCCATGTTATTGAATTATGTATCTCATTATATGCGGCTATAATGAGCGTGTCGAGAGCGCTACCGCTGACGCCTTGTTGAGAGCTGTCTCCTGTGTAACCTTAGCTGGAGAGTAACTGAGGCCAAGGACTTGTGTTTGATGGTCAGCTCTGATGGTGCAGTGCTTTTTAGCAGCGAGCTCACACCGCTCCCTGGGGGTGAGGCTAAGTGCTACTCTGCCCCGGACCCTTCCATCCATAATACACTCTCTCTCTCTCCTCTCTCCACTCCCCCTCACTCAACTACCACCAGCACCAAGCTCCTTCTAAAAGTAGGCCAAGTATTACATCATACTCAAGCAATTGCAGACAAAAGCAAAAATTATGGGTACCTCGCAAACACACGCATGCACAAAGGTGGCAAAAAAAAAAAAAGAAAAACTCGCACGCTGCCCGGCTGCAGTTGTAAATAGGTCACCTTTGGCATACATATTTAAAACGTTTGCCTTTTTATTAAAAAATCATGAGAAATATTTGCTCGCATAGTATGGCCAGTATTGTAAGGCATGCTGGGGGTTTTTTTCCAAGGCAAACTTCGAGCGAGTGGTTATTCTCGTTCTGAGAGATGGTAACCACACGCATGATTGAATTCCATGCCCCAACGTTCACGCTCTGCCACCTTTGTAGACACTGACCCTCTGTAACCAATGCTTCTTCAATGAAAGACATCAAAAATAAACACGTTCTCAATCTTTTGAAAGAGCGGCAGTTACGGAATGTTTACGGCCAGAAAGGTGGCGGCAGTGCAGAGTCCAGTTCGCAGAAATCAATAATTTGTGATATAAGAGATGCATGAAAGGCTTCAGCAAAAAATACATTTCAAATGTCTCCATGTCCTCTGCCTCACTTGGCCTACTCTGTCATCCCATCGGCATCGGAAAATACGCGTTTGAGAGGCTGGCTGAGGCGGCCCTGTTCAGAATCTGAAAGAACAAAATGCAAAAACAGAGACGGACTGACAGCAGCAAAGATACACGCACCACAACAGGATGTAACATTTCTACAGGGGGAGTGAAGGCACAGCAAGTGTGAACGAGTGTGTTTTAGGTCAAGGCGCGCTTGGAGATCCGCACTCCAGCAGTTTTCTTCCAGTAATCAAACACCTTGTCTTCATCCTGCTGCCGCACCTTAAAGGTATAGTTTGTCAAAATATCCAGTTTATACTATTGGATTTATACAACTGAATCCAAGGCGCGTTAGGGTCCAAAAGATTCTTTAGCACTGGAGCTGCAAAGTTAATCCCACCGATGAACACCAAAAGTCAATGGTTACCCAAATCAAGGCGCAAAAGACTTGTCAATGTGGTTTAGGATACAGTACGACTTACTGCAAGCCCTCTTTTAAAGTGAGGAACTGGAGAATGGAGAAAAGAGTGATGTTTTGCATCAATTACACTGTGTGTTGTATTTATTTGCAACAATATAAAATATTTTTTACATCTCCCAAAGTATTTTTTGTCCTATTTTTTGACAACATCCACTTTCTACTTTCTAGTTTGAAGAAATTTTGAGATCAAGTTTGAAGAAAATATTCAATATTGTTACATAACTCACCTTGTCACTGGAAAGCATCACTCTTTATGCCCCAATTTGTCACTTTAAAGAAAGGTTGGCTTCAACCAAGGCTAGGATAATTTTACCCAGAACCTCTCTGACTAAGTAAATGAACACTATTAGTGCCAAACGAGAAATAAACTTCAGGCACCAATTATATAACGTTTGAGTCCATTTGGAATAAGGAGACAATAAGATCTTTTTCACCCAACTTTTTCTTTAATGACAAACTGAAGAACTGCTTAATGTGGAAAACGGCACAGTGTACAGTCTGGGGGTTCCCCGGGGCCACAAGTGAGAACTGAATGGGTAGGTGTTGTAGCTATAGTAGTTCCAGCGGGGGATGAATCCTCTACACTCAGAGTGTGACAGACCCAGGGGATAGCCTTGGGGGGGGTGGGCTTTTTGATCTGCTAACCCAGCTGTGTGTTCACCGGTTCCCCTTCACGCATGCCTGCTCTCCACCACCACTCCGGTGCCACACGGGGGGAAAACAGGAGCAGCGGCTGCCCTCGCATTCACACATGAAGACATCTGACATGCAGAGTGCAGGACGCTTTCTGTGTTTGTTTTGTTTTTTTCGTGGCCGTCTTGGTTCAAGACTGCGTTTGCTGTGGCCAGAATTAAAGTGGTATTCTGAGACAGTGCAGCTCCTCCTGTTTTGTGCTGACAGTAAAACTGAATATTGATTGTGTGGACTGTGTGTGGAGATCAGCACTTTTACTCTGAAGATTGATGTGCACTACTTCTCAAACATTTGCCACAATAATAATAATAGTCTTTCACTGTTTTATCCATTAATATGTTACTTAATACTTTAATATTTTATAAAACAATTTAGTAAAAGACAATATTCAATATCCCTAAATATTAAAAGTATTTGGGAAACAACAAGAAATTAAACTCTTAAACTGTTATTATTCTTTATATTAGTCTAATATAAATGACTTGGAAGAAACTACATTGTTAGGGTTAGGAACTCATTCATAATCCGATCTGCTGGGGTGCTGGACCCTATCCCAGTGGTCACAAACCTATACAGGTCATCTGTCTATCACAGGGCAGACACACAGATTAACACATTCACATCTGGGCCAATTTAGCTTCTCTAATCAGAAATAACATGGACACCACCCAGAACCTTGGCCTCCCTTGTGAGGAGCTCATCATGCAATTATTCATAAATCAACAAAATCATCTTCCCTGTCTCACATTCTTTACACTGGACATCTCTAGAATTTAGCACAAATGATTATTGACTTCTCTAACACCCTTTACTGCTGAGGGGAGCTAAATTTACCTAACGTCCTGTTTGTAGCACTATTAAGAAAGTATCACTGCAAAGACTGCCTTTCACAGTGAACTGAGCAGCCTGCAGTTTGCATTACCTTATGCCCTGTATACCCTGTATGATTTTGTCCAAGAAGAAAGCAACTGTGAAAAAATAATAGCAATTTGTTTGGTCGCAACACCTACACGGTGGTCTTACGTCATGGTCAACACTCTTTTCTTCCTATGGTCTCAGCACACACACACACACACACACACACACAGATAAAAGAGAGAAACAGGCATGACTACCTGAGTCTATAGATATCCAACAAAGACTATTTTTACATCATCTGTAAAAAACAGACACCCTAGTTACACTGTGTGAACATTTCTGGTTGTATTGATTCATAGAATAAAATCTTGATGGCTGACATCCATTAAAATTGAGTGTTTCTTCATTCCCCAAAAATGTCACCACGCTAAAGATCCAACAGCAGCTATCTCTGATGCAGTACATCTTTCAGTGTAAATAATACAGTGATTGGGGCACAAAAACATATTCCATTGCCCTGATGGTTGGTGTGATTTGTTGTGACAGTTTCTCACACACATAACCGTAATAGGTACGAGAGTGAAAAACACTCAGTTAACACTCGGATTTTTCTTATTTTATCACTTCTAATATTTGATCTCTATTGTCACTTAGGTTTTCACATTCACTCAATATAATAATATATTTGATGAATAAGTTACTAATATTTTAGCCTTAGTGTGAGTTCTGAATTATGCCAGTCTGTTTTGTGTCATCATGGCCTGTCAAAAGGGGCCAGTTCATGAGTTCATGCACAGATCAGAGGCCCAGGGTCAGCTGCTCTCTCTGTTTTTTATTTATTAACAGAAATAAAAAAACAACTAAGGACCGAGCCGAGTGTGTTTTAGGGACTCTTACTTATTGAGCAGTGCTGGGCTATGAAATAACCCCTTATCTAGGTTTCTAGAAAAGTCATGATGTGATTGTGAACAAATACACCAATCCCTGAAAGGTCTCAGTTAAAAAGTATCACACTAGACCTTAGGAGCACAATACTAATGTTAACAAAAATGTCAACACTGAACAGCACAAGGCAGTTGTTGTTATAAAGGGGCATGAACATTAGTTAACCCCGTTACATCTTGTGACATTACGTTATACACTATATGGAAAAAAGTATTGGGACGCCTGACCATTAGACCAACAGCGTCTTTAATGAAACTGCAATCAAATACAGACTTTAAGGAGGACTTGGTCCCTTTTGAAGCTATACAGCTTCCACTCTTCTCGAAAGGCTTTCCAAACAAGAGTTTGTAGTTTCTGTGGGAATGTGTACCCTTTCATTCTGTAGAGAAATTATGAGGTCAGACACTGACGTTAGACGACATGTATTTATGGAGTCATGCTGGAATAGAAAATGTTCTTCCCTGAACTGTGTCCACAGAGTTGGAAGAATGTGGTTGTTCTAAAGATCTTGGTATGATGAAGCATCAAGATTGTTCTTCACTGGAAGTAGGGGGCCTAGCCCAAACTCTGAAAAGTAGATGCGTCCCAATACTTGTGTAATGATTTGTGGGTGATGGAGGACGATGATTTAACACAAACAAAACACAAGGTACAAAAACACACACAGAGAAACCTAGAAACAGAAACAAAAGGCAGAATAAGGACGAGTAAACAGAGTAGGAGTAGCGGATGATAGACAGAAAGACAGGCGCAAACACAGGGGTATATACACAGATGGCAGAGAAGTGAAAACACCTGGGGAAAGAGTGTGGCACAACAGACAACAGGTGGTGCCATTAACAGAGGGGAAACAGGGATATCAAGGTACATCATGAGCACCCATAGAAGAGTCAGACCAGAGGGGTGCTGCAGATACTGACTTCACTCTCATTCACTTTCTGTAACAGCTTAATCCTCACTAGCAGGGCGCACACACCATTCATCCACACCTACAGTCTACACAGAATCCCCAATTGAACTGACATGCCTGTCTTTGGACTGTAGGAGAAACTGGAGAGGAAGAAACCTACGTCAGCACGAGAAGAACATGCAAACTCCACACACAAGAGACCAGGACCCAGGTTTAAACCCCCAAGCCTGGAGATGCGAGGCACAGAGCTACCCACTGCACCTCCGCAGGCCAAGATCACAAAATTATCAGTGAAGTTATTTTGTTATGAAATGCTTTTTTTATATAGTTTGAAAAAATGTGTTACAATTTTAAGACTGATGTTATGTATTATTACAAAGCAAAATATTTTAGGTTTTGGAGGGTATTTACATTTTAAAGAGCTCCGGAACAAAACAATTTAGATGATTTAGGCTCACTCTGCCTGATCATTTTTTATCCTTTCGTTACACTATCTATGAAAGACAGACACCATTGTGTAAGCATTTCAGGTTGTATTGATTAATAGAATAAAATCTCATTTCATTAACATAAATTAAAATTAAGAGTGCTTTTCTACAAAAATATCACTATTAAAAAAACGCATTACATTTTACATTTTTCAGTGTAAATAATACAGTGATTGGGGCGGACTGAGCCGTCTGTGGCAGTGCTGCTCTGTAGATTGTGCACAGATCTATAGTAAAGGAGTACAGGGGAATCATCCACTCTTCCTTCTTCTCCGAGTTCTCTCGGTCTTCAGCTAATCCACTTACTGCTGCTGAGACAGCTTAGCGTCTGCCGCCGAGTTTTTCACAGCTCTGTTTTCCCAGAGACCAAAGCAAGAGACAGATGGGAGGGAGGTTAATACAAGGGAGAGAGAGACAGAGGGAGAGAGAGAGAGAATAAGAGTGACAGAAACAGCAATTCAGAGAATTCAAAGAAGCAGAGAAAAAGAGAAATACAAAAGAGTGAAAGGGAAAGTTTGAGTACAAGAGAGACAGAAAAGGGTGAGAAGGGGAGAAAAAAGAATGGAAATAAAAGAAATATGCAGACAGAGGAAACGACAGTAAGAAATATGCAAAAAGAGAGAGGAAGAGAAAGAGAGAGAGAAGTTCAACTAAGATAGTGAAAGAAAGAAATATGTAGAGAGCGAGAGAGAGTAAGAAAGAAAGAGAATGGCAGGACCACAGATAACACAGTGCTTCACCGAGTACAGCCTGCAAGAAGACTCTCATTTAAAAATAATAGCATGCCTTGGCACTGAATTCCTGAATTCACACAGAAAGGGAGTTCTGTTCATGAGATCAGAAGGGAAACACCCCCAACCACACCCCCTGTACCTGCTGAGCAGTGAGAACAATACCAACAGATACACACATAAACCGCACAAATTGGCCAAATCTGTAGCCCCCGCCACTAGGGCGAGAACCACACTTCTTAACTGCAGCTTGAAATTCAGAAATAATTCAGGAATGTGGGTGTTCTCTGGTTCGGCTGCTAGATTTGCATCCCACTCTGAAAGACTTATTGGTGCCTGTTTGCTTCTAGCATTCACTATGAAGAGCTATGTGGTGGCCAAAAGTTTGGTCCCCCTTGTATTGCCCCCCATTTGAAGCTTGGTCCCCGTCTATTGCCCCCCATTTACAGCTTGGCTCCCCTCTATTGCCCCCACACCGTTAAAGCTTGGCTCCCCTCCATTGCCCCCCACAGTTAAAACTTGGTTGCAGACCGTTTCATAACTAATAACCTCGCCCTTCACAGTCATCAGCCTAGTCAGGTGGAGCAGGAAAAGGTGTGGCTCTAATAGACCTCTTTTAAAAAGAGACCACCCATCAAAGTGCGGTGAGTACAGGAGCACGAGGCACAACAACAGCTGGCTAGCTAACGAACATCTGTCACAAATAACATGGATTGGATAACTCTAGCTGCTACTGTTTTACCTTACCATAAAAAAGATGTAGCTTCTATCATAATCTGCAAAATGCCACTCCAGTTAAATGACTGGGGCTGGATGCCCTTCTAAGCTGACATGTGAAACCAGCACACAGAAGCACACACAGTCAGAGCAAGTTTACTTTCCACTTGAGATGTGAGATTCTGAGATATGCGGTGAGTTTAGAGCCTCAGACAGTCCTGTGAGTGCCAGAGGTTGAAATAAATCTTGCAATGCACAGTTCACACCACAAACCACAGCAAGATACCAAAGCCTCTAAAAGCTAAATCATGGGAAGCTGTATGAAATGAACTGTACAAAATGTACAACATGTATATGGATATGCTGCCTGAAATCTGAGAATATGAAATGTGAGGCAGCGTATATCAGGCAGCATCCAGAACACTTATACTAATGACTACTCTATTGCATTTTCTGAACGACTAGTTGACCAGAAAAAATAACATTTACAATCCAAGCAGACCAGTGAACACACGTCTCCTGGGATTTTACATGTAAAGAAAAGTGTCCATTTGTCACACATAAACACACCACAGCACACAGTGTGAACAGCATGACATTCTTTCTCTGCATTTAACCCATTCAGCAAGTGAAGCAGCAGGCAGCCAGAAACACAGTTCCCAGAGAGCAGTCTGTGCGGACGGTACCTTGCTCAAGGGTACCTCAGTAGTGCCACTAGCAGTCATGGGATTTGAACCCAAGGCCTTCTGATTGCAGGGGCAACAGAAAATGAATTAATCTGAAAAAAAATGTTTGGGTATTATTCTCTGCTCTGAATTATATTTTTAAGCCAATATCTTAACATTCTATTCTATTCTAAAACAATGTCTCAAATAACAGACAACATATCTGTTTACATTTTGTACAGTACATCTTCTGATATACAGTATTTATCATGATGTAGCTTTTGGAGGTTTTCACATCATTTTGGAGGCTTTCTATCACAACTAAGAGATATTCTTCCCCAAGAGGCATTTCACGTTAAACGACTCTGACCTAGCACATCTTATTACTCAGTTAAGTCCATTTTTATTCACTGGCCATTTGATTCTCAATTATTAATACAATCTGTGGTTACAATAGTATCTGTATAATTTTAGCTGGCATGTACACTGATCAGCCAAATGCAAACCACCTGCCTCACATTGTGCTGCCAAAACTGATTTGACCTGTAAAGGCATGGACTCCACAAGAACTCTGAGGGTGTGCTGTGGTATCTGGCACCAAGACATTAGCAACAGATTGTCCTGTATGTTATGAAGTCCTGTATGTTACGAAGTGAATCAGACTCTATGAATCATACTTTTTTTGTACAGCAGATCCCACAGATGTTCAATCAGATTGATTTTTTTGGGGAATTTAAACTCTTTCATATTCTTCAATCCAATCTTTTGGATGTGGCAGAGCACATTGTGCTGCTCACAGAGGCCACTGCCATTAGGGATGTTGCCATAAAGGGAAGGTCTTGGTCTGTAGCAGTGTTTAAGTAGATGGTTTATGTCAAGGTAACATCTACATGATTGCAAAGGTTTTCCAGCAGAACATTGCTCAGACCATCACACTGCCTCCAGCAGCTCACCTTCAACCCACAGTGTATGTGGTGCCATCTCATCCCCAGATAAGTGAAACACATGATGCAAAGGAAATCATGATTCAATGGTCCAGTTCTGATGCTCACATGATGCGCACTGTCGGAATTTTCAGCAATGAACAAGGTCAGCATGGGCACTCTGACTGGTCTGTAGTTATCCAGTCCATAAGCAGCAAGCATGCATTGTGTGTTCTAACATCTTTCAATCATATCCAGCATGAACTTCTTCAGCAATATGTGTTGCAGTAGCTCTTCCATTCCCTTCTGATCAGTCAGGCTAGCCTTCACTCACAATGTGCATTACTGAGCTTGAGTTGTCCATTACTGGTTCACCAGTCCTTTCTTGGGCCATTTCTGGTAGGTACTGATCACTGCATACCAGGAAAATTCCAAAAGACCTGCCGCTCTGGAGATGCTCTGCCTCAGTCGTCCAGCGATTATGATCCTTACACTTTGCCATTTTTCATGGTTCAACTGACTATTCACTTGCTGCCTAATATATCTTACTCCTAGACAGCGGTCATTGCTATTTTTCACATGTCAGTGGTTTTAATGTTGGGGTCACCTATTTTGGCAAAGACACAACTTTCTGCTCTCTTTTTCCACTGTTAGCTCTAACTGGTCTGCACTCTCACCCTGGGAGGAAACAACACTGGAGAAAGTAACAGCAAGCTTCCATTTCCCCCTGAATAATATCATCAGACTGTCCACTTTGCCCAAGAATGCATTTCCCAACATATACCAATCTCGCTTCTCCCTTCATTGCCTCATCTCATCACACAGCCCGGCCCGGAACACATCTACACTCAACGCTGCGCAAATTAAAGCAGATAGTGGAGACATCCATGCTGGTGCAGCATCCATTGAAAGCCTCTGTCTAACACCTGATCCTCATGCTGCCGCACTGACAGTCTGACATTTCTAAAATCATTCTGAAGGAGGAAGTGACTAAGGGGTCAGGGAGGATAATGGTTCTGTCCAGCTCTCAGACAGAATGAATCCTTCCATCCAATCCATCTGTCCAGTCTGACGAGGCCAGCACTGACTGCCCGGCTGCAATCTACATCAGAACCTCCGATATAGGGGCAGCACCCAACTGACAACAGCCCCAATTCAGCTATTTATACTCTGTAGTGATTACAGCAAGTTTAAATGTGGCTGATCAACCAAGTCATGTTCTTTTTTATTTCTTTATTTTTGTCCAGGAGCTGCTAGAATTATATAGCTAACAGGTAAAGGAAGTTCACACCTTGCACATAATGTAAACTGCCTTGGGACAGTTTGTTAAATGTGCTGTGATTCTTCTAAACTGCTTATTTTAACACAACACAAAATCACTTGCTAATACACATTATAATTGGTTTCTGAAAAATACTTCACCTAAACTTCTCTTAAACCACATCCAGCTCTTGAGTAAAGTGACATAGACTCAGGGATGTGGTTTAGAACACAGCATAACTTCAGTGTGGAACCCATAAAACAGTCATTAGGATTTTGGAACGGATTCTGTTTTATTTATGACGGTCAGTGTCACTAAAAAGTTCTAGATCTAGATCAGCACTCCTACGCAGTAGCTTGTGAATTTGGTCAAACTTTCTCATAAACCACATGCACAAGTCTGCTCCACCTTAAAGAAGAGCTGGATATGGTTTGAAAGAAGTGGGGTTATATCTACAGAAAACCCTGGTGACTATTAGGACTGCACAGTATATCATCTACTACTCATTATTGCAGTATTCGTCTGCAATACTGATATCACAGAAGGCTGCAACATGCAAATGAGCCTCAAACCTTTCATAGTATTTGACAGTATATGACCAATCACAGCTCCAGGTGAATTACTGGATGTTCCTATCAACAGGTTGATGTAATCACTTGTCTAATTAGCAAGTGAGAATGGCCCTACTGCTGTAGTCAGTTTAAGGAGATATATTTAAATGTGATGTTGATACATCACAAAAACTCTGATAACAGGCTGTTTTTAGTGCTCATTTTCCATTCATGGACTGTATGGATGGGATAGCAAAAGTATGATTTAAAACAATATTTACAGACTTTAAGCCTATTTAATTTCAGAAAAGTAATATCATGAAGGTTGTCACAATGGTAATATGTTGCAGTATATTGCAATTTTGGTATTTAGTCCATATCATGCAGTTCAAGTGACTATTGACTTCTCTAGCTCCAGAACTAAGCAATCAAAAATTGCAGTCATTGTCTAAATCTGCGGTAAATAAATTTATAAATTTGATTTTTGATCAAAGTATTCGTTACACATCCAGAATACAACCGACAAAACTAGCAAGTAAAGCGGACTAGCAAAATACTTTTGTTGAGGGATGGAACTTATTTACCCTTGCAAGCGGGAATGTTTACTATATTATACATCTACAAGTTTAATCTACGAGATACGTCTACAAGTTTCTATACGCTTAATTATTTTAATGGCATGCATGTTGTTCACTGGACAATAGTGATGAATGAAAATCATCCCCTTTATTCAAAAAATCCAACAATTCCAACTCCAGTTCTTACTCCAACAACATTCTTTCCCATATGGTTATGACTAAGCTAAGCGATAGCTTATGAAACAATTTATATGACTTGAAAACTCAATACAGTCAGGGGTGAGCGTGTGATGATTTAATAATGTAATGTGCACAGTGCTAATTGATACATGCACACTAAATGCATCCATCACTCAGCAGCTACATGAGCCCTGAAGCTCCGGGCTACTCTACTGATCGACTACATTTATGGTAAAGAAAGAATTTATAATATGTAAGGTCACTTGACTTAAATGCTTCCAAGTCTACAAAGTGGGTGTGATAATTACATGAGCTAATGTAACTAAAATGAAAAATGAACTAAATTCTTTTTTGAAAGATATTCTTTTCTTTTTTGATCAAAAACATGTACCATCAAAAACGTCTCCTGTCAGAAGCACCGTCTGATAGTGACCTTGCGTGCTGTTCAGCAAGGTGCCCCATAGGAGATGCATCTTGTATTAAAAAGATTCCACCTACGTAATACGTACACACACACACACACACACACACACACACACACACACACACTGCACCATACCAGCCCTGTTCTCAGCAGCCCTCTGCCCTCCTTCATCACCCTGACCTCTGTGTGTTAGTCAGCGTGAGCTCAAGGACATCGGCCTGACTGGACAGGCTTCCGTTAGCGCTCTTTTCAGCTCCACCTCTCTCTGGAGTGGCCCATCAGCTTCTGAGCATATTGACAGAACAGCATTATCGGATGTAGAGCGACCTTTCGACATCAGCAACTACCACTGCGGATCTCAATACGTGCAGGAGAAGCTGCGAGAAAATAACACAGCAGTGCAGCGGGAGAACAAGAAAGACAGGAATATGCCTTCTGACTCCTTTTGGTATTGGAAATAACAATAACAGAAAGGATTTTCACTTATTAAACTGTTCTATATGATTACTGTTTAGAAAGCATAATATATATAGATTCATATTTTAAAACAGCCCAATTTTTTGGCCACAATGTTGTTAAACCAGAAGCGTAACAACAGAGATTCAGATTCCTCACAAAGAGGTGGTCGTGTGCATCACTGAGAAAGAGGAAACCCACATCAGCAGGAGCGCATAAACGCAAACATGTTTACAGTCGGTTTGATACCTAAAGGAAGTCAGTGTTATTTAATATGTGATTTTGTGCGCAATCGCAACATCTTAGTAAGGGCAGCAGTAAAAGCTCAAATAAGCGAAAGCCAAGCCAGCAGCAGCAGCATCATGCCAACACTGGGTTGACTTGTTTTCAGAAGCCCTAAATCATTGCCGGTTTAACAGAATTACATCCCCAAACTAAACAGCTTCGGGCTGTTTGCATGCTGAATTTTTAATATCCTGCTGTAACTAGCTGATGGACTACAAGATCAATAAATAAGCAGGAAGAGATTCACAAATTCAAAATGTGTAATTCACAAATTACATCATAACTTCAATAAGCAATTGGACTCACCAACACGTCTGGACGGAGAAACTACATAGATATGATCTCTATTAGATTTACAAAAGATTAATTTTTCCTCACATCCTGTGGTGCAATGTAACAAATTTTCTAAAATGTTTTTTTTTTTTTTTAAGATACTGCCACATGGAACGGCTAATGGAACATGCTCCTAACGTCTACCCCTCTGAAAAGACCACAGAGAAGAAGTGGTGCATCTGACGAGCTGCATAAATTAGCACCATCCCTGGGAATTGAGTTTTCTTTATTTATTTCTTACCAGGTTTAATTAAGGTTCGCTCAATGTCTTTGGGATATTTGCCTGATTGAGGCAGAGGGAAGAACTCCCCTTGCTTTTCCAGCATTTCCAAATCTGGCCTGATCTAGTGGGACTCCTGTTCAGGAGTGCAGTCTCTAAAGCCTGGATCACATGTCAGGCTGCAGCGTGGAGCGAACGGCGAGGAGGAGGGAAAGCGGAGATGAAACCCAAGCGCACTCTCCTCCTGCACATGGAAGCAAAAAGCGGAGATCTAAAGCCGGAGCTGCATGCGGAGAAAGTGATGGCTCCTCGTCGTGCTGCTTGACGCGCAGTGCTGTAGCGCATCATGCTTTGTGAAGGCTCGTCTTTACCCCTGAAAAAGGTAGCTAGAGAACGGCGCTCATGAAATGCCATCAAAGTGGCGCGAAGAGAGAGACAGAGGAAGAAAAAAAGAAATCACGGTTTCGTTTTTCAGTCAGGTCCTATTTATAGAAGCACTCCTCTAAAGCTGCCGATTTGGCTAACTGGACAGAAACCATCATCAGAGTACATATAATCTAATCCTGGAAACAAGACACAAACCACAGCGGTAGAGCAGGAAATTAACAGCAACCTCCCCAACCCCTTTTAAACAACTAACACTACATCTTACTCAATTAGCCAAGCCTGGCCCTTGTTGCTGTAGCCTATTTAGTGTAATTACCAGTCATTATAACTACACGCTCAATGACAAGAGGAAATGAGGCGTGACAGAGAAAGCATTGTCGGCCCTCCGTGATTAGATTTCTGTTCGCTCCACCACTAACCCCTTCATCCGTCCCGTGCTCCACAGAGTCCATTTACTATAGTCCTCACTGGCCAGCCCGTCTGGGAGGCCAAGGCATTTTCATTATTCAGCACTTGCTAAAAGGCTTCCCAATATTGGGGGATGAATAAAATATCCAGGAACAATTTCCAGCAGTGTATTAGCTTAGCGTTTCCAATCCCTGGTCTGGTCATTACAGAACAAGGCAGCATAACTCAAGGCCTTGACGAGTCCATTTGTCTACTTAACCTGGCCCTCTCCCTGTCGCCCTTAAAACAATTTCCTGTTTGACATACTAGAATAACTATTGATTGAAGGGTAGTATTACCGGAGCTTTGAGCCGTGCGTCAATGCGCTCGTTGCGTTCATTTTTATCATGGGTATGTTTGCCAACAGTTATATGCAGGACAAAGGAGAAATCGGTTTGCCTCTGATGACATGTCTGCTAACATTCTTAAAAAAAGAAATGTCGCTGCATCCAGAGTTTCTAAAATGTCTCAATCAATGGGAATAAAGCAATACTAAACTCATTTCATATTGTTAAAATATGAACAAGAAAAACATATGCATTCGTTCGAACAACGGGTCAAAAACAACGAATGTTATACCTAATTATGCTGCCAATATTTCAGCTTTATTCAGAGTTGTAAAGATCTCATCTGGTCCCCTTCCAGGTTCAGCTTCAGCACTGAGTCTGTCTTTCTGCTAGTTAACATTAGAATAAATGCAAACAAATAAGAAAGTATCAAGATTTGTTTTGTTTGTAAAAAGGTGGTAAGGAGAACACAGGATGCCTCCAGCCATTGTTTGGATTAGTGAAGTTCCATTAGCAGCTCTTCGTTTAATTTAATGAAGTACTGATTGAGTCAGACCAGGTTTGAAACTAAAAGCAATAGTGGGCTTCCACAAGGAACACACTGATATACCACACATAAAATCACTACTTACTGTATAATATGATTTGTATTATTCTTTACAGTTTACTTTTGTATATTTAGTAGTAAAAAAAAAACACTCACTGTTCATCAAAACATAGGTGCTTTTTGCATTGTGCTGTATATGTCAACAAATTTAACACAGTTGTATCATGATTGCCCAGCACTAATTACAAATACCGCTTGTATATTCTTGTGCCGTTTCTATGAAGCTACAGATTAAGCCATATAGAAGGGGTGTCAGCAAAGCAACCAGTCAGGAGAACCTGATTTGTCTTGGCCTCAGTTTTCAAACAGTTGATCAAGTATGCTCCTGCAGCCACACTGGCCCTCTGTGCATATGATCTGACACCCGTGCCCTTGAGCTTATAGACAACACAGCACAGACAGCATCAGTAACGAAGCACACCAAGCGATATCCTGTCAGATCTTACCTGGCGGTCACCGCTATGTTGGAGATGGCGTAAAAGTACTTGAGCAGGTTGTCCCTCTGCACGTAGGTTCCACCGAGCGCAGGCTTCAGGAGCCTCAGTCTCAGGTCAGTGAAGGTGAAGAAATCTCGCAGGCCTTTCATACTCTCCATCCGCGTGTACAAGTTGTCCATGTTCAGCAGCTTAGGCCCTGCGAAGATGGCGAAGCGGTAGCGAACTTCAAAGCGCACAATCTTCTCGTTCTTGGAGCCAACCCAACGAGAGTACTGCTCAGTGCACATGACCCGGGTCACGTTGGCCGCTGAGAGGTCCTGCACCCTTTTGGCCGGCATGCCAAAGGCTTCCAGGCAGTCATCGGCGTAGTATTGGTATGGCTGCCAGGTTCGGCCTTTGTCCAGAGACTTCTCCAGCACCATGATGGTGGGACGGCCGTACTCAAAGGTGATCTCGATGTCATCTGTCACCTCCAGGCTCTTGTTCCATGACAGCGTGATGTTGGCCAGCAGCGGCTCTGGGTAGCGGTTCCACGTTACCGTCTGCCAGTACGTGATAAGGCCGCTGCGCTCCTTGTCCTGCATGAGCTGTGGTGGATGGGCCAGGTCTGGGGTGGAGGCATCACACTCATCGCTGCACAGGTATGGGTTTTCCTACAGGAGGAACAAGGAGAAATTCTCAGTCAAAACAGTCCAGGACCCCTACTGTAGTATTACAAGTACACTCAATTACACCAAGTACAACCATCCAAAAGAGGGTGGGTAGAATAGTCTCCCTTTCTCTCCACTTAGCCCTCTGACTTTAAGTGGTGTAAGCCAATCTTGGTGTCTGTTAGCTAGCAGTTAGTGTTCTACTCAAAGTGTGTTGTTCAACAATGTCTATTATTAGTAGTTTGGAAATATGTGGTGGTGCTTCATCTAACTACTGGCTGGAAATTACTATTGAATTCTATGACTGAGACATTGTCAGTGATATTTTCAGTGATAAAACCATGGAATGGCTGAAATGTCAGTTGGGTTCTCTACTATATAATTGAATGTGTATTCCTGAAAACAGCTCATCCTGACTGATCTTTAGGTCAGCTGGCAAAACACTGTCAGCAGTTTGTTAAGCTGAGCAGGTAAATGCCTCTACATTCACATTCTCTCATGCCCTAAAGTCTCTGTCATTAGCTGCGAGGGTTAAGAGCCTTTGCTCTAGTACTCCACTTGTATGGCTGCGGAATGGATTAGTCTACGGACTGCCACGTGGTCACTATCTCAGCAGCAGGTGGAGTTAACAGTCACGTTTGCTGACTTCATCCTCGCTACAACAGGTGCTTGAACTCTCAGAAATGTCTCTGCTTTTGTATTTGTAGAGCACCATTTGGATTACATTCACCAATACACGAATAAAACAGATGATTATTATTAGCAGCCACCAGATTAGACCTATTAATTAATAAATCATCACACTTATAGCTTGGTGATATAACGAAATAAATATTACTAAAACGTTTAAATTAAGGCTGTCAAAGTTAACATGTTAATATGCCTCAAGGTATTAACGGCATTCATTTTTAACCATCGAACCATCCCTAGTGGTGCAGTTGCCGTTACTAACTCTCTGTGTTTGCAGTCTTTTTATACAGCTTTGAAATGGAGTCTCTGTGGATGGCTCTCTTGATAAAAGTTATTTCTAGCTGCTGCCATTGTACATTATTTTCAAAGTACATCGAGTCTGAGGTATAATGGAGAAGAACAAACACTGCTAATGCCAGGAATTTTGGCAGACTGCTGGACAGCGTTTGTGTTAGACAGATAGATAAATCAATAAGCAGCAAACTAACAAAAGCAACAGCAAAGTGGAAAGCTCCAGTTCACCTTGAGAGTCTCCACTGTAACAGGAATCCACAGGCTGTATGAACAAGAGTAAGATGGAAACGTCTACAGTCGTGGAGTTGGAACCATTGACTGCATGATGTGTAAAATATACACAGATCAGCAATAACATTAAAACCACCTGCCTAATAATGTATTAGGCCCTGTCAAAACAGCTCAGACCCATTGAGGCATGGACTGAAGGTTCACTTGCTAATTAATGTCATTCACTTCACCAGTCGGTAGTTGCAGGTGAATGTGTACACTCACGTGTTGTCAGGAATAAGTAGTGGTGTGTTCAACATCATGATTAGGTGATTTCTTTATTATTTATCAAGAAGTCTCTCTCTGTAAAAGAGATAAAAATCTCTTTTACAAAAGAGACCTGGTCAAGAAGGCAGTCATACAAGTTGATCACATATTAAACACACAATCACGGCAACTTGACCGTGATTAATTATTTGAAACATTTGACAGCCATAGTTAAATGCGAGGTGAGTGATAAGCAGTGATCAGTGATGATTAAACCATACTGGTTCAACCGTGCAGCATTTCTGATTGAATGCTTTGGCTTAGTCTGGACCACCTCAGAAATCTAATTTGTGAATGTAGTGAGCCTCAGCCTTCATTACCTTTCCACCTCAATCCTCCACCCAGCACATAAATCCAGCCCCACCTGCTGCTCCAGGTGGCTCTCATGCTAAACCTCCACACTTGTTAGCCTGACAGGAGTCCTGTCGCCGCTAACTGGTGACACGGTGCTAAGCGGAGTGTTTGCCCACTGCTTGGCAACAGCAGGAACTCATGTCAATAAACAGAGAGCATGATCGTTTGCACTCTGGTGGTCCACACACACACACACACACACACACACACACACACATACACACACATATATACAAACACATTCACACAACTCTCTCTCTCTGAAGCTGTGTTAGATTAACACCAAGACAAACATCGGCACAGCCCAGTGCCGGCAAAGGTCACTTTTATGAAAAGCTGTCAAAAAAAGGCTGAAATAACATGTCTTCAACATGAACCTGGGTCCTGCCATGTTTCAAAGCATGTCTTCTTTTGTTGTCAGCTTCAGCTTGAGATGTGTGCAATATAATAATATTTTATTCCATTGTTTAATTGGCATCTTTGTATGCTTTTGAAAGTGACCATTCTGTCATACTTGAAAACACCACAGCACACAGCATGAAATTCTTCCTCTGCATTTAACCCATTCACCAATTAAAGCAGCGGGCAGCCAGGAACACAGCACCCAGGGAGCAGTGTGTGGGGACGGAACCTTGCTCAGGGTACCTCAGAGGTGCCTAACAGTCTTGGGAATCAGAACTCACTACTTCCTGATCACAGGGTGAATGCCCTAAACACTAGGCCAAAAGTTGTATGTTTTTCTGATTATGCTGTGGATATGGATAGTACACTTGCCAACCGCATGTTAGAAAGGAGTTTGAATATTTTAATTATCATATAATCACAAATGCTTTAAAAATCAAATGGCTCAGTATTGTGTGGAGGATGGCAGGTGTATTAAAGTGTTCCTGGTCAAATTACACGTTTTGTGAAATGACTACACGTCATCCGAAGAAAACACTACTAAACATTTTCACGCTGTCTGTTTCTTTTCTGAATATTTGAAAAAAAAATACAGAAGTTATGTATACGCTTATGAATAATATATATATATATGTATGTGTATAGTTTGCGTAGTATAGACCCAGCTCCCTCTGTCCGGGGGTGGGATTTAACGGCGATATTTTTTTATCGCGCGATAAGAAACGGCCCAGCACTAATATATATATACGCGTTGTGTGTGTGGAGGTAGCTCAGTGGGTAGGATACCTGCCTCTGGACCATGGGTTCGAATCCTACCCTCAGCACACCACCACTGGGTCCCTGAGCAAGACCCTTAACCCCAAGTTGCTCCAGGGAGAGACTGCCCCCTGTAGGTAGGGAATGGAAGTCGCTTTGGATAAAAGCGTCCGATAAATGCCGTAAATGTAAATATAAAGGACACCGTACAAGTGCTACAAACCGTAAAGAAAATAGAAAGTAATAATAATAATTACGGACAAGAAAAATAAATAAATAAATAAGAATCAGAGCGAGAAAGCGCTGGAACAGACGGGTTTTGAGTGTGGATTTAAAGTCCAATAGTGAATTGATGTTTCTGAGGTCAGGAGGTAGTGAGTTCTAGACGTTTGACAGTACTTTTATACCGTTTGTACCTCCCTGAGCAAAAGCGTTCCTGTATTAGAACGTCGTTTCAGTGTATAGTTTTAAATGTTGCCTGCAGTGAAGCTCATCTCTAATCTCTGTCACTGATGCCTGCTGTCTGCCACGTCTCGCTATGATGTCACGAACAAAACTGCTAAAGAAAGACTGCTCTGCTTTTATATGCAGAGTTCCTGGAAGGTGCAGTTACTGTGCAGCCCTGAGTTAGCAGAAACCGCTCTCAGGCATGAAGCCTTTACCAATTAAGGGCAGAGATGCGGAAGGGAGGGCCAGGCTTCGTGTGTACATTCGCCTGCACCGTCTTCGATTGCATCACAGCAGGGACTTCCCCTCAGGCTTACGGAGCACATTTCACCACCAATGAGGACATTAATCAAAGTGTCTTACAAGCCATATAAGACACGCACGTGAACATTTAAAGCCTTTCTTAATTCATTTACTTCCCTTACGCTGAGCTCAGAATCGCATCGTATCACAGCAGTACTGCACTATTCGTGTCGTCCGTTTTACTTGAAGTCATTCTCCAGTCAGTTCACTCGACAGCAAAAGCCATGTAGCGGAGAATTAATGGGATAAATTCAGATCACTGCGTTAAAAACAGGTTTTACCGGCTCGATCTGAAAAGGCTACTCGCTCCCTATAAAGAGTGCTGTGTTCTAAAACTGTGGCTTCTACAATGTTGCCCAGTATTTGTCCAGAATGGAATGTGCACACATGGCAGACCCCAGAACAGCTGTTTGTTAAACATTTTCTTGTCTATGATGGTGCAGGAGTCATTCATTCAGAGTCATTTAAGATAAAAACACTGCGACAGAAGACAGTAACAGTAATGGCAACACTTTCTGGTGACATTTCTACAGAAGCATCTCTATAGAAGCTTATAGAAACTGGGGAAATCCAGTAACGTTTTCAAAAGTGTGATTAAATGAGTAAGATGCATTTCTGAGTGGTTTTATGTGAGGTGCTGCATTTTAAAAAACTACTACTCAAGTGAAGTACAGATACTCAAAAACTCTACTTCAGTACAGAACTCAAGTAAATCTACTTCGTTACTGTCCAGCTCTGATAATAACTATAGCATAAAAAACTGTTGTTGCCAAGTGTCCAGGGTGAGTCCTATAAAACATGTCTGCACTTTCTGAATGCTGAGTGATATCAGATCTGCAATAGACCTGCATGCGGTTTCTATTAAAGCAGCACCAATCAAGAACTGCTTCAGT
>JBBPDB010000017.1:13784196-13795981 GCA_037974465.1 Brachypetersius altus | reverse complement strand
GGGCCGTTTCTTATCGCGCGATAAAAAAATATCGCCATATATATGTTTGTATAATAATTTATATAATATTACACTTTTAATAACACTGTAATAGTGTGTAAAAAAACATTTTGCATTTAACTGTAGCTGTAGTATATCTTATACAAAGCTGTTTCACTGACTTTGCACATTTGATGTAAAACGTCTACTCAACTAACCTGGGCCTTTGGGGGAAAAAAAGGGGGACAAAGGATCAAATAAAGTGACTGAACTTAACCTAGATTTAAGTCCCAGGTCTTCACGACTGACCTGATTTAAGTACAAGGCCGGCCACATGGTCACACCTAAGTAATAGGATATAACCTACAGCATTTGTCTGGCCAACTTCATGATAGATCAACTTTTAACAAGGGCCTTAGTGGGCTTTTTAATTTTCTCTAATTTTCTGTATAAGTGCATCATATTTGAACAGAAATGTCAGCTCTGGTTATATTTAATGATGCCCATGACTACCTGTGAGTGACTCTTCACTGATAACATGCTAATCCAGGTGCAGTGGTTAAGCTGGAACCTAATTCTTTGAACAATGTAAGACAGAGCGTCTGGTGTGTTTAGTTAGTACAGCTTATTTCTATGCACTGACAGCCATTATAAACAGGTTCACATCTTAGGATTAAAAACTGTGAAATGATGTGTGTAAACGTCCTACACCAGAGAGTCTGTTGTTTACTTAAATATCCAAACTCAAATTCATTAGATGTGATTTTAACTACTGTACGTTTGAGCTGCAAGCAGACGGGCGAGAGCCTCCGGGCTGTGTGATGTGTTTAGCATGCAGAGTCTATACTGTTTATATCTAGGTGTCTCCAGTGCATGCAGCACAATTATCACATATGCTCTAATGAAATCTGCCTAATGACATTAACAGAATAATTAGCTGCAAAACACCTACCAGTGGGGATTCCTGACCTTCAGTTTTTACATTTAACAGCATAACCTGAAAGAAATCTGTTAGAAAAAAGGAAGAGAACAAAGTACATGGGAGAAAAAAGAGATGGAGGATGAACTGTACGGATGTGTAAAATGGAGAAATGGTGGTGTGGAGAAAAAAGGGTGATCTCTCATGTGTAAACCAGACCCCGATCTTCCCTCTTCCCAAACGTAGTTGGAAGAAGACCCTAGATTCTGTGATTTATGTGTTCAAAAACTACCAAATTCACTTTCCCATGGCCATTTGCCAGCCTCTCTTTGTGTGTTACAATGAAACAGTCTGTTTAAGAATGTGCATCTGTAAATATGTAAATAATCTATAAATATATATATACACACACACATATGTTTATTTTTTTGGGAGGGGGATATTTACCTGTTTATATAGCTGTGAATATTTCCTGTATGAGCTTATAGGCATGTTGCCTATAATGATGGATCAAAATTCCAGGACTTTCTTTTTTTTATACTTGATGTTAAACTAAATGTTACTATGGCACAGTACTTCATTTAAGAAGACCTGCGAGTCATTCCAAAAGTGCTTTAGGGAGATATATTGATATATACTGTGAAATATGCATAATACAGAGGGACACTTTTTTCAGAATGAGGTACAGTCCTGTCCAAGCAAGATCTGTCAGTATTTCATAGACAGCAGTCAGTATCAGGTATGCCAGTCAGTATCAGGAACTCTCTTAGCAAGGAATTTAAGACCTTTGTGATATTGAAAAGTGGTTATCCTTCATTAAACTAACCTTATAGCTCCAGTACAAATCAAAAGAAGCGCACTTCAGGCACCAGCTATGCTTCAGCCGACCGGCTAGACTGGAGAAAGTGGGAAACTGTGTACATCTGCATTTTTGTCAAACAATCCTTTAAACTCTGGGACATATGGCCATGCTATGCTTATAAAACTTTACAGCCACATAACTGGGCAATTTTAGCAGCGAGTTTGTTACAACAGTCAATAGCAATTTAGAATATATATGTGCCTCATAGCCAAGTGGATATTTCATACAAACTTGCCCCTATTTTCAGTGCCTGCCTGTAATCCAGACAACATTTACAGCATCTTAAAAAGTGTCCTGTGTATCAGTAGTTTATGAGCTGGTCTTTAAACTTAGTGTCCCATAAAGTGTAATCAGTGTAACGCTGTCTGAAGGACTGATGTGATGGCATCTTAGCTGTCTGCTGGAGGCTCCACACTGAGGGAGAGTGTACTGTTAGTCCTCTACCTAGAGAGGTGGCCCTCTTTTTTCTGCTGCGCGAGTTAATTACAGTGAAGGCGTCTCCCCCAGGGCCTGCGGGGCATACAGCAGCTGCTGGTGAGCAGCTACAGTAGATGCAGATACCTAATTATACTGGCCAGAAAAGAGCTCACACCCGGGCCTTCGCTCACCCTGAGAGTGCAGGAACAGGAATTTAATATGTTAACATGTTTCTCATTAACAGCAGACATATTTACCATTTAATTAATTAACCCCGTCAAGTTGGAGATTCATTGCGCATCAATAATCTTCACACGATTCAATAACTATTATGTGAAACTAATATCTAAGTTGTAATTAGAGTGAGGAACTGAAGTGTGGGCTCACATATAGGTCCTTCACGATTAAGTTAACCCTTTAATGGACGACAGCAGACTGGAAATGGCAGGTTCTGGCTTAAAAATCAACCGGACAACCACTAAAATGTGCCAAATCTACATTTTCTGTGCTCTCCCCAGGTGCAGGGGCAGCCATGGTGCTTGGTCAGCATTTCCTGGCCGGAGCTTTAAAGAATTTGAAGTGCTTTCATATTGATGATTCAGGATGCATGAGGCACTTTAAAGCCAGTTAAAGCTCACTGTGTTTCCGAGTGGACTGACGATGCGCATGATGCTGCAGAAAGCTCCTGGTCATTAAAATCACTATTTAGCTCCAATATGTTCGTTTAGAATGGTTCAGTACTACAGAGTTCGCTTTAGTCAGCTCGGAAAACAGCGTACGTAAGCAATTCCAATTTTCAACCATAAGTCAAGTCAGGAGGCATATAAAAATGAAGTAGAATGGTGCACTTTTATATTGTATACGCTTTAAACTATACTATAGAATAGTGATCGAAATACATATTAAGACATATTAGGCCAAAAAACAATCCATAAATTGAAAAAGCAGACAAAAAATAAAGACCGTCTGAAGAATGAAGACAGTGTAAATAGAAAAACCACCAAAAATGTGTAAACAGAATAACGTGCCATGAAATTCAGCGTCCTAAACAACAGAGAACGACTTCCACTAGAAGCAATTCTTTGCATATGTTTTGTTTTCTTTTTATTATTTTGAATGTTGTGACATTGCCGTAGACTTTCTTACCTACTTCCATTGTTGGATTCTGTGTATTGAATGGGTTTCAAGTTGTACCAAACCTGTATTGGATCAGTCAGTGGGTCAAATGTATCTTAAAACATGTTTAATATCACTCTTAGAAACTGAGAAGCAGTCTCATGTGATATTTCACTGCTGATCTGCTGCCATTTAAACTGCTAGAACACTTTGCTGACTGGTGCAGAAAAAGAAAATGTAACAATTTTAATCAACATTCCAATTATTTCTAAAGTCGTAGATTTTGATATTTTTTGTTGTAGGCCTATCATAATGTTTGTTTTGTCTGTCAAGTTTTGGACCATTTCTCTCATTTGACCAAAACCTAAAATGGTATTTTTGACAATTTTCAGCGGAAAGTGTCAGTATTGGCAGTAATATACACTCAATACCATTTTTAAAAAATTGTATTGTATATGTGCCTAGAACCTCAGCATTCACCCTTGTGTCCAGTAAAGGAACAGAAGCCATTGGTGTACACTTTTGTGTTTATTTTGTCCTTAATGAGCTTGAATGCAATATTTTGTTAAATGTTCTTGTAGTAAGGATTTATGTACTGAAAGTAGTAATAGTTACATAAACAAACTTTCTTTGTCCGGCCAGTTTAGTCGCTGTTTCATTAAGACTGATAGAGGTCAATGACCTCTGTTCAGATTGACTGCCCTGTATTATACTTCATTTAAAAAGTAATCTGGACTGAAAGACTCCTTGGGCTCTCTTAAATTGCTGTAGACTGACAAAGCAGTTTTATGCTTCAAAAAGTGCAACACAGCAGCAGTTGAACGAAGGTGATTTTGATGTTTATATTGTGTATATTATGTCAAATATTTCATTTCATTCAAGTATTTAAACGAGTTCAAGTGCTTGTTATGCCATTTTTAACATGACAAATGTGTAGGGTTTTGTGACATCACAAATCAACAAAGGAAAAATGAGATGCATTTGTACTTTAGCTTCCATCTACGAACTATATGGTCCGTTTTACGCTTCAGTAATATTTACAAGCTACAGTGAACTCTTATTTCTTATAATACGGCTGAGATGAATACATGGAGTGGTTGTAGAGTTGAGTTAAAGTTAACCACTTCACTGTTACTTTGACTGGAACACGCTCAGGTGTCCTGGTTGTGCTGTGATGGGACGGTGGATTTGCGCGTGGATCTGCGGTAATTTGAAGAATCCCCCGAAGACCTGAGAAGGCACGAAAACAAGCAGCTGGGGATTATTGCACACTGACACAAACACAACGGGATAGGCTTGTCCCCCTGTGGGACCATGCGGACGGGAGGAGGAGGCCTGGACTCATGAAAAATTCATCGAAAAAAAAGGCAAAACTGGCCACAGAGCTGGACCAGGCTTAAGATGTTCCACCACACACGCTCAGCCCTTAAAATCGTATTAACTGCGCCGGCTATGAGAAGGATTGTCTGGTGCATCGCCAGTGTGCTCTCGACCAAAAACCTCTCAAAATCTGGACCAAATGTTTCTGCTTTCCCATGATGCACCACACAGGCGTACAGTTACTCTAGCTGCTATTTTTAGCTCAGGCTGTTGGTGCATTTCTAAACGGGCGACTCCAATATGGAGCAGGATTATTCCTCAGATGGCTCTGCTGCCGAGGAACATACCTCTATTCAAATAAGAAGATCAACAATGGAAGCTGCGTCTCACTTAAAAAAGAGATGAAGCACGCATGCAAACACACACACACACACACACACTTTCTCTGCATGCTCAGATGTGTATGCAGCGCCGGGTCAGGCTCCATCTTTCTGCTTAGCTAAGCTGAGAGCCCGGCTTCACTTTTCTCTCACTCTTTCCTTACAACTCTCTCTCTCTCTCTGTGTCTCTCTCTCTCTTCTAGCCCTCATTAGCCGTACATACAATGCGAGCTTCCAGCAGGGGATAACATCACATTCGGGAAAAAGCAAAGCGCTGTGTAAAAATGCAACGGCATCTCCTGTGGGCGCTGAGTGACTGAAATTTCCTCTAAATCTTTAATGAGCCGGAAAGCTTCTCCAAAGAAAGTGAAGTTACTGAATCTGGAGGGGCTTATGCTTGATCAATTAACTCGCTTTCAGGGTGGAGGTGGGGTAACAAAAAAAAAAAAACAACAGAGAGCGTCAATTGTACACACTTAAATAGTGGCTTAATGGAGTAGGAAACATACTATATCAAATGCATGGCTTGCATTTCTAGTCAGGCAGGAGGAGCTCCGGCATTCAGTCTCGTTACCACATCGTTTGAAGCCAAGAGCCTGGTTAATTATGTGTGCATACTTCCATCGTCCTCCAAAGTCATTTATACAACATGAAGTATCAATATTAGAGTTTCTTTATTACCCGCGAAGCTGCAAGTCATTGTTCATTCCTCCACTCATGGGATTCATCTTGTCAAACAAAGCCCTGCTTTCATTACTAGAAGTTACTTCATCGGCCCGCCTGAGACCACTAAAACGCGCCAGCTGTTTCATAATGTACGCTCTTAAAAATAAAGGTTTCCTGAACGGTTCTTGCTTGAAAGTACAGTTCTTGAGGTACAGTTCCTTCACACGGTGAAAAGGTGACGTTTTTTTATTCCTATCTGGTTTCCTACCATAGTCCAAAGACATGTGGGTCTGATAGACTGGGGAGTGCCCCTCGGCATCACTGTGTGTTAATGTGTTTCTCCATGTGTCTGCTTTACAACGGACAGGTGACAGACAAGCGACCTGCCTGGGGTGTGTCCCTGCCTTTTTACCATTTGAGAGCTGGGATCAGCTCCACTATCAACCCCCTCCAATCCTGTTTTCGGATAAGCATCTTAGATAATATCACAAGAGGTTTAAGGGCACAGGTTCTCTCCATTGTAAAAGAAAAACGCTCATCTACACCTAGCATTTCCCCATACGATGATTGATTTGAGTCTGTTAGTCCTTTATGACATTGAAATAAGCATAAATATGCTCCTTGACTGAAAATGACTCAGGTGCAAGAAAACATACATGGAAGAACTGACCAACGTGATTAGCTATCCCATTAATTAGTTTAGAATATTTCTAGGCTTTAACCAGTGCTGCACCCAGGCCCCCTTCAATTACTACCCCAAACAAATCTGACTGTGTTGGGAACATTGGATATTAACACAATTATGATGTTATGATGTGCATGCATCTGTGCTTTTCTGAGCATATTGTGAACATTCAGTGTTCACATTCTGTGCGTCTGTGCTTTTCTGAGCATATTGTGAACATTCAGTGTTCACATTCTGTGTGTCTGTGCTTTTCTGAGCATATTGTTAAAGAACATAGACAAACTGCAAGTTTCATTAGAAAGAGAACATAAGAAAACCCTTAAATGTTATCCTGTGATGACTGTAGTCTGGTTCATGTCAAACTTTATAGATTATTGGCTCAAATAAAGTCAGGTAACAGCGACAAGCTGTCTTGAAAAGTCTGTTCCCGTGTCATTAAAAATAACAAATGAGGGACCCTCCCCCGGCTGTACATTACAAAGCCCACTTTGAGAGCCCTGGCATTACAGAAACAAAAGTGCTCTCCTGTGGCACTGCTCCAAAGGACTCTTTTTGACCGCTTCATTTTCACAAGTGCAGAAAAATGACACATGGATGTCGGATGAAGAGGTTTTTAGGGTGGAATAGATCTGAAGTTGGGAATGCCAGAAGGACTCAGCAGTTTAAAAGTGCTTGGCCCCCAGTTATTGCGCCTTCAACCACACATCTAAACACAGAGCGGTCCGAGCATGAGATGAACAGTCAGCTTTTATCAATTGCCGAAGAAAAGTGCTGACATTGCTCCCACGGCTAAAACACCTCTCCGCTGCTCGCTGCGCCATCTCAAGTTAACATGCAAAAACGCCTCGTCTTATTAGCATGCATGAAAACGATGCCCTTGTGTGGGGTTATTCTGACTGAGGAGGCAGCGTGGGAATCGCGATGAACACAAGACATTTCATACAGCCATCAGAACTAATAGAGGAAACTACCAAACAGAACAGGAACTTTTAACTTCAAACTTTACAGGACTTTGGTGGAGCTTGAAAAGCCTGGTGGTGTACTTTGGGACCCAAAAGATGCTAGAATATGTACAATGTTTGGATACTGCTGATCAAAAATAGATAAAAGAAGCCAAAAAAAGAATACATAATTTTGCACAATGAATAACTTACAGCTTAAAAGGGATAACTTTAAAGAGTTGACATAGTTCTGCTGGGAAATACACTTTAAAGGGGAATCACACCATAAAAACTCAGTTTCATGGAGGTACTTATTTATTTAAGATGATAATAAAGTTATTATAAATTGTCACGATAGACATCACGACCCCTTGTTCCTACCAAGTGTTTCTCTACAACACACCATTCCACATCACACCACTCTGATTTTGTTTGCATCACAGCTGTTAAAATATACAGACATTATGAAAAATTAGCAAATTGTGCCTTATATAATATAATTTATATCACACATTTTTACAGCCCACAATTCAACTACAACCATGTCATAACTAATTCATAATGTTCATAATGTAGCTATAATGTAACTTTTAATTCGTAAAAATATACTTTTTATGCTTAAACCCACATTTAACCACATATTTTAACTATTTAACTGGTTATACTGGTGATAATACAGAACTGATTTAAAGGTACATTTGTATTTGTAAGTAGGAGATATTTTATTATGGTCTGAAACTGTAACTGCTCATCATTTGTTGACAACGAAACTGACGGAGAAAGTGTAGACTCAGATCTATTGATACGACTGTAGATCATATATAAATGTAATGAATTGCATAACTAACAATGTAATAAATTATGTAATTCTGCCCAATTGATAACCATGTCTGCCCTGCCTTTAACCTCCACACTCAACTCTGAATTAGCACCCTGTCCCAGACGATGGTCTGTATATACGGCTGGCCGTGTAGTAGCAGCCCAGCTGGACAAATCCTCCATCCGATTATTCCGCAATCAAACCCCTGGCTCAGCGCCCAAAGCATCAGTTGGTCGAATCTTTGATGGAGATTAAGCGTCCCCTGTTAACAATCTACTGTGGTGCAAAAGGACCAGCAGAGCAAAAACGAATGCCGGATCAGTGCAGAAAACGAGCCCTAATGTGGAGCTGAGCAATTTCCACGAAGGGACATCACATGACGCAAGCGGCACTCTTAAAAATAAAGACTACCAAAGCTATCCGTTCAACCACTGAAATAACCCTCTTTTGAAAGGGTCTTCAGTGAACCAGAAGTGGTTGGGTTTGGACATCGCTCAAAATAACTCCTCGTGGCTCCTTTATTTTTAAGAGTGAAGGTTTGTTTCATCTCTGCCACGCTGAGTCACTCTGCAGGTTAGTTGAATTTTAAAAAGAAGCAGGCTGATGAAAAAGGTGAGCACTGGAAAAGTCTCAAAATGCTGGAACCCAGAAGATGAGGCCAAAAGCCACTAAACCTCTCCCGCTGCAGCTGATCTCCCACAAAAGCTTCCACTTGCAATTGAACAGAATCACCAAACTGTTTACTAATATAAACAAGTGTACAAATATCATAACTAAACATTGTGGCTTTGGAGAGCCCATCAAAACCCATGGACTCTATAACCCTTAATGCCACGAAGTGATCCACCTCATGTGTTTCATAGGTAGTCCTATTAATGTACAGTATGTATATGTATATTCATGCATATTAAAAACTATAAAAAATCTCGCAAACTGCTAAATGTAAATTAATTCCATAGGGACTTCTGTGACAAATGAAAGATATATATATATATATATGTGCAGACTGATGTTCTCTTTGGATTCATCTCACTCTGTCATGTTTTTGTAATGTAGTGCACTGTTCTTTTTTGATTTAGAATGAATTTCTCTATTAAGGAATTAAGGAATGAGACACAGTCCATGGCATGCAGCAACCTGTTAGTGAGAACTAACCAGTAGCTGCATTATCATAATTGCATATCACAAGACAACACATTTATAATGTAGATTTCAAATGTAGATTAATGAGTGTAATAAGTCATAATATGTACTCTAACCACTTAAATTCTAAGGGATCTAAGGGGAGCAGAATTTAAATCCTCCTTCATAATTGCATAACCTATATATTGCTTTCATAGTAGTGACTAAGTGAAGTTTAATCCTGCAGCTCAAGGGGCTGAAAAAGGTAAAAAAAAAAACCCCTCAAATGACGGTGAGGGCAAGAGCCAGAAAGAACTCACACCTACCAAAGTGCAGTATCTTTGAGGTGGGTTCCCACAGGTGATGTCAGGGGGGTCCACTCTAATCAGCATGTAGTCCTTCATGGACATGGGTTTGGGCTGACAGGCGTAATACTCCCATGTGGGTCCATCGTCGGTGCTGACCAGCGACTTACATATGTCGTACTGGCCAAGAGTCAGAAAGACACAGTGGAGGAAGAGGGACGCCTGTAAGAGCATGGCACTGGGTACAACCGCGGGCATGGGAAGGCAAGCAGTGCCACAGCTGAAGAGCGTGCGGGCAATCTCAGCATGGACGTTGGGCTCTTCTCATCGTTCAGGATCTTCACCATCCGCTTGTGGTCCACCTTCTCCTCTCTGGACCACGCCTGCCAGTTATGGAAAGTCGGATGTGAAATCACTGAAAAAAGTTTCGAGTTCTGATTTCTGGGAAACCTATGGTGACATTGCAGTCAGGTTCAGGTGAACATCTCCTCGTGTGGACGACACTAAAGTCCACAGGTCTTCCTCATGCTGCAGACGTGTGGTGCCTTTGACCCTTAGCCGCTTTCGTTTCCAACTTGCTGTGTGAGAAATGGGAAAAAGATCAAATCAGAGGAAACGGGCCAGCGGCACATTTATTATTTATTTATTTGTTGCTGTAAAAACTTAAAACCAAAGCGTTGAGAGGTGATATTCCCATGTGGCTCCGCTAAACAGGACGGATCTCAAATGGTTTGCTATCTTTAGCGATAAGGAAACACACAGAGACGGGGGAAAAACTTTCAAGCATAAATAAATTTGACAAAAACCAGACAACCTGACCAAAATTATTTTGAAAAAGCAAAATAAAAGTTTTTGCAAGATTCTGGGTTAAGAGAAGCATTTCTTGAATAAGAACTGAGAGATTTTATTATAACACTAAAATATTTGTAACTAGAATGTAACCCTGTGCTGAAACAAGGTTGAAGTTTTATAGTGAACACTACTGAACAGATCCCAGTGCACTATGTTCTCTCTCTCCATATCTCAGCCTCAACAGTCCCTGTGTTCAGATATGGTTAACTGAGGTGAGGTTGTAGCCTAAAGCCACTGAAACTCAGAATTTAATATCAAAGCAGCCCTCATGAAACTTTTACATCTCTGCTGCATTTTTACATTCGTCCCACTTAGCTAAGAATGTGATGTTGTGATTTTCATGGTAAATGGAGTAAAAGTGGGCGAGGATGTTCCCGAGCCTCCCCTGACTGCTTCATCCAAACTCAGCACGGAATGAAAGCGGAAAATGAACTTTATATTAACTTCAAGACCTCTAACACACTCACCCCGAGTCCTGGTCGTCCTGCCACCTCTCCATTTCACCTCTCGCCCAGAGCAACTTCACACAAATCAGCATCATGCCTCTCGCACCATCACTTCAGCCCCGATGCTCTCGCATGGCCAGGCGTGTCTCTTTAATGTTCCGCACTTTAGCAATTTTTTGCTGGTTTTCTTTTTCTTTTTGGTGGAAGTTCCAGTCTTGTCCTTGAAAATAGGTTTCGTTTCAGGTTTCTTTCCTTCAGCTCTCCGTCCGGAGTCGTTCACCTATCAGCATCCCACCCATCCCTCGCCGTCCCCCTGTCTTCTCTCCTCCTCCGTGGTGTGGAGCTTATCTCTCTCTGCTATCTAACGCTCCTACTCTGCAGCCTGCGTCTTTAACTTTCTCCTCTCTTCTACAGGGGCTTCTTCTTATTGTTTCCAGGCTTTTTTTAAACACCAGCCTGACTCGGCACGCTCCCCCTGACTACAGCCGAACCGGGCTCAGTGATAAAGTTTATGTGCCTGCCTGGAGCATATAAGCGTCCCAGGAGGAGATCAGGCAGCCCGCCCTGCTTAAAGGGGCAGGACGTCGGTCACGTGACCCGGGGTTGGCGCACCTGGGAGGGAAGGTTAAGGAACCGTCAGCTTCAGCTCATACTAAAGCAGATATCCACCTGTACTCATTTAAACAATTACCAAAACAATGTACGCACTATAAAAAAACTGTAAACTATAAATCGATAAACACAAAGCCTAACTATTAATAATTTGTAAATAAACTAAATAAATTCCGCATTATTTCTGTGTTTTCTTTTGATGTGTGCAGCTACTTGGCATCTAAGGATACTCCAATGAGTACATGCATGTATATATTTATATATTTATGTGTGTGTGTGTGTGTGTGTGTGTGTGTGTGTGTGTGTGTGTGTGTGTGTGTGTGTGTGTGTGCGTGTGTGTGTG
>JBBPDB010000017.1:13749178-13760194 GCA_037974465.1 Brachypetersius altus | reverse complement strand
AACATAATTTGAGTATATCTAATCATTTGTGTATTAAGGTAAAAGACTTCAAAATAAAAGACCTTTAAGATTCGGATAATAAATAATATATTTTATTTTCTGTCTTTCTGTGCGGCCCGATACTAAATGATTCACGGGCCAGTGGTTAGGGACCACTGTACTACACCATCAGCATCAACTTCAGAGCTACATCATAAGTTTTTCAGGGTTTCAGAAAGCCTAGAAATTTGTAGCCATAAACAATGAGTTTTCCAATAGAAAGTGTGCAAACACTAAAATGATGTGTACATGACAAAACAGGAATAAATACCTGGATGTCCAACATGTACATTCAGTGCTTGAACTTTAAGATGGAAAAAGTTAAGCTGGTTAAAAAAAAAGCCTGGGCTTGAATGGATAATACTCACAGTCATAATATTGACTAGAGATTGCAATAAGAGCTTTTTCCCAAATTTTGTGTTTGTGGATGAGGATGCATCTGGGAGTCTGTGGTTAGAGTTTGGCGGGATGCCCCCGGGCAGACTCTGGTTTATCACCATTATCTTACAGCTTTAACCTGGAGCTCCTGCAGGACGACCCACACAGCCTGGCTAATTTCATTTATACTCACTTTCTCCTCTCTCTCTGTTACACCACACACACACACACACACGTTTTCTGTTCTTTTCCCTCTCTGGAACACATCCCCTCTCTTTTTAACCTGTTTTTCTTCTCCTGCTCTCCTGTTCTCTCTTATAACCCTTCTTCCTCCTCACTCTCTTTCTCTCACTACTCATTCTCTCTTCTCGTCTCTTTCTACTAATTTTTCTCTCTCTATGTATGAATATATATTCATTCTCTCTCTTTCTCTATTCATTCAGTCTCCCTATTCATACTCTCTGTCTCTCACTCTCTCTCTCTTTTCATTCTCTCTCTCTTCAGTCCCACTCTATTCATTCTCTCTCTACTCATTCTCTGTCTCTCACTCTCTCTCTCTCTCTTCATTCTCTCTCTCTACTCATTTTATCTACTTATTCTCCCTCTCTTTCTTTGTCTCTCTCTCTCCCCTCATTGCCTCACTCTTCTTCTGTCTCTGAATTAGTCTGCCTCCGTTCTTCATGCCTGTAGAGATGGAAGCTCCTGTTGAGGCGAGCGAGAGATGAGTTTGAGGGGAGAAGGCCGCGCTCAGGGTTGTTAGCGGTCGGCTCAGCTGGTTAAAGCCACGCGATTAAAGGGTTTGGGCACGTGCTGCATGGGAGGAAAGAGATCCTGCTCTAATTGAGTGGAGCAGATAGCAGGAGACTGGAACATGTGGCACAACACAACACAACAGAGACGAGCTAATGACAGATGTGGCTCCCTGCTGTCTCTTTGTGGCCTGTCATTTTCCACAGCTCACTTCAGCCTCTGTCAAATCTTAGAGAAATATTAAGTTTGTGGCACACTGCTCCAAAAGAGATGGAAATTCTCATCATTTTATTTTTCTCACGAGCTTTAAAGTGACTAAAGATGATGCTGAAATCAAGGCATTACCTGAACCGTGAACGCTGCGCACAACAAACCCCCAGCCCCCACCTCCCACCAGGGCCTGACATTCAAAGCCGCATTGTCTTGACAGCAGCTTGTACCTTTTCCCCTTGTTTACTTGTTTTATGTATTTATTATATGCACATTTATTTGTGATTTTTTTTTCTTCTTTATTCTGCACAGCGTTACCTACCTCGCTATCAGCAGCAGTTTTTTTAAAAAAAATTTAATTTGCTGGAGCTGGTCCTTACAAACTAGTCTCATTAGCTGCGAAAACGGGATCCAGTTAGTTAAAATAATTTCCTGTTAACACAGCTGCTTTGGTCAGCCAAATTAAACAGGGGGAGTACTGTGCCGTCTGCTTCGCGCTCGCGTAACGTGGCTCCGCAGCCTCCGAACACTGCTAATTAGCTCAATAGGAGGAATATTTTAATAGCAATTAATGAGCTGCAGGTCTATGTTAGTTCTAATTTAAGAGGGCTGTCTGTGTAAGGGAAAGCAGTGATGAATCCCTAAACAGAACATCGGGAGCCTTAGGAGAATGCAGCATTTAGTTATTTATTTATTTATTTATTTATTTATTTATTTAATATTTTATTATTTTTGCACTGCCGGTGTTGAAGAATATGATCAAAACCTCTCTCGCTAGCCACTGGACAGCTTGAGTCTCCCTGGACTATTCCCTTTACCCCGCCGCATTATTCCCGTTAAAAGAGTAAATATAATTAGGATTTGCAACACTTTTAGCAGCCAAAAGGCTTGTTCTAAGCTTTTAAGGGGCTCTTTAATTGAACACTGAATTTTCACTGCTGTTTTGAAATTAGTTTGATCAAAGTATACCATTTTGATCGAAGTATACCATTATGATGTCACAACCATGAGCACATTTAAATATGAACAGCAGCGGTTCAGTTGCTCGTTCGTGTTGAAGTGTGTGTAGCAATTTGAGTGCTACAGACACTTTAGTACACTTCAGTAAAGAGGTCTGGTACAGAGCTGCCGCTGTTTTCTATTTCCATCCGACCGTAATGGGGTTAGACAACTCGTATCCTCAGTCAGTAGGGAATTTGTCAACAGCTGGAATGTACTGTTTACTCCCAAGTCTGAGTATGAAAGCTAATCTGCAAAAGCAGCCTGTTTTGCATACATCAGGGTTATGATAAGCACAAGAACAGCAGCGGTTCAGTTGCTTATTCATTTTGAAGTGATATTTTACAAGGTATACAGCCGTTTTAGAGTGACACCTTCAGCAATGCTCTGTTTGTATATGACTTTTAATGGGTTTAGAATACATGTAGAATACTACACTTTAAAAGCAGCCTGTTTTTGCATATATCAGGGTAATGATCTTATAACTGTTAACAGTTTGCATATGAATGGCAGCAGTTGCTCATTTATGTTGAAGTGATAAAGGAATGTTGTTCCTGCAGCCTGTAGTTTTTGGAGTAGAAAATTAGAAAAATGTTGTGCTGTTTCTGGCTGTTGGGATAAAATGCCTCAGTGCAGCATTGCAAAGGATCCACACATCTAAAAGAAGTGACTGGAGTTTTTTTTTTCCCCCTTAGGATTTCAGTCAGTTCGCTGCATCCATTTGGGCCTCATGTGCTTTTTGAATATGATATAGTCCAAGGCAGCCAATCAGAATATTAATATATTCATTCAAATATTGCTTTTTTGAGGTTTTTTGTAAGCGAGGATGGAAAGCAATGAACTGCAGGCATATTAAAATGTGCAATATTTAAATGCCCTTTAAATGTTCCAAATCCATGTTTGGGCAGTAGGATATTTTTTCCTTCTCGTTTTTTGTGGTAAGCGACCAGAAGCTGGTTACGGTAAACAGGGTCGTGTTCCGCTGTGAGATGGAGGCGATATCTGCTCAGGCGCCTGGCCTGACAGATGGTTGGCGTCCAGAGTGCCGTCACATCCATCAGCAGCGCTCCTGACAGCAGAGTGACACAGTGTTACACCTGTGCATTCGGCTAGCTGATATCTTTCACACTGTTTCATCACTTGAGGAAGAACGCTGCCGACAGGCCTCGGCAAGCGGACGCAACATCAAAGCCAAAGACGCTGCGCTCGCCCTGTTCCGCTCATGAGGAAAAGAGAGGGAGAGAGAGGGCGGGGGGAAGAGGAATTAAGGAAGTGGTCTGGACCGAAAAGGATGGATAGTGCCTCCTCCCAGAGGAGCAGATTGTTGTTGAGATTGCTGTTTTTGGCAAACATTTGTTAAAAGAAAAGCTTGGGGGAAAAAATCTAATCCGCACAATTTTCAAGTAAAAACGAACAAAAGTGCGGCTAAAATACAGGCGTCTGGATTCTATCTTTAGCTATTGCGTGTCTATTTTTATAGACGCCAGTATGTTTCACAGTGTCAGTAACAATGTGATCAAGTCTATTTGAGATTACTGAACGACTCAACGTGGGTTTAAGACACATACAGTCAGCTTGAGTTTCTTTCTTGAGTTTCTTGCGCAGACACTCTGTGGACACAATAATCGCATTCAGGTGGACCTTAACTTCCAGCCAAGGGCAGTCTTAATTCTATAGCATACCTAGACATTTTGGACAATGCCATGCTTCTACTCCAGCATGACTGCTCCAGTGCACAAAGCAAGCTCCATACCGACACAGTTGGATGAGTTTGGTGTGAAAGAACTTGACTGGCCACACAGAATCCTGACCTCAACCCCATCCAGCACCTTTTGGATGAACTGGAGCAGAGATTGCGAGCCAGGCCTTCCAACATCAGTGCCTGACCTCATAAATGCTCTGCAGAATGAATGGACACAAATTCCCAAAGAAACTCCAAAATCTTGTGAAAAGTCTTCTAATAAGAGTGGAAGCTATTATATCTGCAAAGTGGGACCAACTCCGTGTTTAAGTCTGTGTATTTGAGTACAATGTCATTAAAGTCCCCGTCGGTTTAATGGTCAGGCATCCCAATACTTTTGTCCATATAGTATAATGAGGGAGGATCAATCACAGCACATGTTTAGTGATGTGCAGTGCATAAATCCTATTTTGACCAGGAGCTTAGCTATATTTCAGTACCGACCAATCAGGAACTGGTCTCAAGGGAAATGACAAATAGAATACATATTTGGAAATTTAATAGGATGCAATCCGTCTCTGTCTACAAGTTTCCATAGCTGCAGTTCAGAACTAAAGAAGCGCACCTCAGATCCTAAATATGTCCTGTTTAATTAATAACATCTGGAATAAACTGCCTTTCTAAGTCTATTCATTTTAAAGCCCACTTAGCCCCAGAGTCAGAAAGCTTTTGATAGAATGTGCTTCTCTGGCCATTCTTGCTTTGCTCTTAAAGCCCATGAGGCAGCCAACGACTCTCCATCACTGATGTCAAGAGTCAAGTGTCCTTCAAGGAGCACTTCAAGAAATAGTTTAGTGATTGACATTTAAATGACATTGTGGATTGAATGTAGAATAAAATGAAAATAGAGCTTCCTCACCTTCTACTGGTCTAGAACTTTGATGGTCGTATAACCATATAGACAGGTGTTGACCTGTATTGATGTGTGGTTTATTGATGTTTGCTATAGCTTTATTGAGAGTCTTGCCCTGTCTTTCTTTCATTCCTCGCACTCTGTGAGCTTGTGGTTTTGGGTTCCAATCACTAGGTGCCAATGCCACAGTCTACCAGGGCATAATTCATTATCAAAGTGACTCTTAAGAACCATTCAGGTGCCAGTCTTCATTTTAAATGTTTTGCCACACTCCTGCCCAACACAATTTGTTTTGTTTTTTTTTGGTTATCCAGTTGCAGTATCATGCCGGCCTGGCCTCCAGCCTCCTTAACCAGCAGTCTCTCAAACGCTCAGCCAACCAGATCGGAGCCTCCGCGAAGAGACGGCCGAAAGTCCAGCCCAGCACCCTTGTCCTGCCGATCCAGTAAGTAATTCTGATTGGGTTGTACAGAATTTAAATATTGCCACATTACACCACCATGAACAGGAGTTTAATGCTTTCTAAAGATTCTATTTGCTGAGTTTCAAAATGCTAACATGTGTGTCTTTCACTGGAGTGATAAAAGTCAGCAAAATGCAGATTATGAATATAAAACGCCTCACCCCAGTTTCACTTTAAAAGCTGACTGAGATAGTTTTAAGAGGCCCATATCTTAGAAAGCTAAATTTCCCTCGTTTATTAAATAAAGTGTAGGGTTTACACAGTTTTAGAGCGTGTCGTTCACTCCTTGTACTCCATTTACAGAAAATAAGCTGTAAAACATTTTGCAATCTGTGTTTTCATGAGGTTATGAAACCAGCCACATATTCAAACATCCATTTATAGATCTACCTCTTCATGCTAAAGTAATAGAGTGTGGGTTGAGTCAAATGAAAGGAAAACGAGGTGTGTAAGGTCTGTTCCATTCATTCAACAAATTGTAATATTAAAAACATGCTTATCTGATTCTTATTTCAAAATACAACCACAAGAAATGAAGTAACCTATTCCCCTGTTTTACTTGACAAGTAAATGCACTTCCGTTTTCACAGCCTACCTGTCAGCCAGGGCGTCAGGGCGGAGCCACAGAGCCGTGCCTGAAGGGGCGATCTGTCAGATACATTGGAATTAAAGTGAATATTAGCTCTCAGCATTTGAACTACAATAAAATTCTTTTTCAGCTTTCTAGAAACAGTTGCTAAATCTATATTTATTTATTTACTTATTTAAAAGGGGGAATAATATTATTAGCATATCATTTTTATTACTTATTTGTTTACTCATGTAAAAATCAAAACGTGGAAATTACAGAGACATCTGGCATAACAGTACAATGACAAAATAATTCCCAGGTTATATTGAGTTTACTATAACATGAAGCAAAATAGAGCCAAAATCTTAAATCAGTACTAAGCACTGAGCGAGTAGAATCGGATTAGCAAGTATCTAAGAGGAAAATGAGTGTATCCTAATTAAATAACTGTTTTTCATGTTTAAGAAGAACCAGAAGAATATTAAATTTAAAGGGAAATGTCAGGCCATAATACCGCTCAGCTCTTTCTGTTCTGTTAAGCCAAAAAAGGGAAGAGACTATACTTTCTTCCATGGAATAATTTCTACAGTTTCACTTCAGTACATAATTACATGAGGCACAGAAACAATTTCTCTTTGAAATAAACCTCTAATATACAGAGTCAATTTTCTGATTAGAAGAAAAGCACTGTATGCCTGCAGATGATTCCCATGGACCTAATAAAGGCAGGTTGTAGTGCGTTTGCATTTTTAAACCGTGTAAAACTCCTGAGCTCGCCACCGTAGCTAAACTCCTTTGAAGTTATTGGAAAGCCACACATTGAAAGTCGTTCTGTAATTTTGACCATTAAAAGTTGATAAACAAAAGAAGTAGTTCTTTAGTTAGAATGTATGCATTTTTTTCTAAATAAGAGTTGGAACGAGAGGAAAATATTAAAAATGATAGATCAGGAAAAAATCAGATGCTTATGAAAAGGATATCATTTTCATTCAGTGATTAAATTACAAATCTGTGTCCAGGTACCCCCTTGACAAAAATCTTTTCTTATCCTCATTTTCCCCAAAAACCACACCCCTGTTGACAAAAGCCTTTTTATTTTGCCCATCCCTCATCACTCATAATATGCAAATTTAAAGTAAATTTAAAGGAAATACAATTTTATGTTTTCCCAAACAGATTGCTGTTTGATTAAATTTGTATTTATTATGAGTTATTATGAGTTTTCATGTCTGTTGGGTCCTACAAAAGAAAAAGACTGAATAGTATGAAAAAATTTTGCAAGAGCAGAGCAGCTGTTGCTTGGCGAGCTCAAAGCTGTTCTTGCTGGAGCTGAGAGTGGCCACCGGTTTCCCTCTCAGTTCTGGGCTGGTTTGGTTTGATTGTGCCCATATGGCAGCAGAGAAAACTACTTCATTGTCTCTGGCATGGTGTCAGCGGGGTCAGAGATGGGGGGCTTTGATAAGAGGCTCCTAAGTGTGGGAATGAGCAGGATGAGAGGAGAGAGCCGGGCGTTCGCCTGGAGATGAAAGTGTGGCGAGAATGAAGAGAAGCTGGAGGAATGAGAAAGAGAAAGTGTGGGAGAGTGCTGGACAGGTGTCAGTCCTCCTTCCCTCTCTCACTAGGGCGAAGGAGGACTGGGATATTGGAAGGTCACTTCACTTTTTTTGCATGCACAATAAATAAAAAAAAAAACAATAACCTCTTTCCATGTGGCAGTGACAACATATCGACCAATCAGAAAGCAGTGATGTAGTCAGCTCGGCTGCAACCTACTTTTGTCCCTGCCGTCCATGACCGGTATGGGTCCCTTTATTTGTAATGGAAAAACATTTGTTCACAGTACAGCACAGTACAGGTTTCTTGTGACAGTGGAAAAGCATCATAACAGAGACGCATCATCGCACACACAGTTTTCAGAGCTTTCTAAGTGCTGCCTTTTGTTTTCAGTTTGTGGATTTGCTGATCGTACCAACCTTTACTCTCCTGGGACAAGTTGTTAGCTTCCTGCACAGAAGTTCCTGAAGCGCCTCTGCTACACACAGAAATGCTTAACACTTTTAACAGACTTAACAAATAAGGCCGTGACCTTTCAGAAATCCCAACACATCCCTCTCATCCGCTGGGGCATCCCTGAGGGACACACTCACGCACTCCTCAGGCTCCAGTGGATTTGCAGGGCCTGTTAATGTTGCAACAGAGAGAGCACAATAGAGGGTGAACAAGATTTTCTAGTTGTACATGGAAGGTTTGTGTTGTTATATATAATTTGAATTAGTAAGATGATTTGACCGTAAACTTTCGAGAAACACTTGAGAAAGGAATACAAAGATTTCTGCAAAGGAGAATGAATGAATGATTGAATACTAAGATCAGATTATATGTCCTTATATTTAAAAAAAAACCCCAAAAAACCCTGGTAATAACCTTGTCACCCGGCGGTTATGGAGCTGCCCTGTGATCGGAAGGTTTTGGGCTTGAACCCCTTACCGCCAGTGGCACCACTGAGGTACCTTAGAGTAAGGTACTGTCTCCACACACTGTTCCCTGGCCGCTGCACCTATTGAGATTAAATTAGAAGAATTTCTCACTGTGTGCTTTGGTGTATTCACACGTGACAAAAACTGCCTATTTACACTTTACAATGTCTCCATGATTCCTGTTTTATTGGCATTGGTGAGGCCTTCTGGACATCTGGCTTTATTTACTGTCCCGTTTTTGTCCTGCCTGTACGAGGCACCACAATTCGCTGGTATTTAAGATGAAGTTGGTCGTCATTCAGTGACAAAAAAGGAAAATACAGCAAACAAGAAATGGCATTGACTTTCTACACTGAGAGTGACTGCTCTTTCAGTCAACAGTCCCTGACAGGCCTTATTTTAGATCAGCCCTGTACTGCAGATGTTTCACTCATGCTTGGCTTACTGCACCCTTCAGCCCAAGGCCTGCAAGGATGTGTTGTCTGTTACCTGAAAAGAACAGACCGTTAACAGTCACACCGTAGTGTAGTTATGACAAATCTGCTCTCAGTGGCTTCATGGTGACCCACTCTGCCTGAGCCGCCACCCTGCAGTGCATTGTGGGTGCGCGATGGAGGCATGCCGCCATTTCGGACGGGTAAAGGACGACAGGCAGCAAGGTGAATGGAGACGATCTCTTCTGTCAGGTGCTATTGTCCTGATGAATTTTATGTTTCTAAAAGAAGCTGCACATGAATTATGCAGCGCAGCTTTCATGCGAGTTTGCTTTAATGTTTTTTTTTCTTTCTCATTGCTATTAAACATTGCCATTCTGCATCGCTAGCTACTTTCACGGGTGGACCTCCAAGGAAAACAGGTTCTGTCTAGAAGCATATACTACCAGACCAAAGTTTTAACTGCGCGAGTTTTCATAGTGCCATGATAAAACAACTTTGGTTTCTTTCAAATACAATTTAACATGACAGAACCCAAGTCATCACATTTAGTTGATGTCTTAGATTGATTAGACTAGACAAAACCAGCCTTGATAACTACTGAAAACATACGCAGCACCTAGATAGAACTTTCTCACCAATGTAAAGTAGAATAAAATATTTCTGCATTAACAATCACACTTTGCCATGATCAGAAGACATGAGAAAGTGAGTTGTGAGAAATATGGGTCTGGAAAGGGTTGCGAAGTCATTTCTAAGGCCTAGGGACCCCAGCAAACCCCAGTGAGAGCCATTAACAAAACAGTGGGGAATCTTCGCAGTGGCATCTTTGTACGTTCCACTTTCTGCCGTAGCAATGCAAATTTCCCACTTGTGTGACTAATAAAGGTTTATCTTACCTCATCTTATCTCTTATCTTATGGGCTTGGGGCTTATGAACTGAAAGTAGAATCAAGAGGTGTATGTGAGTGTATGTAAAAGTATGAATGTGTGTATGTACACGCAAACACATTTGTGTATGTACTTATGTGTAGGTGAATTTGTTTGTGTGTTCATAAATTTTGACATCTGATGACAGCCAGAAAGCAATAGTTGTATCACATTTAAATGATTTTGTACAAATGATTTTGATTGAACAAGGTCTCAGCATGTGCCTATTTTCTTCAGTCCTGTTGGAAAAGCATCCCAGGTGGCACCTTAGAAAGCTGCTTGAGAGAATGCAGAGTGTGTGTGACACTGAATCAATGCATAGGAGGGCCGCTTTGAAGAATGTTTGTCGAAAGCCCTTTTGTTACTTTCTCATTACTTTCTCATTTCTTAGGTGTGATGTCAAATTTGACTGGTACTTTATATCTAAATGAACATGGCAGGAGATATTTGAGATAACTGTAGATTAGCATTTAATATTAGGTTAATATTAGGTGATACTTGATACAGAAGGTATTTTAGAGAACAGTAACATAAAGCCTCTCTTTTAGCCGCCCATTTTAAAAGTTCATAAGTTATAATGTTATATTGTCTTGTTCAGTACTAAGTAGAAAATTATATCAGGGCAGAACTGAATTGTTTAAATAAGGTTCTTCTGTGTAACGTACAGAAATTGTCATGGCCAGTTTTCTAGTGGCTATTTTTGTTTTGTTTTGTTCCATTTAATGGGCCACAAACACAAGGGGCAACTAAAGGTCTCCAATCTATTAAGGTTTAATTGTTTACAGAAAGAGAACAAGCACCAGAATACAGTCCAGATGATCTTGACAGCAGCCTCACTCAGACTGAGGTATAAAGACACATACAGATGACCCATCTTTGTGTCAACCATGATTAAACTTGGCGAGAATATATTTTGAACATCATATAAAAACACAGTGCTAGGACTCTGACTGATGTGGCTGATGACTTAGTCCAGTCAACAGTGTTGTGCTTCTAGGTCTGGACAATATTGTTATTGTGATTAAAATACTCAACAAAATGTCTCAATAGGTTTGTTTATACATACCATGAAGTGAAAAAACAGTGAAAGTGGCTTTAACCACCCATCCAATCACACGACACGGACACTAACGAACATTCACTAGACACAGGTGGACACAATCATTAGATG
>JBBPDB010000017.1:13733521-13748114 GCA_037974465.1 Brachypetersius altus | reverse complement strand
TAAGAGTACCGTTAAAGTACCGAACCGATAAGTGGTATCGAAAGAAGTAGTAATACCGTTAAAACCTTAACGATACCAATCCCTACTCAGAGGTGCTTAGCAGTCTTGGAAATCGAACCCACAACTTCCTGATAACAGGGCGAACGCCGTAAACAACTTGACTACCAAGATCTTAGAACACTGACCATCTGCATGTTTTACTACAGAGCATAATTAGACGTGTGTAGTTTGATTTACGATTATCACCCAACCATGAGGTGAAGCGGCATTTGGCAGACACCCTTACCCAGAGTGACTTACGGTCATGAGTTAGGACATTGCGGCGGGAGTGGAAAAGCTCCCCAAAAGACATGGCTTGTTGTGTTTGGTGTGGAAGAACTTGACTGGCCCACGCTGAGCCCTGGCCTCAACCCCATCCACTATGGATAAACTGAAACGGAGATTGTGAGCCAGGCCTTCTTGTCCAATTTCTCTACTAAAAGAATGTGCACAAATTCCCACAGAGTCTTGTTAAAAGTTGGAAGCTGTTATAGCTGCAAAGGGGAAACCAACTAAAGTCTATGTATTTGTCATTAAATTCCCTGTTGATGTAAATGGCAAGTGTCCCAATACTTTTGTCCATGTTCTGAATAACGATATAATAATAACCTGTTGGTGTTGAACAAAAGGATGCTTGAACAGTTGTAAAAGCTTTGAATCCCCCAGCAATATTAGTTGCTGCTCGTGTTTGACACAGATTAGCATGCCTGATTCATCTCATCAAGGACTTGATAAATACACTGGCAGTCAAAAAGAATTGCTCAGATGCACATATGTCACGAGCGTATGCTGTCTGAATGTTTTTGATGTGTTTGATGGGATGGTTCCCTTTCATTCACTAAAAGGAAGAAGACCTCAACAAATGCCCCAATTCTCCCAATATCTCCCAATTCTGATACGATTCCAATACCATCAGTCATTGTAAAAAAATAATAATATATGTATGTATGGCAGAGTGGAGTGATTTAGTCACCAAGACTTAAAAAGAAAATGACAAAAAGGATGATTTGGAGTGATGCTGGAGAACTACTGCCTTTTATTTCCCCAGAGAATCTTTTGATGGATGGTTCTTTTAATAAAACCTTTTTTGGAAATGAAGTCTGTGAGTATGAAGTAGAAAATGTAAGGATGTTACCAAATGCAACAGGTTTGTGTCTCTTAAAAACCTTGCTTGCATTTATTTAGTCCAACAAAATGATCACTTTTTGTGTCCTCAGCACCCTTCTAATGGATAATTCTGTAAGGAACACTTTCCTTACACTTTGTTGTATGAAAGTATGATTTCTAATGTGTAAAGAACCTTAAAAAAACTTTACATTCTATATAACCTTAACCTTCATAGGTATTATATTATAATGTTTCATTCAAGGATCATCTTTTCATGATGAGAACAATTTAGGAACATTACTTTCTTTAGCTGACCAGCCGAATGTTGATGTGTCTGTGCAGGGAATTTAGGAAAATGTCCTATTGTAATTTGTTAAAGCCATGTGAAAAGCATCATATAAACCAGTTTGCCAGTGTAATTGAGCCTCTGAGGAAGGTCTGAGCGACACCCATGGCTCTGTTCTCCATGTGTGTAAATATTAATCCTCTAAACAGAATTATGAAGCATTTAATCAGCTAATCTGGCACTGACGGAGCCCAGCCTTCCGTAAACAGACTCCCAGCAGTTATTTGGACAGCAGTAATAGTTTATAATGGGATAAATAAATATGGGTGATTACGTGTAGTAGTAAATCCGCTCGACAGATTTGATGTCACTAGATAAGCCATCCAAGAGCAATTAGCCTGCACATTCCTGTAATCGTGCAACTCGCTGAAGATTTACTGTTTCAGACTCGACCCCTCATGTCCTTTAAAGGGACAAACCATGTTGAGAGCCATTGTTAACATATTAGGGATGTTAATTCACGCAGGGTTTACTTTTTTGATTAACAGTGGATTGATTTGTCCCGTGTCATCATGGTCAGATGTATTACCTTGTGCCTGTATGGCTTATTGGATTATACTTGATCTTCAAGTCTCGGAGAACAAATGAATTCAATGACTTTTCCATGACGCCCTGTGGCTGGAAAGTCACCAGCGAAGCTGCTGGCAGCATGTGGTGACCTTGGAGCCGTGCATGCAGGGGTTGTCATGCGTCAGATGCCGATGACTTTGAAGCGCTGAGGAATCCTCAGGATGTAGACAGCCGTCCTTGTGGGATCGATGCTGAGCAGAGATGTCACTTCAGTCCTGCCCATTCCCATCAGCAGCCAGGCTCGCCCTGTTACCATCCAGGACATCCCTCACTTGGGCTGCACATATCTGACTGACCAATCGCTTCTGAGTGTTGGTTGTATTATACAGTAACTCTGCACAGATGCATTTGAAAATTAAACCCGAAATTCCATCTTGGGAGCGGAAGTGCCGAACGTTACTCCGTATAGCGTAGTCAAAAAAGTGTGCTTACTCTTAAATTTAGCATTTTATGTCTCGTTAGTTGTCTCTGGGGTGTTCTGGAATGACACGCAGTTGGCATCTCTTCTTGGCTTTTAGTCCTCTTATATCTATTAAATGTAAAATAGCCTTGTTTAATCTGCTCTTGTGAGTCATGTAGACTCAAGTTGTAGCAAATTTTGAGCCATGAATCTTTTCTTTATGCTATCATGTTTCTTTTTCTGGCTAGGTTGCCATATTTTATCCAAAAAAAAAAGCAGCACTGAGGACAACGTGGATTCTGAGTGCAGGTTTTTGAGCATCAGACCCATTTGAATTATAGAAGGAAACGGTGGCAATCAGTGCTTTCCCCCTAATTTACTGCCAGAACTCACCAATCAAAAGGTTTGAGACTCATCTTAACCAAGAACTCAGCCTCAAACCTTTTGTTTCGTACAATATTTCGTAGAATCACTACATTTACAAATATAACATGGTTCATCAAATTTGTTTTGACCAATCATGAGTTTTGCACTGAGCATTTGGATTGTTGTAGTTTGATGATTTCACAGATATTTGTTAGATGACATTTCACATAAAACATTTGTGTTTTCATATATGTGATAACTTATTATTTTTACTTATTACCATATGATAACAACCTCTGTATTAAAGAAGTGGTGGTTTGATGATTCTAATTTGTCAGTGAGCATTATTCAAATGACATCGGTGATATTTTCATTTATTGTTAGCAGTGTTATTTGAACTATTCCTGTAAAGAGCTTGGCTGATAAATGTGATAAATGTGTCATAATTTAGCCTGTTAAATAGTTTCTGAATAATAAATGTTTGCTCAAATACTGATACTCAAGTATTCAAATTACTCAGGCTAACACTGCTAGGATACAAGGAGAACAGGACCGAAGAGAAGTCAGACTGTGTTTAGGTTAAACAAATTTGGGATTAGATGTATCTGTGGCTAAGAGGTGTTTGAGTGCTGCATTGCAGCAGAATATCTACAGGAGTGATATGAAAATTTCAGTCGCTGGTGATCCCTGATTAGAGCAAGAGATGAAGGCAGCTCCATGCTATCAGTATTCATCGCTGCTTCTCACACAGGCACAAGAAAGGGCTATTTGATCACTTTGTAGCATCAATCATACAGCGCGGAAAATGTTACCCTGTTACAGAGTCTTTTTGTTTTTTGTATTTTTTTTTCTTTCTTTCAACTTGTTTTGGTACCAGTCGCACTATATGTTGCCCCCCACATGTGATTGTGGTTAAAGAAATTTTTTTTCTCCCCCCCCCACCCCCAATGATCGCGATTGTAATTTTGCGGAAAAGATTTCATCATCCTGGCGGATGATAATGATAATCCGGGGCATTAACATTCGGGACACTCTTCAGAGTGGATTCTTTTAAACTGCATAACAGAACCTCCCCAATGTCTATCTCCACAGAGCTCTCATTAACTTTGCATTTAGATTACAAGGTGGATGGAAGAAAAGCCTCCGTGGCCGACGGAGTCATAGAGACAGCTTGTTTTACTGACCACTCCTTCTGCTCCGCTCTCGACAGCGCACCTTACACATCGACTTAAAGCCAAACAACTCGCTTCGCAGACTTCAATCCAGACTTCAATCAAATCCCCCTTCACTGGCTGGTTAGGGGAATCAGTAGTTAAACACACAGCCTTGAGTATGAGCTGGGTCTGAAGTACAGTAAACCCCCCCGCTTTTTGCGGTGGTTACGTTCCAAGAGCACCCGCGTATAGTGAAAACCATGTTGTTGTGTTGTGATTAAAAAAAATGCCTAAAAATGCCTATTCTCATAGTTTAAACCAGGCCTGTTCAGCTAGCGGCCCGCGGGCCAGATCCGGCCCTTTTGAAATTTATGATCCAGTAATTTAGGTCAGGATCAGACCGATACGGAACATTTCTACATGGAAATGTAGCTGAATTACTATTACTAGTTACAAAATTGTTCAATTATATTTTTAAATAACGCATTTATATATTGCCACAAATAAAGCTGTGACGTCTGGGCCTCATCCACCACGCCCCTCATCCTCGTGCAGGGTTTATGTTAGGGTATATGTTAGCACGAGGGCAAGGGGGCGTGGCGGACGAGGCCCAGTCGTCACAAAACCAAAAAAAATGCGGAGGATATCTTCCTTTTCCATGCATGTGCATTTTCCAAACACATTCCAAATAATAATAGTGAAGTGATATCTGGAAATAGATTAGGGGCTAGTAGGTAGTGTACCAAGAGGTCATGGAATCCTGCCTTCATCACACCACCACTGGGTTCCTGAGCAAGACCCTTAACCCCATGTTGCTTTGGGAATGAAAGTCGCTTTGGATAAAAGCATCTGCTAAATGCCGTAAATGTAATTGGAGGATATACTGTGTTTCCAGCATCATGCAAACTTTATTAACAGTTCAGGAAGTCTCCATTTTCTGCTGGTACCAGCACAGTGCCGGTTTTTGGGCGTCACATCAATGCCGTAAAATGAAGACGGGGATCAGTGTACTGAGCTGCATAAATCTAACATACTTGAGCCGTACTATAATCTGCTGGAAACCTCCAGTTAGCAAATCTTATCTGGTTATTGTGCCCGATTCCCTTCTGCCTGTTTAACTTGAGCACAGAGACTGCTTCGAACACATGTCTTGACATCTTCCTTAATTTGCTTTTTCCCCAGCAGCTGAGGGAACACAGGCACAAAGTCAACAGACCCGGGCGCATCGCTTGCATGCACTCCGTGTGTAAGTTTGGCTCTCGGGTTGAAACTCTCCCTGCGAGTGTAAGTAGTGAATCGGTGGGGAGGCTGGATAGCAGGCAATTAAAAATATGCTAATGGAGGGGCCTGTAGCAGAGCCTGAAGGAGCGAGGTGGACGAGAGGGAGGGATCGGCGGCCTGCTCTGGGCGTACAGCGCCTTCAGCTCAGTAACAACTTTGGAAAAGACCTCCCTGCATTTTGAGTGGAGACATCAGAAGCTGGGTTCAGCCTACTGCAGATCACACACTAGTCACTTATGTACACCAGATTAACCAAGATACAGCCATTTATTCTGTGAATTGTCCACAAATATACACATCTTTAAGCTGTTAGCAGTGTTTGTGATTTTTAATTAGCTTTCAGCGGTTTATGAACTCCATTATCGCATGCAAAGGTTTCTCAAAGAACCAATCAAGGCTCCCCAAAGTCTTGGTGCCGAATGCAGTGGTGATGAGTTTTTCACGTGGAGATTGGGCAGGTTGCGCTCCAGAGACAGAGTTATCCCAAAGATTGGCATATTAAAGCAAGTCCTGTCTTGTAAGCGAACGGCTTCCTGCTGCGTTGTCAATTGAGATGTAATTGCACACCTTATTCGATTACTTTCACTGTGTTCTATCGCCAATAAACTGCCAATGCCACATCGGAATAATAACAACCCGGCTCATTTCGAAAGACTAGTTACACTCGTAGATCTGCATATAGATAGGTTTTAAAAGAACATAGAATAAAGAGATATAGGCATATATATACCTATTAATGCCTGCAGTTATATTTACATTTACATTTATATTTACAGCTTTTAGAAAAAAACTCTTATCCCGAGGTTGTGCAAGTCCACTCTTGGCCTTGAAGGGAAGGAGTTGAACTTAATTTAAAGTTCCTTAGTAATGGGGTGGTGTGTGAGAATTTTGAAACATTGAAGACTTACCTCGCGGCTGCATTCTGAATCAGCTGAAGTGGTCTTGTTACCTTCAGTGGAAGTCCAGCCAGTAGAGAGTTTCAGTAGTCCAGTTTGGAGATGACCAGAGACTAGACAAGTGATGAGAAATGGTCAGATTCTTCTTTTATAGAGAAGGTATCTGCATGTTCTGGAGATCTGGTCAACCTGAACATGCAGATACCTTCTCTCATCCAGACAGTCTGAGATGCGGGTTGAGACCTGGTCGTCACTGAAAGGGAAAGAGAAAATGAGTTGACATATATCATGGTGCTGAAAAATTAAAATATGAAAAAGTAAGTCAGTCACATTAGATCAATATGAATGACTGATCTTAACCTTATAGCCATGCAGACAATTTAAAAAAGTCTGTGGAATTCTGCTTTAAATGTTTTATCTGCTTATTATATTGTAAAATCTTGGCATTATATAGATAAGCCACATGACACGATGGTGACGTAATCATTTTCATGAGTATTAAATGTACTGTAATCTAATTGAATCTGGTAAATTGACGACTTTGGACGTGGACTAGGGAAGCCACTTGTCATATCACCATCAGGGCTAGGCCGAGAAGACGCAAAGGAGTAATCGCAGGATGTACTTTAAGTCGAAATGAAATTTCTATTTCTCCCACCACGTATCCATCGAGCTGGCCATGAGTGTGTGTGCTGGATTGACACATTTTGCCCCTTTAACTTTCAAATGACTTCTTAAACTAATCCTCTCACTCTGACCAACCTCTCTCAGGCACTTCTTTAATGAATTATTTTTTTCCCCTTTTGTGTGCGGGAGCAGTCCCTCAAGTCTATTGATAGCTGATGGCAAAGGAGATTTTCATTAAACCCTTATTAGCATTGACCCGCCAATACATGTAGGGTGACTCTTCTTGGTGGCGGTTCTGCTGACTCAAGGGATGGCTCAAGGCTTTGGCTCTCCAACGCCCAGCGTTCTGATGTCTAACGAGCAAGTTCAACATCTCTGGCAGGGGTTTTAAATACTCATTCACCTCTGGACAGTAAAGGTGATGGCAGGCATCCAGAGAAGATTTTCCACATTCATCATGCATACCATATTGTTTTGGTATACATAATATCTGACATTCGTATTTGCTTGTTCAGTTGGTATTCTAGTCTGTATTTAGAAATCATAGGCTTTATTTCAAGACAAAACATTTAGATAGCCTTTATTGTCACTATACAAGTACAGCAAGATAACGTTTGAAGCACATTGCGTAGAAGAAAAAAAAAACAGGTTTAGAACTAGGGTAACCAAAATAAGTAATAAAGTCATATTAAATAAGATGAGATGGAAGATAAGATGGAATATTAACAGTATAAAGATATATAAAGTAAGCAGTGAGTTAAGGTGCGAATAAGATGTTGATTGAGGATATCTGCATGGTGATAACAGGAATATGAAGTGTATAATACAGTAATCCACCGCTTTCGCAGGGCTTACGTTCCAAGAGCACCCGCGTATAGCGTTGTTGTGTTTTAGTAAAAAAAAATTTGTTTTAAAAGCCTAAAAATGCCTATTTTTTTTATAATGTTACCCCTAAATATGCCTCCAAATATGCCCCCAGAACACTTTAATATTTATTTTAAACTCCGTTTAATGCATTACCCTACAAAAAATGTATATTAACAGTTAGCGTTAGCACTGTGCGGCAAGCCAAAAAAAGGCACAGCTTACTAATGTAAAATAAACTGAGATAAGTGTTGAAAATTGGGGCGGGGGGGGTTAGAACACTAAAATAGGAGGACAAGACACAGCATTCCTACTACATGCTGCAGCAGGCTTCTTCTTTTTATGGTTGTTGATATCTTTTCAGTCTATGGTGGCGGTAATACAGTTCAGTTCTCAGAAAAAAATCTGCGCTACACTGAATCCATGTAAAACTGGGGTTTTACTGCATCGCACAACAGTTAATGCACTACAAGACACATAGTATCGAGGTAAGTACAGTTAAATAAAGTGCACTGAATATTGCAAAATCAGCACTGAGTAGTATGTGCATGTCAAGTTCCAAAAAAATCCTCCACTTGGCATGTGTCCTGCCTTTCGGATGTGTTATACCTTTAGCGTCTACATGACTAAAACTAGTGTATGTAAAGCAAAAGGAGCGCCTGGGCTCCTGCTATCTGTTCATACATTGTGTCCCAACTGCAGTAACAAACACTCTTGAATAACTATGCTTATTCCTTTAATGTGCACACGTTTTTTATACAACCCCACATAATGGAAAATCTAAACCAGTTGAAGGATTGTAAAAATATGCTTCATTTGTAATTGTTAGTCTGTTTGACAAGCGTGCCCATGGTTTCACATAGATTCATCAATGACTTCTACTGTAAGTTGGTAAAATGTAAGGAGAGAATTAGGCAGAGTCACAGGCTGCAGATGAGTGTGATGATTGCAAGTGTGTCTCAGGAATACATTACAAGTCTGCCATGAGCACATCAATAGTATTGAATGCAAAGAAACAGCTTTCTCAATATTGTTGGTTTAATGAAAAGGGATTGACTTTCTAACAGCGGCGATCATGTCCTCATGTCTCTTTCAGATGTAGCTCATGAACTGAATTTTTCAATTTGTGTCTTCTTTCCACAGGTACGTTGATGATGTGATTTCCAGAATCGGCCGCATGTTTCCAGACATGTCTATCGAGCTTTTCCGGCCTAATGGAACATCGGCTGTGTTGCTGGTAAGAACACCTTTGGAAGATTCTACAGTCACTTGTCAAATTAACTATGGCCTTCTTTCATGTAGTCATAAATCTCTTCTGCCAGTACATCAAAAATAACCCATTTTCTGTAGGCCATATACACTACATCTTAAGGGTTGTAGTTATATATAAAATATAAATATATATAAAGCAAAAGCACAATGGGGTGACACTCTTTAAAGATTCCATGATGGTAAAAGAAAAAATTAAATTCCTTAAATTAATCTGTCCATTCTATGACTGTAAGAGAGACCTGTAGGATAATGATACCAACCAATCACTGCTGATTCTTCAAGAAGGTAATTTATTTAATATTTAACCAGTGATAATTGGGTTATATCGGCAGGGTCCAAGCAGATGTGTGAACCATTTTACCATCTGAATTGTGTAAAGGTAAATGTAAATACCAAATATAAGGATAAAGCGAATGTTTTATGCCCATCCCAGTTCAGGGGGCAATAGTATGAAAGGACATGCCCACCTAGCAACACAAACCTCTTGCTCTTGTTTCAGCCATGTGGGATTATAATCACATCAAGTTTTGTGTGGCTTGGTGAAGTCAAAGTGTATGAAATTGACAACCACAAACCAGAAAAAATAGAAAGAAAAGGGTGAAAAAGCTATAAACACTAGATGACCATACTGTGCTACAGAGACAGTCACGATAAGGTGAATGATGGAAACTAGGTCAGATGGTTATCAATAATGTCCACGATCTTTTATTCTGCTGTTGCGCTTTGTTCTTTCTTGCCTGAGGTGCTCAGGTACTTGTCCATTGTACAAAGTCAAGCTGAGTCGATTAGGGATGGCGAAGTGTCCTTGTTTCTGGGGACACACTCTCTGAGTGCTCTGTCCTCTGGCTGTCCTCGTAAACATCCCAAAGGGAGCCAGTAAATTGGCGCTAGAGATGTTTGAGTCTTGAAGTAATGCAGATTTTTGCATTGCAAGGAGGCTAAGCCAAGCTTGAGTTTCACAGCAGCAGCAGACAGCAAAGGCACTGAAGACAAGACATGGGATCATCATAGCTTGAGGGCATGGCTTTAGATTTGTCGAGATTTTACAGTGTCCCCTTATGCTTACTGGTATTTGTCTTCTTTCAAGAGTGAAATTGGTTCCACCGTGTTCTGTCTCTCTGCTGTTAAAGCTCCTTACTCCAATGGCATTTTTTTTTTTTTTGGGCTGATTGACAAAATCGCTGGGTAGCATTGATTTTAATGCTCTCAGCCCAAACGCCATCATCTCCACCTTCGGGACCCTGGCCCTCCATGCCGTCTCTTATATTTTGCCACAGAAATCATGATGTTTTTCTTGTTTTTTTGGCAAAGTGACTGAGACTGTGGGGTAAAGGATGGAGATGAGAGAGAAAAAGAGAGGGAAAGAGAGTGAGGGATCTTGGCAGCTGTGCCAGGAAGACTACAAATGCCCCTTCCCCAGCCGTGGGACTTTGCCGGTTCACGCCCACGGGGCACACTCTGCCAGATGGCCCAGTTGGCAGGCCGGCCTGCTCGACCACAGCAGGGAACGCTCGGGTGCCAGCTCCTCCACCCAGGAGACCATGCCACAGTTCACAACAAAGCTTTGAACACGAACGTCCCCGCCTCGTTTGCCTGCACCTCTTTGTGCCCCCCTAATTACCGTATTAAAGAAAACATAACGCGCTTCCTCAAGACGCTGCTCTGAAAAAAGTGAGTTCAGTCATTTATGTGCTTTTGTGGCCAAGTTTGTTTATCTGAAGTGGACCACATAGACTTGGGGATAAATTGATGACTGTGTCGGCTATGTCAGTTAGTCCTATCTCCTGGTAACGACAAATTTGGTGCCACTATTGTGTTTTGCAGTATACTTTTTGTTCATTTTATCTGTGCTGTTAATACGTTTTGCCTCATATATATATATATGTACTAAATCAAGTAATATCAAAATCTCAAAATTTGAAACAAATATCAAAATTTTAAATCAATCAACATCTAATAAAATAATTCTATCTATCAAAAATGGACACAATTCAGACTTTGTGCTTTACTTCTAAGGTGGCTCCTGCTACTGTTTTAAGCTGTGAACAAAGTATTTTTATATTTAACTGTATGTTGTACAGTGTAGTAAAGTGTCCATATGTCATACATGAACAGACCACAGCACACAGTGTGAAGAGCACTGCATTTAACCCATTCACCAAGTGAAGTAGTGGGCTTCCACCAACGAGGGGCACCCGGAGAGCTGTGTGAGGGGACGGTATCTTACTCAAGGGTACCTCAGTGGTGACACTACCAGTCCCCTAATACTGTATCTGAAGTCTCTTTCCAAAATTCAGCCTTGGCGCAGAATCACAGCTACTTTGAGCCAGTCCCCTAATTTTTTAGGGGAGGGGGCAAAATTCTCTGGGTGGGCAAAGCATGAGAAAGGGGAGGTAACATTTCCCCGTATGACAACATACAGGGGAAAATTGCAGATCGCGCCCTCTGAGCTGTCATTCTCTCAACGGGGGAGCAGGATGATCAAAGCACACTTTACACCTATCATCATTTCTAGCCACTGCAGGATAACAGAGGCTAGGAGAACTCGTATTAATGTTAAAAAATCTCAAAGTGAGTTTTCAAGTCATGGAACCTTCAAGATTTATGCATGCATGAAAAGTCAAATTTCTGGTTACACATGGTCAGATCTTCAGAGAGATCTTCTAACGGGAATCGATGTATGGGCACCTACTTTAATATGGACTTGTCCATCATGCTTGCTTGCATTCATAAGCTAGTGACAGACTTGTTGTGCAGACTTGTTGAAAATGTTGATGAGAGTGTTATCCTTAATGAGGCATTGGATTAGTTTACAAATTCTGTTCTCAGTTCTTTTCCAATTTAATAAGTCTATTGTTTCAACCACATTTATACCAAAATGTCTCACAATTGTTTCAAGATCATGTCTGGCTTCACAGGACTTCCCAAATGTCTTTAATGATCCACTGCTACAAATTGTACAGTTTTGTTTTGGTTGACGCTGGGTGGTCCACTACAATGTAACACCTCAGTACAGTAAATGCCACTGCTGGTATTAAGAATGATACCTCCAACCGCCTCATACCGCCCAATCGTATTTAATCCAGACAAAACTCGTATCCGAGCCACCACAGTACAGCAAGCGGCTTCAAAACCCTGCAAAGCTAAACCATTTTGATGCAGTACAGCTAACATAGTCAAACACAGCACAGTTTTAGGCCTAATCTGCACTGCTTGCAGCAGAACTTTGTCAAAAACAGAAGTGCTAGCATTTTAATCAGCACTGTAAGGTACACCGCATCCATCAAAATGCCAGACTTTCCATCTTGTTCTTGTTCCTTTTTTATTTCTTTTTTTTACTTACATGGGTACATTGGAAGCGTACAAACATGCATTTCTACTCTTAAATCACTTCTCTTCATGTAATTGTTTAGGGGAAAAAATTCAAGAATTCTATATTATTCAATTACAGTAGCCTTCTCTCGTGTTTGCAGAAGGGTTTTTCCTCTCGAGTGCTTCTTGAGTGGTTGCTGCGGTTCCCCTTGGAGCGATGCTGCTTTGAAGTCAGGTCAGGCTGTCCTCTTCCCCTTACTGGAGAGTAGTGGAGCCCTGCCCTCAGCTCTACAAATAATAACTCAAATCAAAGAAGTGGATGAAAAATAAAGAAAACGTCTACCTCGACGAAATCAAGTTCATTCACGAAGCTGCCAAGCTGGATTGCTAGGCAGATTGGGTATAAACTTTTTCAGATGAAAGAATTCAAGCTAGAAGAATGAAACATTTTCATTAGGCGTGCAACGGTACAGGTATCCCAAGGTGCGGTATGTACCTCTGTATTTGGGCCACAGTTTCGGTTCGGTTTCGGTACGTGTTTTTTCTCCCAAAATATGTATACATGTATAAAATTTACAAAATATAAAACTTTTTTTTTTCAAATATTACACTGCCTCTTAAAGTGCTCTAAACACAACACAGTAGTCAGAGTAAACATACTTCAGCTACATTCACGATGTAAAGTTCACTATCAATTATTGCTATTATGGGCATGAGGTATTTATTCATCTGCTATTATAAGATTCTTCTGTAAGATGATAAGCCTGTCAACACTGTCAGCTGCAAGGGAAGAGCTGCTTCCACTTACAATGTATCCTGCAGTGGAGAAAATTCTCTCAACACAGAAGTTCCTGGGACACAGAGGTGACAACTTTTGCAACATGGGGGAACTTTCTCTCATTTGCCCTCCACCACATGAAAGGATCAGCATCCACATTAATAGTGACATTACTATTAACTGTTTTGACTCCCTGGCCGTTGTATTCTACAGCGAACCCGAAAAAAATCCATTCTGGAGATTTGTACGAAGCCGGTGCTTCTTCAAACGTCTGCCTCTCCACTGTTCCGCGAGTGCTGGCCATGCTTGTTTGTTTTTCTTTTTTTCCGTGTCTGTGTGCGGAGCTGCGAGCTCAGCTCCAGTTACGTCAGTGTGAGGGAGTGCGAGTGGGTGGAGCCACAACAGTGATTGGACATTAACTCTCGAGGGAGGGCTTTCGCTCATTGGCGCTTGCCGCTTAACAGTAGCCTGGTAAGCATTAAGCGCCATCTTCAAAAGGAAGTGTAAAACCGAACTACCGCGGTACACGAGGGCGTACCGAACCGTGCAGCGTGTACCGAACGATCCGGTATTTTACCGCATACCTTCATCTGTTGAGAAGGTGTCCGATTACCTGTAGTTTGTCTGCTATTTCACCTCATTAGGAATCTTGGGTTGGTGCTTTTTGTACCTTGGTTGCATCGTGTCTGAAGTTAGTGCCAAGATAGAAGCTGTTTTCACCAGGAGGGTGGTCAGTTAAGCAGCACAGCCAAAACAAAGACGTGCCAAGGCTGGAATCACGATCACACTGGCGTCTAAGATGTGTAGACTTCTAAAAAAACATTCAGGATGCTGTCAGGATACCATTTAGAGCAAAATCACTTGAAAACCAACTGCAAGCCTTTTTTGATTTATGCTTGACAATAAAAAAAGGCCTACAGTTAATAAAACAGGGAATAATGACTCTCGATACTGTACGAAATGAATCCATCAGATCCTGGTGGTCTGCCTGACAGGAAAGTTGTCAAAGGGATAGAAAGATACAACCCTTGAAACTAAAAGTGCCAGAAAGGGTGTTTGTGGGTTAATGACAGAAAAACATCATTTGAGAAGTTCTTCAGTGGTTCTTTTGAGGCACCTCTCCGACACACCTTTTATGGCAAAGCACCTTTGGTTTTAAGAGCACTGAAAATGTCCAGCTTTCGTCCAGCGGTTCATTCTCAAGCTTAATCGACCCCCAGAGCATGCTGGATGTGTCTGGAGCAGGCTTGGTGGTGCCGCAGCATTAACTAGGGCGTGAGATTGAGGGCAGAGGGAAGGGCCGGCCCTCTGTGGGCACTCTTATGAGCGATGCTGCCTGGGCCGTAATTAGGGGATGTTAATGAGCATGACAAAATACCTCCTCCTCTTCCTGTCCTCTCCACACTTTCTGCAAACCTTTGATACTATCACTACCCACCCCCAGGCTTCTAACCACCACCACTGCCCTGGCAAATATGTGCGTAGCATGCAAAATATGTTTGTTTATATATATATATATATATATATATATATATATACATATACATATATATATATATATTAGTGCTGGGCCTTTTAACG
>JBBPDB010000017.1:13713865-13729740 GCA_037974465.1 Brachypetersius altus | reverse complement strand
CTCTTTCTCTTTTTCACTCTTTCTCTCTCTCTCTCTCTCTCTCTCTCTCTCTCTCTCTCTCTCTCTCTCTGTCCCTCTCTCTCCCTCTTTCCCAGATAACTACTTCTTTCCTCGCCGCAGATCGCACGCTGGCCCCCCACCAGTGCCTTACTTTTACTGCCAGTCCCTGGAGGACAGTTGAAGAAAAGGGTTTTCCTAGAATAGCTGTTGACATTATTAATCAGCTTCACACACGCCGTGCAATTAGATGTTATATATGTATAGTATTTTTGGCGGCTTGCATCGAAGTTTAGAGCGCGGAGAGTGACTGTGATTTAGATAGAAGCTTTTGAGGTCACAGTAGAGGCAGCACAGATTTCTACAGCAGTTTGTACTATAGCTGAGGCTTTCTTGTGGTGAAGTTCTTCTGTGGTGTGGTCGCTCTGCTTCTGCTCCCAGAGATTTTAACACACCGGCACCGCTCCAGCTCTGTCACATCTAACCTGCTTCCGTGCAGTGTTTTTGTATAAATGCTGCTAGTTGGAAATGAATGGTAAAACATGGTTTTAGAATCTGACATGCAAGCTCATTTCCACTGTGCATCTTAGTGCAGTGGGAGAACATTATTAGTTTGAATCTTATTCTCATTGTTAAGCATTTTTTTAGGCTATACGACTGCTGTACGAGTCCTTCATTAGTTGTCAGTCGTGGTTCACTCAATTTGTTTTTCTACTTCTCTATTTAGCTAAAACGTTTCACAGCCCCCCACTTTGGGAACTGCTTAAGATGCACAGTTACATTTACTTGCAGGAATAGATCTCAAGTTAGAATTAGTTTGGGTAATTCTGGGTTATGATGTTATACTTTAAGATGTTTATATTACAATTTCTCTTAAGTTTTTTTTTCAGTATTATTGAATAAGTTGCCTGAATTTTGGCACTACTTCTCCTCCAAAACCATTTGAGATATCAGCAGCATTCACAACGTGCATTGTGCTGTGTAACGCTTGTCATTTGGTCTCAGTTTGCGAATTTGTTGATTGGAGAAATTTCAGTGGACCAAATCCAAGTTGGGAATGAACACTTTGAGAAATTCAAAGTAAATAAAAATTGCAATTAGTCAAATGAAGAAGAAACTTCAGAATTCTTTTTTGTTACTTTCCATGTGAAGGCTTTTACTAAGTTGTGTATTCAGACGACTCTTAGGTGGACCTGATCTGCTCATTCTGCTTCTGCCAGCTGAGTAGTGCACTTCTAAACAGGAGAAACAAATTAATTAGTTGTTTTTATAGGAGATAAATTGGTGTATACAGAATTGATATTTGTGAATGCTTTTCACCATGCATTATTGTTTTCAGCATCTTCTATAATGGTCCGTCTTATCTTCAGATGATTTCCTGCGGTCAGACCACGGTCAAAGGGTAAAGGGTCAGCCGTGTTATTACTATGATGGCAACATTCATTCCATGATTTATTACATTTAGAAAATCATTCATAATCAATAATCTCCTGTGTTCGGGGGGAATATTTGCTCCTGTAACTGTGTTTTAAGGGGAAAATACTGTATACTTAATGTGTGTGCATTTTGTGCCTATTTCTGACACCAGCCCCCACTGAAAGTGATCTCAGATGTTTCTGAAGCATGGTTTTGTCTGTAAATGAAAACAGTTTGGGAGGTATGTAAAGACAAATGGCAGAAATATGTTGCAAATGTAAAGATCCCATAATCTACAGCCCACTAAATCTAAATATGTAAAGTGATCTGCAAACACAGTTCTGAATTGTTTTTGTGACATCACAAAAATAAGTCCATTTACATATATCTGCTTATGGAGCATCAAGTGGTTCAGTCCTGCCCATTCACACCAAGCTATTTTTGACGGAGGTGCAATACAAGCCTGGCAACCAAAACTGAGGTCATTTGCAAATGTGTCTTAAAGGCAAACTAATCTGTTTAATTAGAAATGCTGTAAAATATAATATAGGAAAATGGCCCTTTAAAATGCCTCTAGATTACATCATACTTGTCTGTGTGCTGTCCATTCAAGAGCATCATTTAGAAAAGTGCTTTTGCGTGCTGATATCTCTGAGCCTGAGTAAGACAAGCTCAAGCTGATGTTGAAAATCAGTGAAATAGGGCTATTTGTGACATTGTTCATTATTTTTTTCCACAAAAAAATGTGATGAAGTGACATGAAACACTTTATTTCTGAAGAGCTGAACTAATGCTAGAAAGTAGTCATGTGTGTGCGTGTATAAACTGATTTGTGGGTGTGTATGTGGGGGTGTGTGGGTGCACGTGTGCATGTGTCTGCATGCACATGCTTGACATGTGTTTGCTCATGTCTCCAATTATGTATGTGTGTGAGCACCCAAGCGTTTGTGTGCTTCCATCATGTCTGCTGTGTACGTGTTTGTGCACAGTGCTCAGATATCAGAGCAGATGGCCGTAGTTTTGCTGCTATTTGTTTTGCACAAGCCAATTTCTTGTTGGAATCTTTAGGTGGTGAAGCAACGAGACAAAGTTAAAAAGAACTCAGCATGTGACGGAAGAAAAAAATAAAGGGAAAAAAAGCAAGCCCACCCTCTGAAGTTATCCATTCCCCCCCGCCTAGTGTTCAGAAGTGTTCTGCAGCGACAGCACACAGCACTGCTTCAGTCCGCCCCACAGTGAGAACACACAAACAAGCTCACTTTTTGAACGACGTCTTACTTAACTGGCCGTCAGCCACTCGCAGCCTGTGATTTAATAATGCAGTGCGTCCGTGCTGCACATGTGGGACTTGTCACTGGCCATCACTGCTCAACATCAGCCCCACATTGCTTTCCATCCATAATCTTCACTACCTGTCACATCAGCATACTGCTAGAAAGATTTTCTTAATTTTGACAACTTCATATTTTGGCATAGTACTAAAGACGATATAATGTAACATATAGGGATAAATATTGAAAAAAACACATCACAATAATTCAGGAGATGTCAAATGAACAATATTCCATGTCCAAATAAAAATAAATAAATACATATATATGTATATATATATATATATATATATATATATACACACACATATATATCTCGGCCGATATATCGGATTTTAAAAAGAAACAAATATTTGTATTGGTTTCGGCCTTCAAAATCCTTTATCGGTCGGGCTCTAATTTAAATACTTATGTAAAAAAAACCTATGTTAAAAATTTGCTACCTATGCTAAAATTATTGTGATCGTTCTTTACAGTGTTTCTTGAGGATTACCAAGGTTTGCTGTAGCAATAGGCTGACAGTTTTGTTTTGTTGATAGGGGACTGGGCTTTTCAAGTGATTCACTTTCATTTTTTTTGCACTGTGATGGTAAGTATTTAGCCACAGTGGGCTACCACAGACAAATCTTACCGGTACAACACAGTGTTTTGTATGGATGATGCTATCAAAATATCATTATAGTGCCCTGCTGTAATATAAAGAAATAGCTGTATCAACATAAAAGCAATATACAGCAAATAAGCTTGGTTTACAGCTAAATGAGGGTAAATTAAAGGAAGTCCCTAAAAGTGTAACTATACTTATTTAGCAACCATCAGCCGCGCTCTCCATTTCCACCAACGAAAACCCCTTGCTGTAACTCTGCTACTCGATATATAAAGAAAAAAAAAAAACACTGTAGTGTTTGGGTTCACCCCATTCTTCAAAAACATAAAAATTAACACGGGAATTTCACCAGCTGATCCAAGAGCTCCGCCTGGACAACAGGAGGTTCAAAGCCTGTTTCAGACTTGACAAGGACCCGCTGGATTATATTTTAGGAAAGGTTGTGGGCTTGAGAAATCATAAAGTTCAAGAAATCCCTGGACCACAATGATGAGCTGCTCCTCCATGTTTCTGCTGAGGCATCAGTGTTACGGAAAAGGCGAAGAAGCTAATTGGTTGAATCTTGTCACATGACCCGCGGTGCGCTTGCGGCATTCTGAAAAGTTGATGTAAGTTGATGAAAAAGTTGATGAAAATGTTTTCAACTCGACACAGCACGGACATGCCTGAAAAAAAATGGGCATGTCGCACCACGTGCGCGTCGCGACCGTGCTGCTTCCGTTATGAGCGCGCCTGCCGCGCGTCTACATTTGAAATAATGGACTTGAGTGCGCAAAAGACGCGATATGTGAACGCCCCCTTATGATGTAGATGTTGTACAGATGTTGAACACTAATTACAAAGCTAAAGTGATTCCATGTACCAGACATTTCCACTGATGATCTGCTGCTGCTCAAACTCTTTAAACACATGATAAATATTTCAATCAGTTTTTAATTACTTTTCAAATTATATATGAATTAGTTTCTGTTAGCCAGTAAATAATGGTTTTGCATGGTAAATAGACATAATGAAGCCTATCCCTAAACAGAACATTGGTGTTTTGGCAGTAAAACAGCCCACAGGATTTTGTTCATTAAAAGGGTGTACAGTTATCCCCCGCTTTTTGCGTATAGTGAAAAAATGTGTTGTGTTTTGGTTTAAAGAACCCCAAAATGCCTATTTTTATAGTGTAAACCCTAAATATGCCCCAAATATGCTCCCAGAACATTTTACTGTCATTTTAAAGTTTATTGCATTACTCTTAAAGAAAATGTAATGGTAAACCCATATTCACCTCTTTTAATTTAAATTCCCCTCTGAGAAATGCAACTCGGACAAAAGTATTGGGACACCACGGCGAGGCGAAGAGGTCCCCTTGTGTGAAAACATCCAGAAAAAATATATTTATTGCCACAAAAATAACAGGCTATGGTGACACAAAATTTAGCACAGAATTTTTTTTTTACTTATGAATAACATTAAGCTGCCACTTTGGGACTGCTGAGGAAACCTCACATTCTTCAGAAACCAAGCGCCCGGTCAAAGACCCTATTGGCCTGTGTAAACGCAGCTAATCATGTAGCTTAAATACAAAACTGTCGATGGAATGGACAAAATGTTCTCCTTGGGTTCCCCTGGGAGGAAAAATGACCTCACTAACATTATTTAGAGGAGGATTCAAAGGCATCTTTTACGCAGCTTTTGCATCTCTTTCTTTTATACCATGTAGGCCTAGCCTGATTTTTAAGTAGGCTGCAAGTGAATGATATTTCTTTATAGACTTTTGAGTGGCTATGTGGAGGTTTTGCTGATTCGTTACAGTTTGTTATGCTTTAATTCTTGCTGTTCATTAGTTGAAATCCTGCTTACATTTTGTTAGTGTTACATTTTGACATTTTGTTTAATGTCTCATTTTTCTTACCATTTTGAGTCCATATTGAAGGGCCTGATATTGAAGGGCCTGATATTGAAGGGCATCCTTAATGTAATCATAAGCCTTAAGATCAGAACGATTGTGGGAAACCAGTCATTTTAGTAATTGTTTTTTCTTTTAAATGGAATGTCCCACATTATGAAAATATCTGAGAGAGTCAGCTTGATGCGTAGAAGGGACCCAAGACGGTGCTTTGCAAGCAGAAGCCTGACCAGTGAAGATCCATCATGTTTGCGAGGTGCTCAAGCGACCTGCTTGAGCAAAGAGAATGAAGAGATTTTGACGTCCATCCTCGGGGACACTTTAGAATGCATTATGGAGCGAATCGATGGAAAATCTATAGATGCTGACATGCTACGGGCCCATCCGAGCACAAGCACATGACTGCATGCGAGTGATTAGTTGAATTTTAAATCAGTGGGTGTGTATCGATACCCTGAAGACTCGGGAGAGCTGACTGATACTGAGACCTGCATGAGCAGTGCCTCATTGTGCAGAGAGAGAATATTTGCACCTCTCTGGTCTGTCTTTGAACTTCCAGAGGGTTGTGAGGAAATCGACATTATACTTCATCCAAATACACTCAAGCCTACAAGAACTGTAATCGTGGTCTCTTCCATGATGTTGCTGTTGTACAAAAACTCAGTGTTAATATTATTTGAAAACACCAGCTGCAGTTTACATTTCCTCGGCTTTTCATGTCTAATGGACCAATACAGATGGTGCAAAATGCCTTGGATTGAAACATTATTGCTTTAACGTGTTTTGAAGTTGAAAATGCTGCAAGACTATACAGTATATGGACAAAAGTATTGGGACCCCTGACAGGAACAACAGGCACATTAAACACAATGCAAGTACTGTGAAATACAGTAATATGAAGCTGGTCCCCCTTTGCAGCCTGGACAGCTTCCACTCCTCTTGGAAGGCGTTCCACAAGGTTTGGAGAATTTCTGTGAAAGTTTGTGCTCATTCATTTTGTAGAGCATTTATGAGGACAGGCACTGACATGGATAAGAAGGTCTGACTCAAAATCTCTGTTCCAGTTCATCCCAAAGGTGTTGGATGGGGTTGAGGTCAGGGCTGTATGTGAGTAAGTCAGGTTCTTCCGCTCCGAACTCATCTAACCGTGTCTTTATGGAGCTTGCTTTGTGCACTGTCACACTGTCAAAGCATGACATTGTCCAAAATGTCTTGGTATGCTGAAGCATTAACATTAAGCTCTTCAGTGGAAGTTTTTTCCCAAACCCTGAAAAAAGGGTGTGTCCCAGTACTTCTGTCCATGTCGTGCACATGCATACAATGACACAGAATATTTTCAGGTCCTTGATAAAGTAATTTATCAAGGTTTTCTGGACACTAATGACCAAGATATACTAGATACTACAGTGCTACAGATAAGAACAGCGTTCCTCAAACTTATTTGTACTGGGGACCAGTCATGCCAGGCTTTGGGGCTGCAGGGTCCTGCATAAATTACCGTCACCAACCCACACCGCCCAACCCCTTAGATAGATTGATAGATAGAAAAATATTATTACTATAGACACAGTGACAGAAGCGTTGAGAAATAAGGCTCCCCTCTCACGGACCGGCGCCGGTCCACAGCCCATAGTTTCAGAAACGCTGGACAAGAAATTACAGTACGGTAAATACACAATCATGAAAAATCCAGGCTAAAACCCCAACAATAAGTACATTCAGAGCTTGATTTGGGCTGGCGAAAAGAATGTCATCCCCTCCCTTTAAAAAAAGGCGCACTATTGCTTGAGTCCCAATAGTAAGCCACCAGAATCATCTTGCAGGTGTTATTTTCACTCCTGCCTGCCCTGTGCGCTTCATCCCTACTGTGAAAAAAATAATATTTCAATTTTCTTCGCTCAGACTTTCCTCTTTGGAGGCTGTGGGCAGTAATGGATGGCGGCTTTGAGGACTGCTGTCAGCCGCCTAAGGAGAGCAGAGGCCAGGCTCCGGGCTGCTCCAACAGCCACCAATTTAATAAGCAAACCTTGCAGCAGGCAGGGCATGCGGAGCGAGGCCTCGCCAAAAAAGAATGGGCCTTTTTTTCTCTTCCTTTCCTTTTGGAAATGATTGATCACCTCATAGGACTTATCGTTTCCCTGCGTTTCTGTGGAGTCATGGAGAAAGGAGTGTGTATGTGGATGTCGTGTAGTTTGACATGTTTCATATCGTCTGATTAGCAGGTAACATTATAATGACAACAGCACCAGGTGACACTTGTATGGACAATTAGACTGGGGTGAAGGTGGGTTAATATGAAAAGAATGTAATATTACCATGCTCCAATAGGTTTCAGCAAAAAGGTCTATAGTAGAAAATTTTTGATTTGTCAAGGAGAAGGGGGATTCATTTTGTCAACCATTACATAAACCGTCTTTATTTTGTTGATGGAGTTTGATTTCATTCTGTCAACCAATGCGGCCACTTTGCTCAACTGTTGCAGCAGTTTTTGTTTTGAGGACACTTTTGTTTGGCTTTCTGGGTTTTTAGATTTTATGGATTACTTTGGGGGTTGGGGGTTATTTGTTATTTTTCCATGGCTTTGGAATGTGGATGCGATGACGATAAAGAACATTTGACTACTCAAGACTCAAGATCCTCATCCTACTGGAGAATATTTGACAATATTCTTCTGTTTTGTTTTGTTATTCCTTTAACTAATTCAGACGCATCGCTGAAACTTCGAAGGCGTTGTTCTGGAATGTATAGAGTTGAATAGCCGAAGATGTGGAGCGATGATGTTTTGGTGGGCTTGCATCGAGTGCAGTTTTATTCTATTATCACTTTTCCACTCCGTGACCATTACACACATAAAGGTGTATGCGGATGATCAGTCTGCACACGATAATGAGGCGTTCCTCTGGGGGATTCACTAGCGTCTCATTAATGGAGGCCAGATCTTTCTCCAAATGCTGTTTTCTGTGGAAAGCTTTTGTAGGTTTTCTCTTCAATAATTAGACTTGCCTGTCTGAGGCAGTGATGTGCTTTTTTTTCTGTCCATGCGGCAGGCTTTTTTCCGTCAAAGAGAAACCAAATAATTTCTCCTTAATGTATTTATTCATGTACACACGGAACGTCATTATAGTCCTGTCCCATGCTCTTTAGTTATCTGTTTGCTTTTCTTACCCAACTTCAGAGCAATCCATCAAGTGAAACGCTCATGAAGGCTGTGTATGATTGGGCTTGAAGTGAGTTCTCCTTCACAGCCCTGTCCATTTCCCAGCTTGCTAAAAGCTATCTGAAGATAATATGATTATTGTTATTGGATTGCAAATTGTATTGCTGCTTTGATATTTATAGAAAAGTATAGAAGAGTATGATGATATTTCTAATAATTATATTATTTAAACATTTTGTGTTTGTTTGTGGAAGACTGTGTGTGTGTGTGCGTGTGCGTGTGCGTGTGTGTGAAGTGCATAAAACATTGTTCACTTTTTAAAATTGGAAGGGCAAAACCATTTCTTTTTGGTAACTGATTATTAACTGATTATAGTTAGACATAGACACTTCTTATCATGTGCAGGTAGTTTATTTACAGGAAAAATCCTTAGGGGGCTTAGTAAGTGTTTTGTTTTTTTTTTTTAAACCTGTTGGTCCAAAAATGACATGTTTTCAACTGGGTTGAGGTCTGGAGGGCCGTATATGTGATGGTGGAACCTTTTTGAGATTTTGATTCCACCCGAAAGCCTGTTTCAAGCCCCTTATAAATATATTTTCATTATTTTCATACCATGTCCCTATCAAATGTTATAATCAACCAAAGTCAACTGACCAGTTGGATTTTTTGGGATGGAATTTTCAGAAAAAAACACTTTAATGACGAGGATTTAAAATTGAATCAGAGCAGTAAAGTAGCAGAAGTAGCCCTTAACAAAGCAGTTCATCACCAGAAGCTCTTAATTCATCTGCAACCTGGAGCTGGGGGCAAACCAACAAATCCCTTAATTTCATTGTGAAGGTACTGTTGACTTTTAGTGTCAAGACCCTTTGGAGAAGTTGATCAGGTAAAGCATTTGGATCAAGAATATCCAGGTAAGCGGAATGAATCATCTGCAGCTCCTCAGGTGATAAATGAGTTGAACACGGGCGCCCGTTGTACTTGCAGACACAGATAAAATCCCCAACATTGCCATCACCCTGGTGCGGAACCGGTAACGATGGCAGAATCTCCCTGACGTCCTCAATGACAGGATTGTCATCATCTGAAATGCAATGAAATATCAGATTTCAGTAAAGAGGCTAAACTTCTACTGCTTAATGAACATTTACAGTCCTAGATTTTTTCACTGCTTCAAACATATAAAATCTGTGTGAAGTTGGCATCCCATATGTGGAAAATCTGTATAAATCATTTGTACTTGACTGTGCATGCAAAATTTGTTAAGAAGATATTATTTTTGGAGTTGGGGGCACACAAAACCTTTTGTTGAACTTTAATGGCACTGCTACAAGATGCTAATTGTCAGCAATGTTGTGTTGTAAAGTGTATGACTGGGGAGAATAGGCCTAACTCTTGCGTTTATTCACCCTTTATATGAGGCGGTACCAAAGCTAATTGTCTGATAAACAGGATACATCAAATAATGATAAAGTTATAATGTGTTTCTTTAACTTAGTTGGTAAGCTAGGACCTTAGCAACCCCGTTAGTATCAAGGTCTGCTAATGCAACCGTTAATGCATCATTTGTGCAGACTAAATTAACATTTGAGCACATTTGTTGTGGGCTGCCAACTTCAGGCAAGCAGAAACAGTGTCTGATGGCATCACCACCATGTAGCCTAATATGAGCCACTAATTTCAGGCTAATTCCCTGTTTTAAACTCTCACAAAACCTGGACTTAATGCATAAACAAAATAAAGTTTGTTGTGGCTGTGCCTTACACTGACATTTGCAACGCCCTTGTCACTGTTGTTTAACATGCAAGGATGATAGACAAGAGTAAGCATTTAATGAAAACCAAATTACAACAAAATATTGACTGTCGAACTGTTTTTCCTCTTTCCTGATAAAAGAGGCCAGTGCGACATCCGACATTTTTTCCCCAGATTGCATCACATATGATCTACATAACTAATGCTCATCAAAACATTCAGTGGTGCCTGGTACCACGTGGTTGTGGTCATTGCCATCCTGGAAGAGACCACTCCCATCAGGACAGGAATCCATCTCAGGATAAAGGTGATCAATCCAAAGTGCGCTGGTCTTTCCTTCTAGGGTACCTCTTAAAATAGCAAGGCCGCCAGGCCTGTGCTGTTCTATTGATATATGCCACCCTTTTACGAGCACAGGAAAGATGACTTATCTCATTGGTTCCCAACCTGGGGGGCGCTAGAGATCACAGGGGGTGTGCACAATTTTCGTCTGCACTGAGTTTACCAAAATTAGAATTGTACACATTAAATTCATTACATAAACACATTAAAGTCCCAGTGTCTGAGAAACATAAAAAAAGTGTACGAGTAAAAGCAAACACCTACAATTGCTGTTTATTTTATGCAAATAAAAGTTTGTAATTAATCACTTGATTCTTTTTGCGCTTCTATGCAGGTAGGAGTTGGGGTTGGGGGCGCTGGCTTGTCTTGGAGACAGGCAAGGGGGACTTCAAGGAAAAAGTTTGGGAACCACTGATTTATCTGAACCACTGATTTATTGAACATATCACTTTAGTTCACAACCCTGTAGACCAGTTTCTGTGCTCTTTAGGCCACTGAAATTTCACATCTGTCTTTATAATAAGGGGGTAATGTACAGCAACTGTACTATAATCATCCTCTTTATGTAGATGTGGATGGACCATTCTTGCTTACCGTGTGATCCTGTTTTATCCTGAAATGATCAGTCACCTACTCCCAAGCTGCTCCTTTGCATTTTCCTATATAATGCACATGCATCTCACGCATTGAATGTGTGCTTTCAAGCACAGTTTACAGCCATGATTACTGAAGGCTTTGCTATACATCTAAATACAAACGTCACTTTAGTCAGTGTTCTTACTGAAAATAATCCGCTTAGATCACTTAGATCTTTATAATTTGCTTGGATCTTCCACCCATAATTCGCTTAGATCTTTTCCTCTTGGCCTCTAGATCCAAAATCAAGGTCAGCTGGACCCGATTGGCAGTTTTATACATACCACAGGGCATGGTAGGACATTAATTGTGTAGTTGTATCATTCATTGACATTTTCAAAGTGGCGCCCGACCCAGAGTGAGTTAATGACTTCATCTGAAGAGGTCAGCAGTTCACCTGTAGCGTCAAATCTGCTCAAAGCATGTAGCAAAAAATAGAACAAGTGTCTGAAAGATCAAGTGTCTGAAAGAAGTTAAAGTCTGTGAGCATTTTCTTAAAATGAAGGATAATGTAAGTCCCATACAACAAATGCAAGTCTAACTTAGTTTCCACAGAAGCATAATATTACCCTCGACACCTGAAAAGATGGTCCCAGTGTGAAAGCAGCATAATGGTCAGGAAACAGGAGCTTTTTCTCCACCTTGTGTTCTGACGAACTGAACTACTGCATCTCCCTGAGGACACGATAATTGATTTGTCTAAATTAGCTTGCATTAACCTCACATTGTTGTAAAGCTTCCCGAGCTGTATCGGTTCTCTTATTAGTATTTAGCTGCAACTTCCAAAAAAACAAAAGCTCATCCTCGCATAGTGTTGAATACATTAATTACAAGATACATAATTAGCTTAAAATATTCATAAAACAGAACTCTCACATGAAGAAATACCATCAGCTCCATTTGTAAATGATTCAGTGTGAGAATCTGACATTAATCTTACCTATTTATTATTTTATCACTCGTTATATCGCACTGGGCTCTAAAGCTCTTTCAGATTCTGAAATTTAGAGTCTGTCCAGTAAAACTATGTCAATATAGCTGTCATTTGGTATTTCTTTATATTATTTAATTTAAACAAAGCTGTTCTCTCTCTTACCGGCTACATTTAAGCTGGTTGATTATTAATGACTAACAATCAAAACAATATTTTTTTGCTGTTATAGCTGGATGTATGACTTTATGTCCTGCCACGATATAAAAATAAGTGTGTGTGTGTGTGTGTCTGTGTGGGTGTTTTTTTAACCAAACTCTATAACTCCTCTAATTATGTGAGCTGAACTTTATCCCGCTGGTCTTCATTGTGCTCCTCCCTCTCAGGCCCTGTTGGGGAAGATCCCTGTCCCATTCCCCTTCCTCTTCGTTCCCCCTACAGAGCCCATCTCTCCCTATTCCTCACGGTCTGTGGTGGGGTCAAACGCCCTCTTCCTCAAACACACAGGTGAATGGTGGTATTGAGAGGAGTGTCAGCATGCCGCTGCTCTGCCTTCTCTCCTCCTGTGCAGCCGCGTTAATAATTCACTCACAGCGGCTCAGACAATAAGCTCCTCTGTTTTGTTCGAGCAAAGGTGTTGCTGTTTGAACAGCTTTGGCAAATAAAGCAAAGCAGTGTAAAGATCCCCCACTCTCTTGTCGTCTCCTCCTACTTTTCTCTCTTCCCAACACACACAGGTGCACAGATGGAATATTGTATTGAGGTTTCCTTCTGAGTAAATACAGCGTAACTCCATAGGCCGGTCTAAAGCCCTTCGCATTTTTAATGGCACTTTGGAGCAAGGCAGAGGGGTTTTAGGGCATGTCTTTGTGGAATATTTGAAGTTAGAAAGCAAACACAGAATGTCTTAGCATGGTTTAGAAGTTTTTCATCTTCGTTGACATGCATGAGTTACATGTCAGCCTGTAAAGGATCAACAAAGATTGCTGATGGGGTCCGAAGACAGGGTCAAAAGATTATTTCTTTCAGATTTGCAATTAGTCTAATGTCCCTAACTGAAAAGTTATCATTATGTAAGTAATCACATTCTTGCTCAATCTGTGTCTGGTTGTTTAGTCATTTGTAATAGACTTGAGAAATGACAAAACCAGTTTGAGATTAAACGTAATTTTGTCTGTGATATACAAACAAATGATTAGTGATGCATTCTCTATACCGGTATGACAGAATGAGTCTCAGGCCTGTCATAATTGCTGGAAAGCAGCATTTGATATAATTATTTGATATAAATAAAGACTATATTGGGTTTCATTTTGCATTCATTTGAAAGGCTGAAATATAAGGCATCCTTGTCTGTTGCTAATACGAATGCATGACGTTGGTTGAAGTAGAAAGTTTAACCATTACTGTTAACTTGCAAATATAGTGCTCTTTGAAAAAATCTAAATATGAAATCATAATAAATTAAATTGCTGCAGCTAAAATTCCCACTTAGATGACCGCTGTCACCTCCCTACTTTTGATCTAATTGTGTCAATGTCATTGTTATGAGGATGTTTTTCATGACTGACAAAACACTTTTTGGGATTAAATCAAGTGCACAATGTGAACCCCCACTCTCAGCCCTCTGTCAGGTTTGTAAGACGTTCTCAGTACAGAGGAGCAGCTCCCAGGAAACACAAATTTATTAAGTTCTGTATCTATTTAATTGCATTAAACAATTCTTTTAAATTCAGGTGAAGCAGCAGGTTCTGGACAAGCTGTGAACTCTGTCTTACACCGGTCTTGTGCTTGTGTCTACAGGTGACGCTGGGGAAGGTGCTAAAAGCTATTGTGGTGATGAGGAGCCTGTTCATCGATCGCACCATTGTCAGGGGATACCATGAAAACGTCCACTCTGAAGACGGAAAGGTAGGGTTTGAATGGGCTCTAGCAATTCTCAGATCCTCAGGGTCAGAACCTCAACCGAAATGATCCTCAATGCTCACATAACCCTGTAGGCCATTTCTACGTCTTTGTCCATAGTTTGCTGTAGCCTGGAAATCATAATTGACCTTTCAGTCACTGAAATCGTTAGATGAACGAACAAAAAACAGATTTTTTTCTGCATATTTATATATTTTTTGTTTTCTACAGTAAGAAGCAACCATTTTAAACGTACACCCTTAGTGTTCAGACAGAATTAAAATGTAAGTTTAAAAACAAATAAAAGAAGTTCTTCAAATTCATGCTTCAGCAATAAAAATGTTCTAATGTAATCATAAAAGACGTTGCTGTTGGTTCAAAAGATTTCATGCTACTACAGCTATTAACAATCATGGTGAAGACAAAGGAGCTGTTTTAGGATCACAAGGACAACATGATTCAACAACACCATTGACAGGTTTATGATGTAAGGTTTCTCTATGTGCTCTGAGATTAATGATAAGGAAGGTAAGAGAGATGTCAGACATCACTCAAAATAACAATTGCAGGATGACCTGAAAGCTTGAAAATAGATCCGGGAGGAGAAGGAGGTTTTATCAAGGCAAGGACCCTAAACATAGAGCCAAAATAGCTCAAGACCTGCATCTATAGATATAGGTTGAATGTGCTTACATGACCTCTCCTCACTTGAATCTCATTGATAATTTATGATGGATTTTGAATTTGTAAGTCCAGCAGAGGGACACTGATAACCTTGGGGAAGTGAAGGTTTGCTGAGAGGAATGGGTCAAAATTCAACCAAAATGACACAAAAGTTGAATCTGCAGCATGATACACGCTGTGTAATGCATACCACATTTTGTTGATGCTACATAGTATACATACTACACACTACATCTAGATGCGAACTACAGAGAACTCTAATCTAGCATGTGTAACATATTCAAGCATTTTGTCAGAAGTCCCAGCTTCTCCAGTTTCCATTCAAGTGTTATGTCAAGCGTTTGCAAAACCATTCCAGCACAATGACAGTTGTGAAGGTGTAGGCCTTAAGTTTAGTTAAGTTTAATAAAGACATGTTAATCTTAACCTTGGCTTGCATAGACCTTTCAGTTGAGACTCATTAGCAGAATAATGGAATTCTCTTTCTGAAAACTGAGCCCTTAAAAGTGATGTCCCCTTCATTGGTAAAGCCTGGTCCTGGTTTACCATTAGGGGTGATGTTCTACTGAACATCATTTTAATGGATATAGAGCCTCTGCAGTGTTAAGCATTCCTAATACGATACCATCTCAAGTATATTTCTTCTGATCTTTCTTTTTTTTTCTTTTTTTTTGCACAAGGTCAAGCTGTCCTCGTGGGCTCTTTAGAGAGTTTTGTAAGGCCCTTGGCTCTTCAGGCTTAGCTAACGATAGGAAATCCAGGAATTTTTTTTAAGAGCTATTGACACTAGTCTCTTCACGCAACCTTTTAATAATTCAGACCTGTTCGGCGCACACTCTCTCTCTGACATGAAAAGCCAGTAAAGGATGTGAGACACTGCCTATCTTTTATCATCCCACCTAGCCCCCCCCCCATCCCCCCCATGTGTCAGGTTCAACATTAGCAGCTCATTCATTTTGAATATGGCAACGTGCATCTCCCCTGCTTGGCGCGAGCTGGTCCGTTTGAACACGCCGAGGTGACACTAATACGAGGCGGCCATCAAAGAACACACAGAACCTTGATCGTGGTTAATTATGGCAGCGAGTGTGAAACCTGTGAACTTGCTGCCAGGCCAGAGCTTTGTGAGGTGGAGTGCTGGGCTGCTGTGTGTGTGTGTGTGTGTGTGTGTGTGTGTGTGTGTGTGTGTGTGTGTGTGTGTGTGTGTGTGTGTGTGT
>JBBPDB010000017.1:13625592-13670256 GCA_037974465.1 Brachypetersius altus | reverse complement strand
AGTGAAGCAGGGGGCAGCCAGGAACACGGCGCCCGGGGAGCAGTGTGTGGGGACGGTACCTTGCTCAGGGTACCTCAATAGTGCCTAGCAGTCTTGGGAATCGAACCTGGACTTCCTGGTTGCAGGGCGAATGCCCTAACCACTAGGCTACCAGCTGCCATCAGACGCTTTTATCCAAAGTGACTTCCATTCCCTGACTACAGGGGACAGTCTCTCCCTGGAGCAACTTGGGGTTAAGGGTCTTGCTCAGGGACCCAGTGGTGGTGCTGAAGATAGTATTCGAACCCATGACATCTTGGTCCAGAGGCCACCACCACCACCCCCTATAGATGTATGTAGGCTCAATACAAGACATCACTGTTTACCTTTTTTGTTCAATAACTGCTTATTGATCATTTTAAGGTATGTATTACCTATATTATTATTATTATTATTAGTAGTAGTAGTAGTATTGTCAAATATAATAATTATAGTTTTAAATAACATATAATAAAGTTAAATTACTTATAATAAACTAATATAGTAAGATATAATATATTAATAATATGCATAATTATTATATTATATGCAGTATATTACTGTTGTGTAAATATCTTAATATATAACAAAAATGACATTTCATTTTGTCATAGCTACTTAGTATGAAGTGGAATTTTAACAAAGGTCTCAGCTTTGTACTTTGATTAATGAAATTTTTATACAAAGGCTAGAAATAAATTAAATTAAGAATCACACTGTGTGCTTTGGTAGGTTCACACTATAAGGGGCCACTTTACTTATAGTCATGTGTGAACACACCACCGCACAGCACACACTGTGTAAAATTCTGTCTCTGCATTTTTCTCCATTCACCAAGTGAAGCAGTGGGCTGCCACTAATGAGGGACACCCGGGGAGCAGAGTGTGGGGACCTACCTTGCTCAAAGGTACCTCAGTGGTGCCACTGGAGGTTCTAGGAATCGAATAAATTACCTTCAGATCGCATGGTCAACTCACTAACCACCATGACACCGGCTTTGCCTACAGAATTCATGCCCCGCGGGGATAACATTTGATGCTGCAGCGCCCCTTAGCACCGCGAGGGGGGGCTGTTTACACTGCAATAACGGGCTGAGAGAGAGAGAGAGAGAGAGCTGTGTGAGGAGCAGAGAGAGAGAGAGAGAGAGAGAGCTGTGTGAGGAGCAGAGAGAGAGAGAGCGAGAGAGAGAGAGAGAGAGAAGCAGAGAGAGCGAGAGAGAGAGAGAGCTAGCTGTGTGAGGAGGAGAGAGAGGGCTGTGTGAGGAGGAGCGGAGGCAGTACAGACAGTCCGGGTACGATGCTGGAATAACGGGAAATAAACCAACACAAGCCTGAATATCCCAGTGGAGCAGAGTCCTCGTTTGTCTCCAAGATGTCAGGGAAGCTCGACAGTAAACAAGGTGGGTCGGGCTGGGTCAGAGAGGAGGTTGTTGTTAGCTGTTTGGCTAACGAGGGTAGCTAGCGAGTTCAGGCTAGGCTCCAGAAGGCCACGGTCCGGAGAGAGGCAGCTCTCAGCTTCAGAAAGACGAGAAATGTTTCGACTTGGGGATTTTAAGCTGAATTACCGAGTCTACAAGATAGGAGACAGGGTTAAGAGCTGGCTGTTGTTGACAGTGACCTTGCTGGGTGAGCAGGAGCCGGCTGTCTGACTCTGGCTCTTTCTCCGCCGGTGGGTGTGGACGGCAGGCTCGGCCGTATGAGTGAACCAAACATATCCGCCTGGGGTCCATGCGAACGAAGAGACGCTGTGGTTGTCAAGAAATCTTTATGGAAATCTCGTTATTTTGAACCTAACCGGCCTGCCAGACTGTCTGTGTCTGTATGGGCTCTGTTGTCTCCAGGCTGGCTGCTGGTGATCATTTACATTCCAGCTTTGGTTAGTCAGGTTGTCTAGTTTGAGCTTGTAGGGTATAGACTAACGGAAGGGCTTGAACAAAGCTCTCTAACTGCTTGCTTTCCTATCTAGTCGCCTATAAAGCTTACAATGTGGCCACTGCAATCTGAGGGTCGTGGGTTTGAATCCCAGGACTGCTAGTGGCACCACAGCGGTGCCTTTGAGCAAGGTACCACCCCCACACACTGTTGTGTTCTTAATTACCTGTTGCTTCACTTAGTGAATGGGTTAAATGCAGTCAAGAGTTTAATGCTGTTCACACTGTTGTAATGTGTTCACATATGATAAACATTTTACACTTGTACTCTTATTTGACATAGTTTAATTGTTGTGTTCTAGCAGACTTCACTCAGCACATCTACATTTTTATTAACAGGTACCTGCCTGACTGACATAGGGACTAGCTGAATGGATCACTAAGCGTTTTGTCTATGGACTGAAGATAAGGGTGAAGACAGTGATCAGACATATAAGGAGGATCAGCAGGCCCCAAGAAAGTTCAGAATCTTTACTTTAGGATTGTTTATCATCCTAACTAGCATTATAAGTGGCCTTGCAAAATCTCCCTCCTTGTCAGTTTTGCAATCATAGCGACCTCTGTGAAATCATATCTGTGAAGCAAACTGAGTAGACCCTTCAACACCACTAGTGTTCTCTTTAAGGAACACCCTAAAGGGGAATTTTGCATGCTTAGAGTGAGTTTAAATTAAACCTGGACTGTGAACTCGGTCTTACTGTGCGATTCCGGGATATTGCTGAGAAAAGCCTGACTTAAACTCTTTGATATAAACTTTAGAAGCTGTGCCAGTCCTGAAATTTTCGTTCATTTAATCATCACACAAGCTGCCTGTAAGAAAATCTCACCCATGAAAGCTTCAACAGATAAGGTGTAATTAACAACCGAAAAGCATAAAAGGATAATAATTACCAAGACTGAAAGATGAGAGCAGCTCTCACATTAGCTGTGTCAGCTACTTTGGCTGGTATTTTTATCCAGTTTTCCACAGGAAGTTAATGACTTGTGCTGATGCTAAGCCTGGTTGACCTTCTGGTTGCTTTTGTATGCTGTATGCTTTGGAAGTTGTGTTCACTGAAGAGCTCAGGTCATCTTAAACTAGTCACCAAAATGTGTTTGAAGGTGAGAACTAAGGTTTAGACTGTAAGAACTAGGTAAAATGTGTATTTCTGGACAGGATGTAAGCACTGAGTAAAATCCTCAGAAAATACAGGACCAGACAATGAATGGAATTGAATCTTGCCGAGTCTGTGAAAGTGCACAAATGAGAAGTCAAAATCTGTTTTAGAAGTCTTTGTGGAGTACTTCCTCTGTTTATGTGGTAGACACAAAATGCAGTTCCTCCTTTATTTACCATTAGCTGTCATCAGTCACTCGCACTGATGTTGGATAGACGTTCAGGAAGTCAGCTTTCATGGGTAATTTCACTTGTTAAGAATGATGGTCTTATCATAATACTAGGACGTAGCCTAGTGTGGTCCAGAACAATAGCAACTTCCGTTTCTCGGTTAAATGAAGTGTTAAAGGTGTCTGGGACTGTTTTTTTATTGTGGTTCTTCTGAATGAGACAGAGAGACTGCTCAGAATGTCATGGGTTACATTTCTGCAGCTATTTTGCCACTGAGGTCTAGAAAACAGTGCTTCACCTTCGTTCATATCAAATGGACTACCTGTGTAGTGGCGAAATGCATGTCACTTTGGACAGAATCTGTAAGCTAAATGACAGAATGCCAGTACAAAATGATTGATCCCCCCAGTATGCCTATTACATACCCGACTTGCAGAACTATTTTAGTTTTTAACAGAATAAAATAAATTATTTCCTAATATTATGAACAAGCCATACAATGTAGGTGGTGAAAACTTTTAGCATTACAGTAGAAACCTGTTTGCTTTGAATATGTAGTTAACCAGTATTATTTCTAGCTCGTCAGTTCTATGTATTGAAGACCTGAAGGTGTATATGGGTTGAGTTTAACACATATTCTCACACACACACATTCTACATGTGGACCCTGAATTGAAACCCCACAGAACACCCACGCTAACCTCAAACCCCGTATCTAGAGTGTTGAGGAAATTTCCCCTAAATGGTTTTGTATGACATACATGTTGTGGCATTATCAGAATTCCTCTGTGGCATTGCTTCAGCTCAAGTGTTCGAACAGTCCCGCTGTGACCAATTGTGTTCACAGCCAAAGAGGATTTGACTGTACATAAAGGCCCTGCTCTCTTTCCATTTCTCTCGTTTGTATTCCCCGGGAGCATGAAAGGCTGAAATATCACACTGCTGTTAAGCCCAAATCTGCTCCTTGTGTTTACATGCTGGGAGGCGTTATGAGGTATAGCCTACAGGCTTTTGCATGTTTCTGTTTGATATAAAGTTGCTTAATAGAACAGGACAAAGGCCCATAATAAATGTGCTATGGCAGGTGCAGAGGAAAATGAGCTAGATTTTAAATGACTAAATACTTGTTCAGTATGTATGATTTATACCAGAGAGTAGTTCATACTCACTGTGTGGTTTAACTTTTAATTTAGCTCGGTGTCAGAAATAATCTGGGGCAAAAGGCGAAAAGCACCCATACATAACATTGTCACAGCTTTTTCTCTGCGGCCCTGGTGTCTGTATGGCTGTTCATAATAATGAACAGCAATGAATTCTCTCTCTTCTTGTTGGCTCATATTTTCATAAGTCATACTGGGTCCTAAACTGCACAGACGAATCTGTATCCCCTTAGTGAAGAGATGGATGGAGTTTAAGTGGATAAAGAGAAGTTTTTGGGATGTATTTACAGCATACATTTGTTAATGACTGTACCCTCACAGAGCCAGTTTTAGATTACATTTGATTTTTTTTTTTTTTTCAGCAAAGACAAAAGTTTTGCCATTTCCTGCCATTTTTTAAGCTGGCTGGTTCATAAAATTATGACCGATGATCTCAATTTTTCTCCTGTTATCTATTACATCATTCTCTTCTTTCTCTTTCCCTCCATCTCCCCATCCAACCCCTCTATTTCTTTCAGACTCCCAGCGCTCTCACTTGTCATCCTTCACAATGAGGCTAATAGACAAGTTTCATTCCCCCAAGACTAAAAGGACACCTTCAAAGAAAACATCCAAGCCTCCGGCAGAGCGGAGTATCAAGAGTCCCGAACAGCATGTAACTAAGGTAATTTTGTAAGCGCAGTGCATTATACACTGATCATTGTTGTTGTTACAGCGTTATCCTCTGAACTGAAATCTTCCCTCTTTTCTTGATTTAGAATCACAGTCGACTGGATGATCAGGAGAAAGACGTGGTCAGTGCCTTGCGTTACTTCAAGACAATAATTGATAAGATGGCGGTGGACAGAAAAGTTCTGGAGATGCTTCCTGGCTCTGCCAGTAAAGTGTTGGAGGCAATTTTGCCTTTGGCACAGCTTGACCCCAAGGTTCAGAACAGGTGGATGCCTCTGTTTTGTCACTTGTACACATTTTCAAAAGTGATTCTTAAAGAATAATTTAGTGAAATATTATTTATAGCCATATGACAACTTAAACAGTCGTTTAAATGCATACACTTTTTTTCTATGATGGCAAATCTGCTGTATATGTTTATTTAACCAGCCATTTAAAAATTGGTTCTCTACTGCACCAGTTCCACTGTGGCCTTCTTCCACTGGCACTCTTTTTCAGAATCTCTTTCTTTGTACAATACGGCTGGATTGCAGTAATGCCCTTTACAATAATGACATAACCCCAGAATCCTTCTTTGTGCAGTTCGTCAGTGTCGTCCTGCCTCAGCCGAGTCTATCAGAGTCTGGGGAACCTCATCCGTTGGTCCGACCAGGTGATGCTGGAAGGAATAAACCTGGAGGAGAAGGAGACTGTTGGGGCCATCACTACCATGATCAAAGCAGTCCTGGATAGTGTGAAGGTAAAACCCTTTTGTCATTTGCTCCCTATGCTATTATAATAGTAACTGAAATGCTGGATGACTAAGAGCTGGAGAAAGACACATAAGTGAATGCCTCTGTTTGATTGACCTGCAGAGTAGTATTGAGCATTTTGAGTCATTTTTTAGACTGCTACTGTAAAATGTATTACTTGTGAATGTCAGCTCGGGGACAAACATCCAGAGGGCAGGTGCTAGGCAGAGTTTTATTCAAAATACATGACATGAAAGCACAAAAACACCAAACAAATCAAGGGAAGAGCACTGTACTCAGTTCCAGGGCACATGACAGCAGCTCCGAATCCTCAACCCACATACTCTTAATTTTAAGTATACACTGAAAATGTAGCTCAGCACTAGTTTAGCGATAGAGCTGTGGTAATGTCTTGGGAAGTTATTCAGATGTTTAGAAGGTGACTCAGCATCCGAGTCTGGCAGTTATTTGTTCCTACACAACATAAAAAAAAAAACAATTTATGGTTGTCTTGCATGTCAATCAAAAAGCTGACAAACTGTCAAATGAAAATGAACATGTCAGCGTGGGCCGTTTTTGGTGCCAAATTCTTAGGAAAGGGCACATTGCCACTCCATGATTGTTATAAAGACTTTGGTCAGATATACTTTAATATAAGGCCTCAATTGCAGCATTTGTGTTAACTAGTTTTTTTTACTTGTTAAATTGGTTCTATTTCTAAGTCTTCAGTTAGGGAATTAGCTAACAATCAGGTGCAATTTATAGAGCTGTGGGAGGAGTGCTCCTCTTTATATTCAGTGAAATTTGTGCTGTGAGCTGATTGTGGTGCATCTAGTCATGGAACTGCCTGTGTATTTTTGTCCTGCAGGAACTGGTAAAGCTGATCCAGGAGAAACAAGAGCACCCCTCACCAACCTCACCAAAACCCAAACCTGTGTTATCGAATACCAGCTCAGAAAGGTATAGGTCACTGGGGATAACTTTGAGGCTAATCTCTACCATGATTTAAGTCAGCTTTTGGGTTTAGCCATACTGCAACTGGGGGTTCCCCATTGAAGATTTCTGCTTTAACCGAAACATTAGGAAATCATGACTGTTTTCCTGTTTGGTAGAATTATTACTATAGTACAAAAGTCCATTCATGCAAATTTGCTTCAAATATTATGTTTTGGTTTTATGTTGTATGAGCACAGTCTTAAATGCCATTCTTTTCAATAAACCAATCAATTACAATCAGTCTGCAACCATAAAAATCAATCACTTTGCTTAAGTGATGGAGGGCGAGTGCGTCATACATTCTTAATGTGCTAACATGATTATAATAACTACAGCGTCCCAGAGCCTGTAATAGAGACAGAGGATGAGAGCTTGACTAACTCCTCTGCCCTGAGCCATTCCACTGAGGCCCTGACGGACGTGCCCCCTGCCGAGGAGGTGGCTCCGCCCAAACCTCCGCTCCCTGGTCTCAAAGTACCCGAGCACTGGTAAGAGAGCGGCCTCTGATGTAGAGCTCCATTTTCACAGTTTCCCTGACTCTGTCTCTCCTAAACAGAGCGAGTTCAAACCAACTGCTCTGGCATTCATTGCTGTAATTGGGCAGGTTACATGGCCTGACATGTTTGTTAATGGGGTTTTCAGTTTTAATGAGCCATTTAACCCCTTATGAGAAAGCCAGCATTTTTCTAAATCTTTGTTAATTAAAAAAAAATAATCGGTGTGTCTGCGAGGTCTATAATGTACCACCTGTGATCACAGACAGTAATTTCTTTTTGTTTTTTTGTGCTTTAGAAAGTACTTTAACCCACTCATTCCAAACACACTTAATAGTGGCCTGGGGAGTTTCAGAATTCCTCAGTAGATGCTCTCAGTTTTTGCACATCAGAGTATTACTCCCGATGACGAATCCAATCCATTAATCCAAAAAAGTAGCTGTGGTATATTGAGACTTGGTTGCAAAATGTCAGAAGTACTCCTTTAAGGGCTTAACCCTGCATAATTTACGCTGGACCCCACTACCAGACTGTTTGCTTATTATTCAGTCGTTAACCTTAAGGCATATTGTTCAGGAACTACTGTGAATTATTCAGTATCTATGAAACTAATGGTAGGAGTGAGAAAAGGAATGTGCAGTTTCTGCTTGGATGCATGCAGAGAGCTTGTTATTTTCAATAGGCATGGTTCGAGTCAGTGTTTCACCGTGAGGCTGGTATGGCTTCTGTTATCATATCAAAGCTGCATCGTTTCCAGATGATTACATCTGCTCTCACTGTTTGAATCTTATTGTTTACACGAAGACTAAAAGTGGGAGGTGAGAGAGGCTGTTATAAATAGTGTGCTTCTTGAGAACTCAGGTCTTTGTAGGGGTGCAGCAAAGGCAAGGCTACACAGACTCCACTTCCTCTGGCAAGCTGATGTTGTCTCAGACCTTTTTCTGAGAAGTGATTCTGCCAGGCTCTGTGCATTTTTGTAGTGACAGTAAGGGGGGTGGGGGACAAAGGAAGTGGCTGATACCAAGTTTGGACACGAGGATTAAGCAGACTTTATTTGACAGCATGAAATGTGTTTAGGCTGCACTCCGGATACTAAATCTTCATTTGCTTTTTAGTGCTTCTTTAGTTTCAGATATAATGTGAATGATTTTAGTCAAGAGGGACGCCTCAATAATCTTGTCAATTTTTTCATGACTGAAGTGTAAAAACAACTCACCTGAAACCTGGTTAGTTGTTTGCCTATTGCAATGGCAGAGCAGGCTTATTTCCTGATTTTGGTCTACTAGATATGTCAGAATACACCATATGGGGAGTCTGGTTTTCAAACTCTGCTCTGGCAGTAAAGGTTGCGTTTGTTTTACTGTTTACAAGGAATTTACTGGCCGCAGAACCGATTATGTGGTAGCATTGGATCTGTATATGTATGAGTGTATGAGTATATGGTACTTTTTTGCTGCAAGCTTTTTTTTTTTTAAGAGTTTGTTTGTTTTCATCTGAATACAAGTTACTAGCAAGTAAACGTTGCAAGAAAATAAAACCTGCTGCCCTCATACAAGGAGATTCCAAACTACTTTATGTTGAAAGATCTTAATTTCGTATAGTGAATATTATAGTATTTTTGTCAGATTACTCTCTTCTTCTGGAAAGACACAGGAATGCCTTCTTGTCGCAGCCAATCATTTTCAGCACCATTGTTTTGAAGTGAAGCTGTGTTTAATCCAAGCATCACTGTGGAAGTCATTATTGCTGGAATGGAGACTCTGACAGTTATGAATGGCTATCAGCTGGATCAAATGTATTTTATTTGTGTCAAGTCTGACTTTTCATTAGTGTGTTAACTCTTTGGTTTTTAAGATGGATATAAATGTCTTTCCCTTTAAATGCAGGGAACGTTCTTTTTGACATCTTTTCTTTTCGTCTAGTAATGAAAGGCATGTCCTCAAAAGCAAATAAATCTGATTAAACTCTTTTCCCTTCTTTCCAGTCCTCCAGCTCTTCCTCCTAAGAAGCGTCAGTCAGCTCCGTCTCCTACACGAGTTGCTATTGTTACGCCAATGAGCCGCACCACAAGTGGATCTAGTCTTCCAATTGGCATCTGCAGACAGGTAAAAACACAAGCTTGTTCGCTTCTAGTTGACATGATTAATGCACAGTTAATACATTTCAATTTTGTGTACGTTGAATTAAATTAATAAGTCCAGAAATAAAACAAAGTCAAATAGTTCAGACAAATTATGTAATCTAGAATAGTAGTCACCAGCATTGCTCCTGGTGTTCTCCTGTCCTACAGATTTTTGTGTTTTGTCTGCCCAACCACACCTGATCCTATTATGGAGCTTATTTAAGACCTTCTTGAAGATACTTTAAATGTTGTTGAAGAATATGGAGAAGACTAAAATCTGCTGCGTATGCGTTACCCAGAACAAAGAATAAATAACCAATGAATAGGATTGATGTGTACTTGTATATTAAGTACACTGCAGTATTTCATTACAGTGGCTAACTCTAACATCCTTGTCCCAAGGACTATGATGCAGATGCCTTACAGAGGCGGTTCTCTGGCGGAAGTCACTCGTACGGTGGGGAGTCCCCGCGGGTATCTCCCTGTGGTAGTATGGGTAAGCTGAGCAAGTCGGATGAGCAGCTGTCTTCACTTGAGCAGGACAGTGGACAGTGCTCTCGCAACACTAGTTGTGAGACACTAGGTGAGACCAGGAGTCATATACTTTCACTTGTGCTATAAAGAAGTGGTTTTGCACATAAGCTTTAAAGCAGTGTTTTTGAAATTTGTTTGCCATTCAAGATTTGCTTCTTTAGTTTTCGCTTCATTAACCAACGGCTATAAGCTTTAGGACAGCTGAGAACAGTAGTCCTGAATCCTGAAACTACAGAAGCAAACTTTGGTTCCTATAAGTGTCTTGGGTGATCAGCTGCAATAGGGGTATGGGGGTAAACTGTGCAAAGATTTTTGTCCAGATCAGCTCGATGTTATATTGTAGAACTACCTCTTTATTGTGCGTGTATACATACATGTGCTTATTCATCACTGATGTGTGTTTGCTCAGATACTGCAGAGAGCTACGACCCTGACTATGACTTCCTCAGTCAGGACTTATCCACCGTAGATCAGATCCCTCTGCCTACAGGGGGTTGTCTTAGCCCGCTTCCTGAGTCCCACCGGGAGTCATCCTCTAGTCCCAGCCAGTTTCCCTATGGCTCTCCCTCTCTCCTGCCACCTGTTCTCCCGCATCACTCTGACATCATCTCCCCTCCTGCTCTGCCTGAAAAGAAGCGACGTAGCGGTAACCCGTCAACACAATGTGACGGCCTGGCATCTCGTATTCAGTTTGAACGGCTCCACTCCCAGTATGACAACGTGCCAGATGATGACATACATGTGCCACCCTTCCCCTTGTTCATGCCCATGCCCCCCTGCACCCCTGCAGGGTTCGAGGCAAACTTCATCACTTCGGAGAATGCTCTTGTCCCTCAGAGTCCTCCACCTTTGCCTGAGAAGAAGAGTAGACACAGTGAGTATGACCCAGAAAAGGAGTACATTTGGCAGATAAAGTCAATTGCAGATATAGCAGGTTAAGCTGAAGAACAAAATTGTTCCCAGAGGCGTTATGAATTCGGAAAGAAGGAGAAAAATGAGTATGGTTGAAAATAAGAGAAGTCAAAGTAAGTAGGAAAGATTAGTGATGACGGAGATTTTTAATGTTGCCTCCATGGGAATAAGTTTGATATGTTCTACTTAGATTATCAAATGCAATTTTGTATTTTATAAGTGTAGTCAAGCGCTGGTTCATATTTCTGCTAATTAGTTTGTATGACTTGTAAAGTATACTTCTCTTAAATGATCTCTTGCATTGTAGTCATCACTGCTAGTAATGTGCATATATGTTCTTGTGAAATATTTGCCACAGATGAAGCAATAGCCCGGCCTGTTTTTCCGTCTCCTTTTCTTAAGCCCTTTAGTTTGGGCCAGGGGTTGGGAAATGGTGATGTCAGCACGAGTGTGAGGTTATATGGAATAATGCCTTTGTTGATGAAATCTCTGTTTGAATACATCAGTGGTATAACCCAGGACACATAGGAAATGAGCTCACGCTGAATGGGCGTTGGAGCAGACGCTGTTTGGGGTGGGGAGGGTGCACGGGGAGGTGATGTAATAACTTGCACATTGACACTCTGCTGCACATGTGGAGGGCTGCTTGTGTTTATCTCCACTTGTGACACTTTTTGTATATGTTTTATAAATGAGACCTTCTGGACATTTTACAGTTCTGGAAGTATCTCTAAGAGCTATAAGAAGAAGTAATGTGATAATTAGGCCAGAACAGTGGAAGCAGAAGGTCCATTTGTTTTTCTTCTTGTCTTTGAAGCTGTTGTCTGGAGGATAGGAGATTTTCTTGCAACAGCAGCGATATGTTACTCTGCTCATACATTATTCAGTAAATCGAGACCTACTTACAAAATATTTTGCAGAGTGCTTTAAATTATTAAGAAACATATAATTTACTAATTGTGTAACATAAATCTAAATGTAAATTCAGCTACCTTTTCATATAAAATATAACTGTATTCATTTTTTAGTACTTTTGAGAGAACACAAAGCAACCGCATATTGGCCTGTGTGGAGCTATCTCGAGTGTTTTGCTGAGTGTTCTTGTGGGGGTTTTTTTGGTTGTTTTGTTTGAAACAAACTGTATTTTTATTATTAAAAATTTAAATAAATTATTACTGTATTTTCGCTGCTTATATCAAAGAAACTGTAGCTCATACAAAAGAAAACACAATTGCATGAATTACAGTTTGTATAGGGGTTTACCTTTAGTTTGTTTAGAAGCTTAATGTATTAAGCTGAGTTTAAAATGAAATTCACGTGTTTTGGGAGCATATTTGGGCGTATAGTTAGGATTTACACTATAAAAATAGACATTTATAGCTTTTATTAATTTATTTTTAAACCATATCACAAATTTACGTTAGCGGGTGCTCTAGGAACGTAACACATGAGAATTTCAGGGGTCTACTGTATATATAGATGCATGAATGTGTTATGACAATGATGGTAAGAGACAAAAAAATATATTGAGACAAAAAAAAAATGTTGTCTCAATATATTTGGAATATTTCATGTTATCAGCTTTGCTTGTTTTGAATGTCCTGTTTAACCAGACAGAAGATAGGAGTTGTGTATTTAGTTTTTATGCATATTGCACTATTTAAAAATATCATGCATGTGGCACAAGGGGTACATATTGCATTTACCTAGGCTTTTATTGAATATTAGCACTGCTAATACTGACAATCAGTATTTTGTGACACCAACAACAATGTGGACCTCTTAAGCTCTGATCGTCCACTCCGTGTTAGCTAGATTACTGTATGATTTCTCCTCAGAAATTGAGCACCTTGGCTGAAGTTCACATCTTAGGTCATTACTGTGGTATGGGTGTGTGAATGTGAAGTGTCAACTTGCAAGTCATAGTGTGAGATTGAACGTGTTGCAAGTTTCATTGGCACTTTGTCTCATCACCCACAGTCCTGAAGTACATGCAGTTTGTGGAGGACTACTCTGAGCCGCAGCCGTCCGTTTTCTACCAGACGCCACAGAGTGAGAGCATTTATGAGCAGCGCAATAGACTCTTACAGGAAGTGTACGGCTTCAACGACTCATTCAGTAGCAATGACTCGGTGCATGAGCCGCTCCCTCCGCCTGCGCTCCCACCCAAACAGAGACAGCTGGTAAGCTATAGTGCTGAGCATCCACCGCCACACCCACACGCATTCACTCTCACTTTCAGACTCTCACAACACAGCCTTGCTATCTTTTAATATTTTGCAAGTGTACTGGGGTGTAAACATGTATGATTTGTGTTGATTCTTTGATGTTCTTGATGTATATCTATAATTATTGATTATTATTCCTGATTTTTGAATGCACAGTTAACTCAGACTTTTAACCCAGACGTTTCTATGAGCCTTACATTTTTTCAGATTATGACTTGAGAGAGAAAACATTGTGGAAATGTACTTTCCACATGTTTTTAGCATGTCTGTTGACACAAAAAGTGACTACTTTAAACACAGATTTTTAAAATAGTTCCACTATGTTGACAATTAAGTCATTTGTTAGCTATATTGCTGCAGGTTGTGGATAGTGTCTAATGACTCTGCAACGGTGGCATAAATGAACAGTGATCTATTAAATGCATGGGTCACCTCCAATCTTGATTCACTGGATTGGATTGAATGGGGTCGTCATTAGTTTCAAGATTTTAAGATACTAGAAACGTTTCTCCAGTTACATATTTTTGGATGAATTGAATAATTTGTTGTTAGTGAATCAGAGATTGATACCCATAAGGTATGCTCACTAATGCTCTGTACTACTGGACAAACACACTTGCACATTTGCATACTGCAGTTCACCACACACAAACACTCTAACAGTTTGCACACTGTTCAAAAGCACATGTGCATGTACACACATGCACACACACACATACAGAAACAATGGTTCTAATAAACACAGTACCATTCTTCTTGTGCAGTGTATTTTGCTCCCTCCCTGAGTAAACAGTAGTTGCACATTTAATCATACTTATTTTCCATTGGGTTACCTTCTCTCAGCAGGCACTCTCCCATTAACCACATTCAGCAGTGGCTGATATGACATACTGCTGGTGGGAAGCCCTCTTTGTTCATTACTCACAATATTGCCTGAGGGCCCAGACAAAGCTCAGACTGCTTAATTCAGTGTGTCATTGTTGTTGTTTTTGTTTTTTTTGGGGGGGGGGATTTTTTTTTCTTTCATTGTGACTTTATTATGCAGTCCATCATCCTTCTCTAGTGGCACCGTGTGTAAGTATTTGTGTAGAATTGTGTGTTTTTGAAAATGATGACTTTTTATGTGATGTGCTAGTGATGTACATAGAAACTATTGATAATGAACTCTCCAAACACAAGGTATCTGTCCATAGAATTCTGTGAGGGCATTGCTTGTCTAAAAATCATGCCTCAGTGCTGAATTTTTTGCCTTTATATAGTGTATAACATTATGACACTGTGTTTTCTCGCACTCTGCAATGTTTTCCCTAATTGCACTTGACCGGTTTTGAAATATTCTGGGTACCACAAAGAAAAGCTAGAATTGAAGAGAGCCTGTGTGCTGGCTTGTCTGTTTTTTCAGTTCTTCATTTGTAGTAGACCCTGGAGCTAAGTCTGACCCTGACCTTCAGTCCAGTGTACCGACCACTGAGCACTGCAGGAAGCCGCAGACTGACGAGCTAGACACTAACTGTTCATTCGTTTTCCTCTTTTGTTTCCCCATGAACTTTTGTCCTTTCATTTTTCACTCATGCATTCCCTATGACTCAGCATTATCAACCTAGGGGTGTGTTCAGGTGTGTCTTTGATTGCGGTAGGCAAAATCCTGCATGCTTTTATTAAGTAGTGTACCAGCTGTAGTCTATACCGTGGCCTTTGTAACCCTTTATGTAGCAAATGAGGCAAGTAACCCTTTATCCTGCCTAAAATTCCCACCACTGTTTCTGCAGTTTTCCCCTGGACTTTCATGAGCCTCCTTAACTATTTGCTTCATCTGTGCTAACATGCTTGGTTATAATGAATTTACTACCATGTACCCTTTCTCTTCTCTTCTCTCATTTCTTCTCTTTTCCTATCTCTTCTTCTTAATGCTTCTCTCTTCTCTCCTCTTTTCTCCTCTCTCTTCTCTTCTTCTCTTCTCTTCTTCTCTTCTCTTAGGCCTCCTCTCACTCTGCATCTCCTTCCTCGTCCTCCTCTTCCTCTCTATCATGCCACCTGCAGCAGTGTGCCGGTAGGCTGGGTTCTTCTGAGGTGGATGCTGCTCTCAGCTTGTCTGTCTTTAGCTCCTCTCTGGGTTGCCAGGCCTCTCCTCCTGCCCCCATGGTGAGTCCTGTCTGCTTGCTGTACACTCATGCTTTCACTTTCTTTCTAACCACTGCAACCTTTTTGGTACTTAGTTGCTGTTATACTTCTTTATGGTTGTGGTTAAGTGTTGTTTCTGTAGCTTAGTATTCTTTATTCACTTGCACTGAAACAAAGCAATTTTAATTGAGTACATTGTACTGCCTGGCTCTGTAGCACAAGTTGGGGTAGGTTTTATTTCTGATCACAGCTGGTGACGGGTAAAAAAAAAATGGGTAAAGAAACTTTAAATAGACCCAATTATATGAAGGGGAAAATAAAATTGATATACTCTGAATAATGTTTAGTGAGTCATTGTGTAGCATGTCCAACACAAGAGAAGAAAACCGTTGATGGATTTATTAACAGCTGGATTAATCAACAGTAAATGTGAAGTTTGCCTCTCCTGTAAACATTTATCAGTACAGTCTAGCTGAAATATCAACAGTAGATCATTTGAAGATTAAATATGAAAATTATACCTGTCACATTGTTTTTGTAAAACCTTTTCTCAGGAACATTCTTGAAGAAAATGTTTCTGGACACGTGACCAGCTGTAAAATTGTAGTTTAACTGTTCAGTAGAAAACACATCAACCGCTCTTTCAGAGATGTACAAATAACTATGTAGAATTAAATTGATTAGTTATTTTTTTTATTCTTTTGTGCTGTTAATTGTAATTCTTCACTATAAATAATTATTTAATTAAAACAGAAAATGATTGTTTGTTAATCATACAATTAAAATTAATAGTTCATTATTAACTCAAAAATTTAAATTACAAAATTAATCTCATGCACAGGCATGTTGTCAACAATGTCTTTTGGGGTCGTTGGGTGTTTCAGGTTTGTAAGCATCACATAACCTCACCCTGATGACCCAGCCATTATTGATCAAGCCTTGGCTTGTGTCCCAGTTACACACACACTTCATGACTCACTCCTCATAATCCCCAGCCAGCTGAAAGACCTCTCTGCTTTGTAACATATTACAAAGGACCTGAGATTTGTATTTCTTTGCTCACCTGTACTAAGAATGACTGATATAATCATGAAAGCAAGAAATGGGTCAAATATTACAAATATTATATTACTAAATGAATAACCATTGATACCATACAGCATTTCATGAAACAACTTAAACATTTTCATTTTATGTATTCCTGTCCCATATCATTACTTATTGTAATGATTTTGATGATCAAGCACACCCCTTTTTGGAAACCATACAGTTTACATAGCGTAGGTGTTGCAAGCTTAATGAGGTGTGTTAATGAGGAACATGGGAAACACCAACTGTGTCTGGAAGAAATACTCCGGTTCTGGGAATGGAAAACACTGTCTGCTGGCTTGCCTGCACTTGTAGGCACTCGCTTATTCACTGGACTCCGTCACACTTCTCACTGAATACTGGAAGTTAAGCAAACTCGCTTATGAATCACTGTCTCTTTGGCAATCTTCATACACTGATCACCTCTAATTCACACGCAAAACACTCGTATATACACAATGTAAAAAGATAAACAAATGCTGAAAAAAAAATTCAAGACAAATGGTCCTCGGCAGGGGCATTTTGTCTGATTCAGACAGGAGACTCATTGTTTTTTATACCTTTAGATATGTGTTCCAGCACGCTCCTGATAATTGCACCAGTAAATTAATGTAGTTAATCGGTAAAGTTTGTTTCGTGTTTTGGCTTGATGGCAGAAGATCTGATGTAGATGTCAGATTCATTTATCTAGAGGTGTCTGCTCTGGTCTTCTATAAACCGCTTCCCCATTTACTTCTATAGGTGTTATGGCTAACACTGTTCATGCTAGGTCACTGAGCACACAACAAATGTAACCACATGTTGTGAGTGTGTGTGTGTGTTTGTTTGTGTGTGTGTGTGTGTGTGTGTGGGCTAAAAATGATCACAGAAATTAAGACTGGTAATTTAGAAAATTCTTATCACACATAGTTCTACTGTATATTAGAATTATTAGAATGTGTTAATAATGTATTAATTGGATAAAAATGTATTTTCCCAGTTAGACCATTTCAGACATTCGTAGTAGTGCAGGCTGAAACTCAGCTGCTTGTTGTTTCTAAGACCGAATCCATGATTGTACCCCTTTGGTTCGAATCACTTTGAAATGGCTCTCAAAGTGATACTTGTGCCACCTTCAACAAAAATACACTGTACAGTGCTCATAGGTGATCCTTCGATAAATTAATGAGGATAAATCGATGAGCAACAAACAGTTTAAGTAGCTTTGTGACCCAATGCAAAGTGAAAAACAAGAACTGCTCATGAGAACCTACACTGTAACAAGAACCCACAAAAATGTTAACAAAGACTGTATCTGTAATCTGTATGTATGCATCTGTAGGATGTATACATTCAATGGATCATGCAGCCTGTTTTGCCCTCACTGAATTGATTTATCTTTTGATTACATTTTTAATATTGATTACACTACCTAGGATCTCTGTCACCCGATGCTTTGTTCTCATTCAAAGCTTTATTGGGACAGTGGTTTTTGATGCTGTCACATTTCTCTTCTCTACATTAAAACCCCATTCAGGAAATGGCCAGCCACTCAGGCTTCATTGACCACACTAACCACGCCTAATGTGTGTGTTAGGGTGGTGAACAGGCTATTCACCAGACTGTGCTTGGTTAATTTCTGAAACAATTTGATTCCCTGCTTTTTAAAGATCTGGATTAGTTAGGACAGCTGGCAGGACTGTAGGATGTTACTGTTGATTGAATAGTAGTGAGACAACCTGGCCTTCCATATCCAGTCATTTAGGACTCTGCATGCCTATGTACAACTAGTTCTTTCTCCTTCCTTCTATTTCTTTTTCTGTTCTTTCTGTCTCTGTTTCCACTTCAGAGGTGTGTTAGTCTGTGCCTCAGGCCTCTTCTCTTCACCACTCATCTTCTTTCAGTCTGACTCCTGCTTTCTGCTTTCTGCCTGTGCTCTCCTCCTTCTCTCTGTAGAACCAGAATGCTAGCGATGAGGGCGGTGAGGGTGAGTACGTCAATCTGTATTCATCCAGCCAAGCCAACGGGGACCTGCTGCTTTCTAATGGAGTAAGTAGCAGGAGCCACACTGCGTTTAAGGAGCTTAAGGCTGTCCCCTCTAAATTCACATTCTGGATACGCTCTTCAGCTCCAGAACTAGTTAACTTATTGCAGTTTTTTTCTCGCTGGACCTCCTGGTCTGGGTGTTGCTGTCTTGTACAAAGTCACTTATGACTGGATGACTCTTGTTGTTTAAAAAACCTTGAGAAAGTGCTGTCCTCATTCCCTACAATACCAACATAAGGCTATCAGGTCAAACAACATGGGTTGCAAGCTATATTACTAGTGATATTAGCATGTATGCTTTAATAACTTAATGTAATTTTTTGACATTCATTTGCTACCTCTTAAAAGTTTTTTGGGTTTTTTTTGGGTAAAATGTTTGTCCTGTGTCATAGACAGACAAGTGCCATGGAGCTGATAATAGTGTAGTCTGAGAAGGTTTGCCTAGTCTTCATGTATGTTAGTCAATTAGTCCTGCCATCTTCACCACGTTTCAGTCCCTCAAACACAAGGCTAAAACGCATCTGTTCTGTTGCTCTCTCTCCTTCTTTTATTTGTACAACAATGCTTAAAGCTTTATTGCCAGCTTTCAAGTTCCTGTTTAAGATGCAGACTAACTTCACTCTTGTACATAATGGAGTTACAACCAAATGGCCTTGAGTTTTCCCTCAGTGACTCAGGCAGAGGGTGTTGTAGCATAATTTCGATTTTTTGCTACTATTATGGACCTCTGCAGAGTGTTAATGCAGTGGGCTTGATCTGTAGGCTTTTGTGTATGTACTTGGATTAGCTACATTGTACATCTGGGCCAGAGGGGGATTGGGGGAGAAAAGCTTGCTGTTATCCTGTGGAGCAAAATGTTTTCATTTTTGCTCATTTAACTTGTATGATTTTTCCGAATTTACACCAAGTATGTTTGATGCACTTGTGAAGGTTTTGTTTTTCTGGAGAAACACTTACAAAGACCTGTGCTGGAGAATGCATTTGGTTGTCACAGCACTGTCTGAACAAAGGTACAGTAACTTTATTGGCTGACTGGTTAGCTGCCAATTAATGTGTTTTTTAAAAAAAAATTTTATGTTGTTGATGCCTAAGGTGTCATACCTGGATCCCAGCAGTAGGATTATGAAAACACTCAGCTGCCATCAGCAGCACATTTTGCATAATACTGCTTGTATTGTAGAGACCTCTCTCCTCTTGTTGAGTCGTTGGTCTCACCACTGAGAGAAATATCACAGCTAGATGTTTAATCTGCATGTTTGAGTTGTGAAGTGTTTGAGTTGTTGTTTTAGAGTGTTTGTTGTTGTCAGGACCCCAGCTGTGGAGCGGAAGATTCACTTCAAGATGCACCTGCGGACCACAGCAAAGAGCAGACCAACTTGGACAAGTAAGCTGTACCTCTGTGGTGCTATGCTGTCTCTATGCTGTGTGTGTATATAGTGAAGGCAACTAATTGGGATTATGTAGTTTGCTCAGCAATTTCAAATCATCCTCCCTGGTATTTAATTGTCCATTGAGTGGTCATTTTCTTATTTGTTTCAAATACGATATGAATTTATCATGGTTCAAATGCCATGCAAAATTATCAACTATTGTGTAAACAAAGTTTTTACAGTACTGGATCTATACCCCAGGAATTTATTATGTGCATTAACAAGAGACTTTGTGTTGTAGGTAGGCTGGTGAGCTTTGAAATTTAGACCCAGCCATGAATGTGTCCCTTAAACATTCTGCACAAACACAGCTGTAGCCTGACAGAATTCTGTTTGAACTTGACTGTAACCATAAAAAAATCTAAAACCCAGCTGTGGCCAGACAGAATTTTGTCTGAACCCCAAATACAACTCCAACAGAAATCTGTCTAAACTGACTGTAGACTGACAAAGTTCTGTCCCAAACTACCTACAGTCCATAAAATTCTTTCTGAACATGACCTGACCTTTAACACCACCACCAAGTTATTTATTACATTATTTATTACAATTAAAAAGAAAAAGACTGAAAAGTCAATTTTTTTTCCTTAAAGCTTTACATATGGGCTTGTTTTGATGTTGACCACATGGACTGACTGGTAGAAAAAAATAAATACACGGGGAAAAAATAGATAACTATAAAATCACGTAATTTGAACTCACCCCTGACAAATATTTGAGTAATTATCTCTAACTCTTGACTGGGCATATCCTGAAGGAATGTTTCAAGCTCTAGTTAGCTTTTGCTGTTGAAAAATACACCTTTGATGACTAAGTCCTTTTTTTTCTTTCACAGTTGGAAGCAGAAGTGTGCAGACTCAGACCTGAGCTCAGAAGAGCTGGGAGAGCTGTCTCTGGTGGAACATGATGAGATCATGGCCCGGATCACACTAAAGCAAGAGGTAACACCCTCTGAATGCCTCACCCTGAGATTCATCAGTCAGTTTAGAACAGCTCGGCTGGAGAGCTTTGTGTGTTGGTGTGTGGTCTGGTATTCGGTTTTACTGTAGGCCCGTTAGCTGGTGTGAAGTGTTCCATACACTGAAAAGGAAAATTATTCTAGAGCTCTGAGCTGAATTGAACCTGGCTCAGTAGCTCCCCCTATCTGTGATGTCCTGCAGTCTTGCTGTGTTCTGTGTGTGGGCCAGCCATGGAAAAGGATGTGAAACACCAGCGTTCACACTGCAAGGTCAAACCTGCTGCAGAAAGCATATCCCCTCAGAGAGTGCATGATCAGACTCTGCAGGAGGCAGGGAGTATATTTATAGACAGACTTCTGCTTATCTATAAAAGCCTGTTCTAAAATAAAGTAGAGATGGCAGGCATATTATATACAGACGCAGCTCCTACAGAAATATTTGTGTGGGACGAATTGCTATATGCTTATATAAAATGCTTGGTTTTCTTCACTAATTTCCTCCTTCTCTCTCTCACTTGCTCTCTCTCTGAAACAGAACGATGATGGTCCTGATGTCCGTGCAGGATCAGGGAATATTTTACTTGTTCATGCCACAGAAACAGATCGCAAAGGTGCAGGACTTTTACTCTTAATCAAACTGTTTGTGTTTGTGCCTGCGAGTTTGCAGTCTCAGAGGCGTTAATCTCAGCAGTCGATTTATAGTGGATAAATAAATAATACAAGATTAAATGCATAAATAAATAAAATGATAGCATTTTAGTAACAAGCAATTGTTTACATTTTGAAACTCTGGCATCAGCTTCACTCTGGCTTACAAAAGTAAATGTCATGTGGAGTGATGTGATGTTTTTATGTTAATCCAATGTGTTCCCTTTGACAGATCTGGTGCTATACTGTGAAGCTTTCCTGACAACATACAGGACGTTTCTAACCCCAGAGGACCTCATTAAGAGACTCCACTACAGATATCCTTTCTGAGCTGAGTGAAATGTCTGGTTACTGAATAGAACTACATTTCCATATTGGAGGATTCTGATTCAGTTCAATTCAATTTTATTTATATAGCGCTTTTAACAATGGTCATTGTCACAAAGCAGCTTTACAAAATGAAATAAATGTGTGTGTATGAATCTGTGTAAATGAAATCTATAAGGTTGTTCACCCACAACCTTATAGATAAGGTCTCACAAGTTGTTTTTTTTTTTGTTGTTAGGAAAAATGGTTTAAAAATAATTTCCTCCACTACTTATTGTTCCAGGTTGTTTAGGTAACTTCTAATGAAGTTGCAAAATAGTATTAACCTGCCTGTAAATGTAGTGTTAAAGTAAAGGCAGAGGTGGTGCTTACTTTTTCTTCATCTTTTCTTCAGCTTCATGAGTATGTTATAATTAAGGGATTTGAATTTTTCTTAACCACTGAGCACATATACACGGTTTTCTCACAGTTCAGACACCATCAAAAAGCGAGTCAGCAAAAACACGTTCTTTGTGCTTGTGCGAGTAGTAGATGAACTTTGGTGAGTAGTTTGAAGGGTTACGAAATAGAAAACATCTTTCATCATGATATAAACTGAACTATGTACATTATAATATGTACTGATCTGTGAAACTACAAGCGATATTCTCAAAGCATACCGTGATGGTAACAGTAAATATTGCAGTAATATTCACAATCATTTAGCCTTCTACTAGGTCACGTTAAATTTGTCTGCCCAATATCATATCTATGATTTAGCGTTCTTGTAGTGCTGGGAAAAGCTTTTGATAGAAGAATCTCTGCCAGTGAGGGCTGGGTAAAATGTAATATTGCATTTTCACAATCTGTTGTGAAAAAATGTTTTAAGGTGGATCTGTGCACACTGTGTCGCATTTAAAAACAAATTTCATCAGATGATGATCTAGTGGACTAACATCTAGTCTGCTCCTAGTTTGTATGTCATTTTAATTTGGAATCACTGTTTTTTGTTTATAGGTTCTACAGTTCTGTACCCAGAAAGTGTTTCATAATTTGGTGCAGTAGTGATAAAATATCAACACATCACCATCCCCTAACGTCAGCAACGTCACAATCATTTGGGACAGACTAAATAGCTGTTGTAGTGTGGGCTTAGAACAGGGTTACAGGTCGATCACTGCAGAGTGCTCAAGAGTGTTTCCTTGCTTTTTAAAACACTTAACTGAACTACTAAGCGAAGTGCTTAGAAGCGGCTAAAACATCGGTTCTTCAGTTCAGGACCCCTCCTAAGCTTGTGTTTGACTGTGTGTATTAAATATTAAAAGTAACATGAATGCACATGTGCACGATTTTGTTCCTTCTTTGAATGGCCAGTTTTGTGGAGCTGACAGAAGACATCCTGAAGCAACTGATGGACCTGGTTTTCAGTCTGGTGTGTAACGGGGAGCTCATTCTGGCTCGGGTCCTCCGCAAGAACATTCTAGATAAAGTGGAGCAAAAGAAGCTGCTGAGTTACACAAACTCTCTGAAGACGCTTGCAGCGCGTGGTGTTGCTGCCAGGTAATCACAAACTTCATGCACACCTTAAGAATTTCTGCTGGTTTGGTTAGGATTTTGGTAATTTAGTTGACATGGAATCTTTTTCCATTTTAGTACATGACCATGATTCATTATGCAGTTCAACAAACAAAATTGTTTTGGATCTTCTACTAATGATTGTTTGTAAGCAGTTATTAACATTCCCTCCCTTTGCTGCTGCAATCATTCAAACTTCTGTCTTTGATGATGCAATGAAGTAATAGGAGCCACATTGCCCCAGCACTTGATTTGCAATCTATCAAAGTGACCATCATATAAACATATTAAGTAGGGACGGTATTGACAATTAAAGTTCACATAAACACTTTTTCCGTAATCAATGTTGGTTACGGTGTTTGTGATTATTTAGTGATGCACAGGTGAAGTGAAAGTGACCATTCTGTCATACATGAACACACCACAGCACACAGTGTGAACAGCATGAAATTCTTCCTCTGCATTTAACCCATTCAGCAAGTGAAGTGGGTGTGTGAATGGTAGTAGTGGACCACTGTGTGGGGACAGTACCTTGCTCAAGAGAATCAAACCCACGCCCTAACAACTAGGCCACCAGCTGCCGCATATTATATATTGACTCACCTTCTCTTTTCCCCACAGGCCAGGTACACTTCATGACTTCCGTAGTCATGAGATTGCAGATCAGCTCACTCTGCTGGATGCAGAACTATTCTACAAAATAGAGGTAGTACTCTTTTTCTTTTCACCATGTTTCCAAAGCTGGTGTTTAATATACTTTAATATTAATGCTATTCTTTAAAAATACCTTCAGAGCAGCCTTACTGGGGTAATGTTTTCTACATTAAATGATCTGATTACATTATCTGGGGCGTGTTGCCCTTCTCTAATTCAAGATTGATTACATAAAGACAGTAAACACTCCATTTGCAAGTGTTTCCTCTGTATAAACTGCAATTTACAATGTTTGGAGATGTGGAATAGCTGCCAAAATAAAGCCTTCAAAAATGTTTGATGTTCGAGATCATCGATGCCCAAGTCCAGTCCTGGAGGGCTGGTGTCCCACACATTTTCTCTGCTGAAAACATTTGGTTCAACTCAAATCACAGTTGTCAGGTTTAGTGAGTGTGTTTGAGGAAAGGAGCTACCAAGCTGACCTGACATTGCCCCTCCTGTTCTATAATAGCATTTGTTGACTTTGCATGCTCTGTATTTTCGTGCAAATAAATATATTACACATATCTGACTTAACATTGAAATATTAGATGAAATGCTATTGCACATTACTTCTTATTAATCATGTTAATCATTAATCATCTAGTCTTTCCTTGTCTGAACAGTGATTTCTGTCTCTCATTAAACCTCTGTGTGTTTGTGTGTAGATCCCAGAGGTCCTGCTCTGGGCAAAAGAACAGAATGAAGAGAAGAGTCCCAATCTCACACAGTTCACAGAGCACTTCAACAACATGTCTTATTGGTATGATTGTTTTTTTCCAGCACATACTAAAGCTTAGATGTGTCCTCATATTTGTGGTTATCCACAGATAATGAGGTTGTCATGCTCAGTGATTTATTTTCATCTTGTTAACATTGTATTAGCATGCAGTACTTAGTTCAGTTTTAATCAGATCCAGAAAACTCATCCTCTCCCCTTCCCCCTTTAAAATTCCTCCTCACAATTTTTTCTCAAGGGTCCGCTCAATAATAATCCAGCAAGAAAAAGCCCAGGACCGGGAAAAGCTCCTCCTCAAGTTTATAAAAATAATGAAGGTAAGGTAGACTGGTGAGCAGGCAGAAAAAGAAATCTCTCAATGAATTTTTCAACACGACACCCACAAGGTTGAAAAGATATAGACTTTTCCACTTTTCCTGCTCCACAGCACTTAAGAAAACTTAATAACTTTAACTCCTACTTGGCAATACTGTCGGCGCTGGACTCAGCACCTATTCGCAGACTGGAATGGCAGAAACAAACCTCAGAGGTCAGTTGTCATCACAGATTTATATTTCTTTGTCACTTGCATACAAAGCAAGTTCTTATTCTTGTGATGTTTGGGATTTGTCTCTTAGGGTCTTGAAGAGTACTGCACTTTAATTGATAGCTCCTCCTCCTTCCGGGCGTACAGAGCGGCTCTGGCAGATGTAGAGCCCCCCTGCATTCCCTACCTGTACGAGCAACGACTTATTTTTGTGTTTATACTATGTAGTAAATTATGTTTGACTTTCTATGTCTTCTGTTGACTTGGTAACTTTAATGTTCATTTTGTACTGGTTTGCCTTGTCCAGAGGTCTCATTCTTCAAGACCTGACCTTTGTGCACCTTGGTAATCCTGACTTCATTGATGGAAAGGTGAACTTCTCAAAGCGCTGGCAGCAGTTCAACATTCTAGACACCATGAGGCGCTTCCAGCAAGTGTGAGTGTTTCAGTGCAAACAAACAGAACTTACTTTTTATACTGGACCTGTATTTATAAATGTCAAATAAAATACATTTTAATCTTATGTGACATACAAAGGCATTACTCTAAACAGTGCAAGGATTTTCCTGGCCATCTTATTCTTATAACCATCTGGATGATTTGTCTCTTGTCAGTATAACATAGTTCATTGAAAGAGCCGCATTTAGTGTGGTCTGTTCTCTAAACAGAGCTGCAGGAAAAGGCGCTGTGACTGGTGTGGTTTTGGTTATTGAACAAGTCTTGGAGAGACGGATCCATTTACACTGTTAGAAAATTTAACTCAAATGTGTAATTAAATGCATCTATTGTAAATATATTTAATCGTTTTCTGTTCTGAGTCTTGATGGTTTTCTCTTACAGGCATTATGATCTCAAACACAACGATGACATTGTGTCCTTCTTCAATGACTTCAGTGACCATCTCGCTGAGGAAGCACTGTGGGAGCTCTCTCTAAAAATCAAGCCTCGCAATATCACCCGACGCAAAACGGAACGAGAGGAAAAGACATAGGGGTTTGTTCTCTGACAGAACTTTGTTGAAAGCATTTTGTGAGAAAAGCAATTAGAAGTGACTGTGATGGCAGCTACGAGACTGGCGGGGAACTATACTGCATTTCTGGCAGTTTACAGGCAGTTTACAGGACCTCTTTGCTGTTTTGTTTTATTTTGTTTTGTTTTAAATGGACCCTGGGATTTCACTGCATTTTGACCTGTGTGAATATTTTGAGGGGAGAAAGTGCAGAGCACAAAGACATCGTGACCAGACATTATCTCTGAAAGAATCCCCTCCGGGTCAAGTGCTTGGCAACATTTATGTTGGACGTTGTAACGTGCAACTAGTGGTGATTATCCTTCACCGTCTGGATGCATGCCATTGCAGTTTTCAGTGGATCAGCGCTGTGGGCCAAAGGACTGGCCAAACAGACTGTGCCTCTACAGTGCCCCCCAGCCTGTGAAATGGTGCCATAATTTCTGAGGATATGGCTGTAGATGGTGATGATGCTGAAGTTCCACAAAAATGGAGATTTTCTTTTTTTTTTATGGAAGAAATGCACATGGATGACTGTTTACTAAGGACTTTAGAAGAAGTGTTGTATGTATTATGGTCCCTATTTCAACAGCTTTCAGCATTTGGCACTAGGTCTCGGTATCTTAAGAAGTTTTTATTATTATTATTATTATTATTATTATTATTATTATTAACATGATCCAAATGCTATTGGGAATTTCAGCAGGCTTAGCACTTTATTGGGCTTTACTACGTTTACCTAAATAAGTTCTCTGTTTTTGTGCCCCTGAGAAAATATGGCTCACTGGTTTACCTGGAGCTAGCTAGGGTGCTAGTTCTGTCCTCATTTTCCCACTGGGGAACAAATGGGCCTGAGGCATTCTTCCAGTTTTTTTTAGCTAGAAAAGATTGTACTTTTCTGAGTAACAATGATGAGTGTACCCTACCCATGACACGTGCTGAATAGAAGGGAGAGGCGCATTTCAAACCAAGTCTTCCAGCTATATTTATTACAGTTGTTGCTGTTTTTCAGGGAAATAACATGTGTGAGTTAGTCTTGTGAATTGTGTAGTTTACTGCAAATACTCATTACAGCTAGTAGTGTAGCCAAGCTCTCACGTTCGTGATTGTTAGAAAAAAAAAGCTCTACAGTGCTTCTAGACACCTCACTTCAGACTAGTGTCACAAAACATATGGCAAATAACCCTGTATGTCCATCAGAGGAAAATTCATCATGGAGTATGTGACTGTCTCTGTAGTGTGAAAAAACAAAAAACAATACGATACTTACACAACACATTTCATCAACCTGTTACAGTGTGCACTCGCAACCTGATACCAAGTGCCTAAAGCTGTTCAAATGGTGGGTGATTTCTGTCCTTTATTTTTGTATAAGGCAATTCTCTTTTTGTTTTTGTGTAGTATTTGATTTGTTTGGTTTTTTTTTAAAGAATTTTACACAGACACTTTTGGAGAGGATTCTTCTCCCTTTCTCTCAACGGTATGAGAAGCGCTAGTATGTGCACTTAGAAGCTGTTCTTGAACAAAAGAAGACGGCTGTGATGAGGGTCACACAAGCCATTGCATATGCACAGCCATGCTTAGAAGATTTAAGCCCAGTCTGCAGTGAGCAGAAGTAAATGGGTACGGTGGGGGGAACGTCTTCTGTTACTGTTTACGAGGTTTGGTTTAAAGTTCCACTCGGTAATCAATGCAATTGATTGGTCGGTTCCGTGTCCTGAAACAGCAGAGGCTTGTGGTGAAGAGGAATGCACTCTGTGAAAACATGCAATAGGTACGCTTACCATGCCAGGCCTGTTTGTGTCATTCATGATTCTGGCTTTAAAGTTTCACAGACCGAGGCTCATTCAGTCCTGATTGAGGGCAACAAAATGACATTATTAAAAATGAAATGAGTTCCCTGTACCTTCAAGGAATGAGTATGAGTATCTTCAAGGAAAATAAAGATATGTACCTCCTGTATCCCTCTGAAACCTGCTTTAACAAGATCAGTATTGCTGCTTTTTTGTTGGCATTAATGTGTGAATCATTTCTCATTATTTGCCTCAGTAAGGCACACAAAGAATTTCATTTGTGAACTTCAGACACCCACTGGGGCTTGTCAGTTTCATATTTTCCTGCTTACGTTTACTTAGAACTGAGTCTGTTTTGAATATGTTTTTGAAGAAAGTTCCTATGGTCAAAGTGAAATCCCACTTTTTTTTTTTACATAGAGCATTTCACACAGAACCACTCCAAGTGACCCAGTTATGCAGGATTTTTGAAACATCAGTTGAATCAGCTGAACTTACATTTATCAGACGCTTTTATCCAAAGCGACTTCCATTCCCTAAATACAGGGGACAGTCTCCCTGGAGCAAATTAGGGTTAAGGGTCTTGCTCAGGTACCCAGTGGTGCTGGAGGTAGGATTTGAGCCTGCGACCTCTTGGTCGGGAGGCAAGTATCCTACCCACTGAGCTACCTCCACCCCAACTTTCATGCTGATCTCTTTCTGATTGATCAGGTGCTCCAGGATGATCCAGAGCCTAAAACAAAGGAGGACCCATGGAAAGTTGTAAAATTGTCATTTGTAAAATACTGGTTTTTTTATGAACCAAGGTTCTCCTTAATGACCAGTAACACAGAATGGAAATGAATATTTTTAACAAACTGTTCTGAGTCTGATCGCTTACCAGTCAACCAACTAATCGCAGATGGCAGTAATGTGCAAAACCATGTGCTGTAGAAAAATAAACACCGGTAAGTTTTCATTGTTTTTATGTATAAAGGAGGGGGCGTGAACTACACTCCCCTGAATAATTTTCTGAGGGATACACTTTCATGGCGACCGTTGTTCACCGTTGTTTTAACAGATTTAGTATCCAGATAAACACATTTAAAACGTTTGGCTGCCAGTAATGAGAACAGTGAGACTCACCAGCCATAGCAGGACTCAATTGCCACCGCAACAACTAACGTACAGTAGGACACAGCATGTAACTAGTAGTGTATAAAACCCGCAGTTTAAGAAAATGCGTGACTCTCATTGCGACAATTTGCGAGGAAACGGGGCATGTTCAGTGTGAATCCTTCACTGAATGTACTGTGGGATGTACGTTCGGTGAAGGGATCACTCACTGAGCCCAATTTGCCGAGTAGACCAGTTAAATAGTATACCATAGGACAGGACACTTAAAACATCATGATTTATAAACGAGTATGTTTTTACAGACGTATTTGTCAAAGCAACACAGAAACAGTCTCGTCTCATGTCCCGGAGGCTCTGAACTGAACCGAAACCTAAACCGTCGCGGGCCCCTGCCGCCGAACACTGAATGATTCTGTGAACAAATCTTTTTAGTGAACTGATTCTAGTGATTCGGTACATCTAAAATGCTGCAGTACTCATCACTATCCATCACCCGGGGTTTACTGAACCATTGCACAACACTGTTCCAGTACTGTGCGCCTGCTTAGAGACCCCAAAGAGCGCCTCAGGCGTGTCACAAGAGAGTCTGAATTGTTTATAATAAATTATATCGGATCACTGAACTACGAACTCCATGATGCCCTCTTTTCAGAATACGCTTTTCCTTTTCCTTTTCCTGTATTTCTTTGTAGTGTTCTTCTTTTTACTGTTTTTCATTTCAGAGCTACTTCTTTTCCATCTTTTCCTTTTCCTTATTTACTACGGTTCTTTCCCCTTATTTTTATTTGCAGTGATCATCTTTGCCTTATTTTTATTGATTTTTTTTTTTGCTTTTATTTTCCAGACCAGTTCCTCCTTGCTTTTTAAACTCGTTACTTTTTGACACCGAGCTCTCACGATAATTAACCTCTTCTTGTCCAATGAAAACATTTAAGAGGATAAGAGAACATGCTACAGATCTTTCTAGGCTTGCATTCTGTATCTTTAACTTTTAGATTAAGTCATTGTTACAGGTGTGTTCCACACTCAGGAGTGTTCGTTTTATTATTGTTTCTGTTTGTTGTTTTGGGTGTGGAGGACTTTTGTTTTGAAATGGTGGAAAATGTCCCTGCCATTTTGAAAAAAAAATATCTACGTTTATGCTTACACGTCTCTGCAGACTGAACTGTTTGACTCGGACTTTGTCTTTAAAACATATATTTTTGTGCTTTTTGCGTCTATCAGTGAGTTAGTAGTGTAACGATGAGTGTTATTGATTACGTGAGGGACATGGCGGCCGCAGGCCTGCACTCAAATGTTCGCATCCTGAGCAGCCTGCTTCTGACCATGAGCACCAACAACCCGTAAGTGAAAACTTCTCCTCTCTTTAAACTCCGCTCCTTTTATCCAGGCCCAGCTCTAGCTCTGCTCTCTGGAGGCACTACATACCTCTGATAACTTTTCTGTATAAGCCCTATCTACCAAGCTAGGCAGTGTGTGTTGTTTTATTGGGTTTGCAGGACTGCACTACATGGACAAAAGTGTTGGGACACCTTACCATTCTACATGATCCTAAAGGTGTGGGCCCTATCCTAAATCCCGTCGTAAGACTTTAATTGGGAGCTCCAGTCGATTTTCCTTTTTTTTTTTTTCATTTTTACAAAGCTGTAAAAGTTTTCCGAGTTCCAACCATTCAAGATCAACTACCCGAGTGAGAATTGTTCACAGTGATGGTACTAACGAGATGTCGATCATGTACCTCGTCCCAGTCCTAAAAAGCCCACACATAACTCTTTCTACAACCCTGATTCACATTACACTGGGAACTACTGGTTTAATGCGTAAACGAGGAAATTTAGTTAATACGTTATTTGGACAAAAGTATTGGGGCTCCTGACCATTCCACCAACCGGAACTTTAACGGATTTTCTTGTTTGGCGAGAAGGCCTGGCTCCGTTCCAGTTCATTCCGAAGGTGTTGGATGTGTTTAAGGTCAGGATCTCGGTGAGGGGCAGTCAGGCTCTTACACTAATCAATAGTCAGTGCCGTGATGGTAGCTTACGTTAGATAAGGTTAGATAACGTTACAAACTGCTGTGGCAAGGATGTGGCAACTATTTTTAATATAATGTTGATGTTTGTACAGGGAGCTCTTTTCCCCAGCTCAGAAGTATCAGCTCTTGGTCTATCATGCTGATGCTGTCTTCCATGATAAGGAGTACAGAAACGCAGCCTGCAAGTACAACATGGCTCTGCAACAGAAGAAAGTACTGAGCAAAGCCTCCAAAGTGCGACCATCCAGCACCGGAGGCTCGTCCTCAGTGCAAGCTCAGGTGAGGCGGAACTATTTTTAATATAGATGTTTATAGATGTTTCACAACACATTGCACTTGTATAACTGTGTTTGACTCAATGTATACTTCTGTCAGATATTTTATTTAATATTTTATTAAACCACTTCGTGTGCACCTCTATTATTACACTGGCTAACACATTTTTATGACAGTTCTGTTTCATTGAAATTTTTAATGTTTCTTAGTCATGTTTTGCACCCTGATTCAGAAAATCACATCAGTTTTTTCATTCTTTCAATGGTTCTAGAGAGAAACTAAATTGTATGTATATTTTTCATTATGAGGTTATAATACTATTATTTTCATATTCTCACCGATTCATGTGTCTCACACTCAGTGTGTGAGCATTGGCAACCCTGTTATCTACATTTACAACAAACAAACAACACATTAATATGCAAAAAGTTATAATTATAGTTATAGTATAGCAAAAGACTACGTCAACTGAGCTGCTAAGCTATCATCTAAAAATTATGTTTTTTCCAAAATTGTATAAGAAACACTACAAAATGTAACTAAAACTATTTTTTGTTGCCTGGCGTTATAATTATTGTAAAAACTAATGAAATGTTTATATTTTCTGCAGAACTTGCCATCAGAGATTGAAGTGAAGTATAAGATTGCAGAGTGTTACACTATTCTGAAGCTGGATAAAGACGCTATCTCAGTGTTGGATGGAATTCCCTCAAGGCAGAGAACGCCTAAGGTGTCTTCGCTTTTACCTTTTGGCTACATTCAAATACTGAAAAGAACAGTTTGTTCGTCTTATGTTACGCTTAGTTTATATATTGTCTGTAAAAAAAAAAAAGACCTAATTGCATCATTACTGTGATCTCAACAGATCAACATGATGCTAGCAAATCTCTACCGGAAGGCTGGTCAGGAGCGATCAGCAGTAACAAGCTACAAAGAGGTTCTGCGGCAGTGTCCTCTTGCTCTCGATGCCATTATTGGTGGGTAACTGCAGGGATTTTATAGGACTTAAATATTATATGAACAGCGGGGGGCCTGTTCATGTGGTTAGGGAGCTGCAATCAGTAGGTAATGTATTTGAATCCCAGGACAGCCGGCGGCACCACTAAGGTACCCTTTAGCAAGGTACCGTCCACACACACTGCTCCCTGGGCCCTGCATCACAGGCTCCCACTTTACTTGGTGAAGGGGTTAAATACAGAGAGAGAAATTCACACTGTGTGGTGTGCTGTGGCGTTCACACATGGAGATTTAAGGAACATATTTGTCGTATATATTTTGAGCACCAGTCTTAAATCACTTATTTGGAAATAGCAAAGCAAATTTTAATGCTAGTTTGAGTTATAAGAACTGTGATCTGATTTGATTGTGTGTACATTTAAATCCAAACCTCTAACTTGACCAAATTCTGTCTCAGCCTAAACCCAATCACCACAAACATGAGACCCAGTTCAACTCCACATTCCTTATAATGGAGCCTGTTCGTTATTTATGTTCAGACCATTTCAGTCAGTGCATTTAAACAGCGTTCCAAATGTTTTATAGACACAAACTTCACATGTGAAGTATGAACAAATACCTCTTATATCTCCCATGTTCCTATTCATCAGCTTCAAGCACATGCAGTTGAGGATGTGCTAAGTGCCACAGTGAGATAAGCTGTGTGTGATGGCTTGCAGGTCTGCTGTCTCTGTCTGTGAAGGGAGCTGAGGTGGCCTCTATGACTATGGATGTGATTCAGAGTATCCCCAATTTGGACTGGCTCTCGGTCTGGATCAAAGCTTACGCATTCATTCATAGTGGAGATAACCACAGAGCCATCAATACTATCTGGTGAGGAGCTCACTACTTAGTCTTTAACTCAAATACATAACTTGAAATGTTTTTGTTTTTTTTAATTTGTTACACCTGTACCTAGTATTCTTTTCCTTCTTGAATAATTACTAAACACAATGCCATAAAACCTATTCAAAACATTCTGAATTTGTTTTGCTGCTTGCCGTGTGTAATGGTGTAGTTATGTTATGTTTATTTGAATGAAGTAAACATTATTTGAATGATCATTTATTTTCCAAGTTGGTTAGTGGACAGCTGTTCTGGGAACCGGCAAGTTGTTTTTTTTTTTTTAGGTCAATCTGACTTTTGTCAGTTGTCCACAATCAGTTTTTGTTAGATGTATGTCTTCACTCACTTACTACCTGAGATATGTACTAACAGAAGAAATTGAATTTTAAAGGTGATATAAAGACTGTACCCTTGACTCTTCAATTCACATGCGTCTTCTCTATCTGATCTTGGTGCTACAGTGATCCTGCACTGGAAATCTGAATTGTCTGTGATGTGGTGCTAGATGCCTTGGTTGTTTTAAAAGTGGAAGCTGTTCATGTGGAACCTCTTTTGTCTGCCTTTAAGCTCCCTGGAGAAGAAATCTCTTCTCAGGGACAACGTAGATCTGTTGGTGAGCTTGGCTGATGTTTACTTCAGAGCTGGGGACACCAAGAATGCCATCCTGAAATTTGAGCAGGCGCAGATGCTTGATCCCTATCTGATTAAAGGTACACAGCTTACTGTTATTTTCTAGGTTTTTTTTGATACTGTTGCTTTAAACTGTAATGTCAGAAAACTCAGGGTCATTTGTTGCTTATATTTGAATAACGTAAGGCAGTTGTATTCCAGTGCACTTTTCTAAGTGAATGTTGTGGTTAGATGTTATGATTGATGTAAAGAGGCTGAAGCTGTTTTTGTGTATATTGTGCTGATTGTAAGGCATGGATGTGTATGGATACCTTATGGCTCGAGAAGGTCATCTGGAGGATGTGGAGGTTCTGGGCGGGCGACTGTTCAACATTTCTGATCAGCATGCCGAACCCTGGGTCATATCTGGGTGAGCAAGACTCGAACAGCTACATTCTTACCAAAAATCACAGAATTTGAATTCATTTAAGCTTATTTTTTTTAGCACTTAATGAGAAGTTTTAGCTTTTAATGAGACCATTTGCAAATTTATAAATGACATGGCTCTCAGCCAATTATAGCCTTCTCTAATGTATTGTAGTGTAATGCTATCATATATAAAGATAAATAATACTGCACTCGTATGGGTGTCATCCTTTTGAGTTGTTTAAAGTTCGGTGAAACACTTTTTATGAATTTTGTCAGTACTTAGAAGGACCTTCTGCTTGTTTCAGCATAACTAGTGCTGGGAATAACAGCATACAATGCTGTTAAAATCATTGTATGCTCTAGTTTATGCTTCTTTGTCCATTGCATCTGAAATGCCTACATTTGTGGTGCATATTGTGAAAATGTTTGTATTATATAATAATAATGTTATTATATCATTTATTTTTATAAAGCTCTTTTAATTTCTTGCTTTGCCTCCTAGGTGTCACAGTTTCTACAGTAAGCGTTACTCTCGTGCACTCTACTTGGGGGCCAAGGCCATCCAGCTGAACAGCAACAGTGTGCAGGCGCTCCTCCTGAAGGGGGCAGCCCTACGCAACATGGGTCGTGTACAGGAAGCCATCATTCATTTCAGAGAAGCCATGAGATTGGCACCCTGCCGACTGGATTGTTACGAAGGTATGAGTGTTGCTGGATGTAAGATAAAGAAAACGTTGACAGTTTAAGATCAAAGCAAGTTCTCAGGCTATTACTGATGCCTGAAAACATCTGCAGAGTTTGAGCATATATTTAAGATATTTGTATTTTTGTTTGGTGTGTGATCACCAAGCAACGTGGATGTGGGTCTCATTTACTTTCATGTAATCTGTTTTTAAAGGGCTGATTGATTGTTACCTGGCATCTAATGGCATCCGTGAAGCAATGGGAATGGCCAATAACATCTATAAGACACTTGGTGCCAATGCCCAGACCCTGACCATCCTGGCGACTGTGTGTTTGGAGGACCCCATGACTCAAGAGAAGGCCAAAACACTGCTGGACAAAGCGCTCGCCCAGCGGCCAGATTATATCAAAGCTGTGGTGAAGAAAGCGGAACTCCTCAGTATGTAACCACTTCTTAGGGCTAAGAACATTTTCACCAATTATTTCTGAATGTAAGACTGGGCATGAGAAACAAGGGACGTTTTTCGTAATAAGCCTGATGGGTTAATTCTATAAACCTCCTTTTGACTTGTCTGAACATGTTGGTTTGCAATTATCTTTGTATGTTTTTCGTATTTAGGTCGAGAACAGAAATATGAAGAGGGCATAGCACTTCTGCGAAATACACTGGCCAATCAGAGTGACTGCATGCTGCATAGAATGCTGGGAGATTTTCTCGTAGCTGTTAATGACTATCAGGAGGCCATGGACCAGTACAGCATAGCACTGAGGTAAAGCAGCTTTTTCTAGTCCTTCTGTGGAGCAACCTTAATCGGGCACTGTGGCAAGCAGTCAATATTTCTTTACTGCTATAGTTGTATGGTGTATTTATGCAGTGCATGCTGGAAAACATAAAATGCAAAAGATGGATTTTGTAAAACTATGGGATGAAATACTGTTCCACAGAATATTACATGAGAAATAATGATAATGCCCCTTTAAGCTTATCAGCTAGCTCTTTTGACCTAGCCTTTCAAATGTAACTGACCTGTTATGCTAATTCTACTAGGTGAATGACACCAATGCGTCTTTCTACATGTGGTTTAGTGGTCTTGACTCTGTACAGTGTGATACAGTTGAATTACACTGGATTTAGCAGTCTTTTAAGACCACCCAATTAAAGCTACCATGATACTTACCCCTCAACAATAACCATGCTATATCTTTCCTCCCTCTCAGCCTGGATCCAAATGACCAAAAGTCTCTGGAAGGCATGCAGAAGATGGAAAAGGAAGAAAGTCCCAATGATGCTACGGTGGAGCTGGACGGGGATGACATGGAGGGCAGTGGGGAGGAAGGCGACCTGGAAGGCAGTGACAGTGAGGCAGCGCAGTGGGCCGACCAGGAGCAGTGGTTTGGCATGCAGTGACTCCAGCCACCATGAGTGCTAAACACCCCAGAGTATCACGGCTGATCTTGGAACAACTCACTGCTGACTCATATTGTTATTCAGTAGAGTTTAACAGCCATTAACTGATCCTGGATCAGCATGTTACTCTTGAGGAATTTAATACAGTGTAGGAGTACTGCCTACAAAAACTGATGCAGCGCCTCCTGCTGGCTGGGAGATGTGGCTGAGCAGGCACAAACAGAGAGGAATTAATTTCTGAAGTTTAAAGGCTGACCATGAGAACCATGCCTGAACATGAGAGATACTCTCATGTGGTGGAGCAGCAGCACCCTTTAGGACTGTTGGAACTCACTTCAGAAAGTGTAGAGGAATCAAGGCACCCTCACTTCTGTTTGCTCACCTCTACACATGTGATTGTGAGGCACCCCAGCAGATGGCACCATTGTGCACAATCAGTACAGAACAGTGCTTTACTGGGAATTAACATTTGTCTATGTTTGAAGGCTCCTGATGCTTTTCTGCCTATTTGTCCAGATTAAGAGCTGTTTCTTCAGACAATGTCTTCTTGAACATGATCCTTACTATACTATATTTGTTCTTGGCCTCGTCTCAGAAACAGACCTTTCCTATGGACTTATAAATGCATACAAGAGTCCTCCACAAAAGGAGAAAACAATTGCTTACTAACCGCATATTCAGGCCAAGTTTTAATCCACGTAGCCTGAAGTACACTTTTGTGGTGTTGCTTTTTTTTTTTTTTTAACATTTGATGTTGCATGTTGTGAATACTATTTTTAAATGTTAATAAAAATCAGGACAAATGGAGTAACTGTCTGTGCTTGATTTATTGAATTTTAATAGACAGCATTCATGTACCACTATATACAAAATACACCTGTGATACAATGCAAAGAACACCAATGCAGCCATTTCTTGACATTTTATTGACCAATTTATAAGTCACTGTGATAATTACAGTAGTCAACATTGATGGGGCAGTATCTTGCCCCAGTCATCATAGGAACCGTAAGAACCGTAAGTCACACTCCTCAATGCTGAAATCCCACTTCCCTTTAACAGGATGCACATCACTGTGCAAAGCAATATTTGGTTGATATGCACATCTGCTAAAAATCCTTGGGTGGGGGGGAAAGGCTCACATCACTAATGCCATCTGGTATTTCATATACATATAAATTGTGTTGCTGTGCTATACAAAGCTTATAGTATCACCAACACAATGTCGGAGTAGCTTGAGGGGCATGCACCATGAAGAAATAATTCCCTTTGCATCGAACCTTCTGAAAATGTCAGTTCAACCAATTTAGGCTCCAGAAAATACTCATTCACTCCAAATGAAAACTTTGAGCATTTTTTTCCTAAGCTAATTACACATCTTTTCTTTTTAGCACAGTTGGCATGCAGATCTTGGATGATGTGGAACTGCTCAACACACGCACTAAACTACTGAAACCATTACAGCTTCTGCAAGGAAAACCAAGAGCCAGCCAGGCTCAGATGGCCCGTGCTGAGGAAGGAGGGAGGGAGGAAGAGAGAAAGAGAAAGAAAACAAATGTAAAACAAGTAAAGAGGCTGTATAAAACAGCTAAATAAATAACCAGAAACTTAAATACAAAATCAAATACGTTGCACTAGAAACAGCCTATGCTTTGATTGGCCTAATTCCAATATACACAACAGTTTTGTGGAACAGGAGTGAAGCTCTACATGATCACACCTACAAAACATTTTAAATGAATGCATTTAAAATGACAAAACCAGGGACCCCAAGCTACTAAAGCCAAAGGGCACAAGGACACGGTTCAGTGTTTGGCTGGTCTATAGTTGACAGTCTATGAAGTGGACCTAATTACTCCAAAAAATAAATTAATTAAAACAACTTTTCATTAAAAATTAGTTTCATGTAACAGTACTTCCAAATGTCTTATTTATTCAAACATGGCAAAATAGGGTATTTTAATCTTTATTTAGTTCATGTATTTACTACATTTTGAATAATCTGGTCCTTGAAATTTAACTTTACTAGAGAAAGGCATTAAACAATAAAAAAAAAATAAAAAAAACAGCAAGTCAATAAATGCAAAGAAACATGAACATACTTTCTTCAGCTGTAGGAGGTGAAGGTGTTACAGCAGAGGTTACAGTCAGGCACACACTCACAGGCCCAAGCAATGGGATGGAAGGCAAGTCTTATTTTCCTAAGACACATTTTGAGTGAAGCATGCTAAATTAAGACATTCTTAGTCCTACAGAGTTAATATTAGAAAAATAGGGAGGATCTGTTATCTTAACTCAAACATGTGCTATATACACATTTACACAGGCCTAAATCCAGCGGGCCTTTTAAACGGCAGGATGCACAATGCCACATTTCTCTGCTCCAATACTCCACCGCACTGGGAACGCTTGTGCTGAATTTACTCATTTGGATTTGCACTCATTTGCGTACAGTAAACAAACACGATCACACGCAACACTGCTCTACACTTACACCACAGCACCCCTCCACAACCTCTCATGGGTCATGGAAAATAAAAGTAAACGTTCACTGATTGCATGGCAATATGAAAACATACAGAATGATCATCTCTAGAATCATTATTAAGCACAAATGTGATAACAGGGCTGTTGTGTTTCCTAATCTTTAAAATAAGACACAGCTAGGCTGGTCTTCCACTGAGATTCAAAAGTAAAGTTAACCGGACAGCAGGGAAACTGAGGTAGCTTAATTCTGCCAACTCGCAGAGAAGTAACGACTTACTTTTCTCGCAAAGAAAGTTAAAGGAAACACTTCAAAATATCATAAATTAGTGGTTATTAGCGGGGAAAGGACACAGTATAATCTGGCTGATAAAATCAAATACACAATCTCTCCTGTCCAGTGTGAGCCGATTCAAAGAGCAACAAAGACAAATTAAAGCTCTCTTTTCCTAAAATATTTATAATCCTATCTTACCACCTTCGCAACGTCTAGTAATAAAGAGCAGGTGAGAACACAGCCTTTATAATATTGTAAGGTCTATAGCAATCATATGTCATGTGCTTTAAAAAAGGAATGATTAAAACAAAAACGATAGTCTCATTGTGGGATATATATATATATATACACACAAAATATACAGTCTGTGGACGCTTGTGCAAATGTTGACTTGGTTAATGTGTTTCCTGGTTAATGGTGTTTTTATTTTTGTGTTTAAGTGTATTATTGTCACTGCATGTCTCAGATCAGTCAGGAGGACCACAACAGGCGGCTGGTGTTAGTGTCTGTGCCGTACAGCCACAGCACCAGGGGGAGTGAGATGGCTACAAAAGGCCAGGAGATCCCCTGTGCACATGCCGAGAGGGAGCAGCCTCTCTGCTGGGGCTCTGGCTCTAGTTCTTTACCCGGTTCCAGGTAGTTTCGTGAAACAAACTTGAGCAGCTCATCCATCAGGATTACGGGCAGAGAGATTTTCAGCACCATCACCCACTGAGCCACGTTCAGAGGAGTGATCTGGAAGATAACCTGAGAAGGGGGAGTAGAGAGAAAAAAAGTCAGGCTTTTATTTTTTTCACAAAGCTACTATAATGAGATGATCAGGTTAAAACCCTTGTTTTTAGCACAAGACTGAGTAAAAGTCACTAAAGAGAACAGGGCTGGGGAGTTCAAAAAGATACCAAAAAAGCAGACGTTTTCTACCCAAACCCCCCCCCCCCCTCTAGATTTTTTGCTCTCAGACTGTCACTACAATTCCATAACTCTTGAGATTATGTCGAGTTGAAAACCTATTCTTGGCAGCAACTGTACTACAAAGTGTCAAGTTGTGGAACTCCAGAGTGGTCTGCACTTTCTCTCCTCCAAAAACATACCGGCAGAGGCTCCACATAGAGAATGAGGAAGTGCAGGGACATGGATAGGCAAATGGCTCCTAGCAGCCACACGTTCTCCCATGGGGGCATCCTCAGCAGAGACTGGTTCTCGGACAGACTAAAGACAGAGTGGAAGGGTTATTTTGGGTTATAGATATTACCGTTTATAGGCATAACGTCTAACAGAGACAAAAACTTTTGCACAGGACACGTATTTTTAAACAAACTACCAGCAGTACACGAACTTTTCAATTTTATATGGGGATAGACGTAGTGCACTCGAGCAAATCCTATGCAACTTGGCAGAGCCCATTTCATGTTAAATCCAAAAGTATTTGTTTTGTGCGAGTGGGATTCTCAGTGTAACGGACCTGTTGAGAGCGTTGCACATCTCAATGGTGACAAGTACTGACAGGGCCATGGTCATGGGGTATGGAGACTCGAACACGTGACACTCCAGGTCCTGAAAGTCAGGATTATCAGGACCACACTGCAGAAAGTGGCTCTGTGTGTGAGAAAGTGCAAAAAGAGACACCACACAGTGAGGGGAAAATACTGGTTCCAATCAAAATCCACACTTGAGCTAAAATAGGCAAATGCTTCACTTAACATCAACTGGATGTACTGTATTGTATATACAGCCTAGCTGGGCAATTTGCCAGCGTGATTCTCTCTACTCTAAAACTCAAAAGCTCTGCTGAGAACTCGCGTAAGAGCACTCACCAGCTGGTAGAGGGTGATCTGAGGTCCGTCATCAGCCACAGTGAACCACCAGGCTGCTGCCCCCACTGTAGCTGCGCCCACGTAGCCTGCAAGACACAGTACAGTCCATGCATCAATTACCACCTACAATTCTCTACAGTTGTGAGTTCAGTTTTTTTTGGAGTTGTGAGTCCTGTGCGTTGTATAAAAAAAAAGTTGTTATACCTCTTCATTAGCTCATCACCCCGTTATCAATTTAATAAGTTGAACCAGGTATCAGAGAAAAGCCCTTGAGAACTGAACGGCTGATGTCCTCCAAATCTAGGACTGGTTTTATTGATTGGTCAAGACACAGCAAGTAATTCGAACTCTGTAATTGCAATCATGCATCTCTGTTAGGAATTATTAATTCCCCAAAAGTATTTGACATGGATGTAAATTTCCTTTGGTTTCTATCTATGCAATGTACTGTTGTGTACTCCGGTTTGCATTGTGCAAACTTCCTGTTTAAACCGGACACTAAAAATACACAAGTTTCCCTGACTTAGCTACATTCGCTTTACAGCCCTGCTGAAGACCCAAAGAACAAAACTACAAACATTGGCAAAAACTACGCCCAAACATAGCCGTTCACAAACAATTGCTTTAAACCTTTAAAATTGCTTTTAACAGCACGGCTGCTCATAGTATATATATATGGTGACTCACAGCCGATGGCCAGGTATCTAAAAAAGAGCCAGCCAGAGATGAGGGGCTCCCGGGCATTGCGGGGGGGCTTGTTCATGATGTCCAAGTCAGGGGGGTTGAAGCCCAGAGCGGTGGCAGGCAGGCCGTCTGTCACCAAGTTCACCCACAGCAGTTGCACTGGGATCAGAGCCTCAGGGAAACCCAGTGCAGCAGTCAGAAAGATGCTAGAGTAGAGAGAGTGTGATGGGAGGATGAGGAGTATGAGGGGGAAAAAAGAAAAAACTGAACACCCTGTTTGAAGAGTTTAACTCAAGAAGGCCTTAATACTGTAACAATGAGTTAAATCAGGTGTGTTTAATGAGGCCGAACACGAAACCATGTAGAGCTGCGGCTCAGAGGGAACTCCCATGCTTTATGTAAATACAGCCTGACTGAAAATAAAGAAAAAGACTGACTGGAGACTAACCAGACGACCTCTCCCACATTGGAAGAGATGAGGTAGCGAATGAATTGTTTCATGTTGTTGTAAATGGCTCGTCCTTCCTCAACAGCGGCCACAATGGATGAAAAGTTGTCGTCAGCAAGGACCATTTCCGAGGCTGTCTTGGCCACGGCAGTGCCAGAGCCCATGGCGATGCCAATCTCAGCCTTCTTCAGGGCTGGGGCATCGTTAACTCCATCTCCTGTCTGAGGAGAGAGAACAGAATGATAAAGATGATGTCATGTGTTATTAAATGATTAATTTTTGTCTCCTCATAGCCGTACTCTATGTTGAGCAAATCATAAAATGGCTATCGTTGACAAGAATCATTAAATCAGCTTTAATTTATAGGTTGATTTTTCAGGTCAAGTCTCATTCCAAGATGTCTGCTAATACGGAATATAATAAATGCAGGGGTCCGCTGCAATACTGTAGGTTTCAGAAACAAATTGAAAACGAATGAATTTAGATAATTGCAAATATTTGATATATGGGTATGTGTGGATGATTACCATGGCAGTGATCTCATCGAAGCCCTGAAGAAACTCCACAATCTTTGACTTGTGCGAGGGCTCAACGCGGGCAAAACAGCGGGCGGCTATGACAGCCTCGCGCTGGTTGTGGGGAGAGAGGTCATCGAACTCACGACCTGTGAAGGCCATACGTTCGACTTCATCGTCCTCAGAGAAAATGCCAATGCGTCTGCAGATGGCCACGGCAGTGCCCTTGTTGTCACCCGTGATCATAATGACCCGGATGCCAGCTTGGCGGCACAGTTTGATGGATGCAGCCACTTCTGTCCTGGGAGGGTCCAGCATACCCACACAGCCTACAAATGTCAGGTCAGACTGAAGAGAACAGGGTGGGAAAGCCAAAATAGCTTTGATTAGCAGTATGTTAATGAATATAGAAATGATCACTTGTCCCAAATTTTTGAAAAAAAAAAAATTAGTTTTGTAGCAAATAATGTAGCAAAAAAGAATATTCTCAAAACCATGGAAGCAATAAAACAGGCACCATGTTATACCTCATACTCTGCGAAGCGGATTGTGTCGGCCAGAGCCATCTCCTCCTTTTTGAGTGGGTTGTCGCGGGTGGCCAAAGCCAAGCACCGAAGTGTGTCTCGCCCAGTGCCATACTCCCTAATCACAGACATGATCTTCTCCTTAATTCCTTGAGTCATGGGCACCCGGTTGCCACGCACACGTACATATGAGCACCTGTCAATCACTCCCTCAGGGGCCCCCTACAAAAACATTACAGTACAGTTTATAAATATGTGTCAGAGTAAACTCATTTCATTAGCTTCTGGATGGATATTATCTTTTATTTCCCCATTTGTAACATTACCAGCTTCATAAATAGTACAATCCTAAAACCTCACTATAAACATCACTACAATTTAACAAGTCACCCAGTTCGCTTTGCATGAATAACAAACTTTAGCATCCCAATCTAAATGCATGAAGGGTTCACAAAAATCTCCATGGCCAGGTATTAAAAACAGGCAAAAAAAGCTTAATTATAGCAAGATTACTGCAAGCCACATAAGTCACACTCCAGCCCTAGTGCAGCACAGCTCTGCAGTGTGGTGTTTGACCTCATTAAACATGCCTTATTTAACTCAGCAGCCTTGCTAATTAGCGGATATGAGTTCAAATCAGTGTGTTAGAAAAGCGAGAAACACTTTCTGCAGCACAGCAGACCCCCAGGCAGTCAGACACTCCTTAACCAAGCTGAGAAACTGTTCTCTGCAAATAAACTAAGTAAAAAGGGGCTTTGTCAGTCTTGGACTAGGAAAAGGTAATCAGTCACCTTGACAAACATCTTGCTGGAAGTGGACTTGCCCTTGGTGGGGGTGCAGTAAACAGACATGGACTTCCTGTCCCGGGAGAACTCCAGGGTAAACTCCTTCTTCATCAGCTGCTTGATCACCTGAAACACAGATGCATTAATTCATCGGCCTAGGTTGCTTTATGCAAATAATATCAGCCGTATGTTTATTAATCTTTGCTGTAGGATATTTACTGAGTTGCAGGCGTTGGCTCTTTCAATCCTGGAAAGGCTCCTGACATCCGTGTCAAACACGTTCATCTTTTCCACCAGACAGGTCAGAGCCGTCTCCGTGGCCTCCCCAACCTTCTCATACACACCTTTAGACTGAGCACACCAACAGAAAGTTTGTTAGATTTTCTGCTGTATATCTGTTACTTTACATGTGTGGTTAATTACTGAACGCTAAATGTGAGTGTGTGGGTTCAGCCTTGGTTATCGTGAAGATACCTCATTGAAGTCCAGGGAGGAGTCATTACAGAGAGCACAGATGGTAGCCAGCTCCACCAGAGCATCATACCTGGAGCACTTTACCGTTTGGTTATCAAGATACCTGCAGTAGTGACAACAGCGTGAGGACATTTCAAATACAGAACAGCATGTCACACACACACACACACACACACACACACACACACACACACACACACACACACACACACACACACACACACACA
>JBBPDB010000017.1:13582874-13625016 GCA_037974465.1 Brachypetersius altus | reverse complement strand
ACACACACACACACACACACACACACACACACACACACACACACACACACACACACACACACAGAGAGAAAGCTGAAAATCTAGATATTTACTATTACTCCACTAAAATAAGACAACTTGATTTAGATTGGTGAATTTGTTGCATTTTTGTCCAATTACGTTACATTAATATTTAATGATCATTTCCTGTGTGTTAGTTTTGTTCAATTTAAAATTCCTCTGTATGTTTACTAATGAAAGGAACATGAATCTAAAGAAATGGCCCTGAAATGAAGTCTACTGAGTAGTTATGCTGTAGTGAAGCACTCACACATCGCCCTCAGGTGCATATGTAGATCCAGAAATGGTGAACTCAGTCAAAGAGCAGCTGTCACCCTCCGCGTTGTCCAAAATGAACATCTAATGAAGAAAAACATTCAAGCTTCAGTGACTCCTATTATACAACAGAAACTTTACCACAGCCAAATGCTGTATTGACATGTACACACCATGAAGTTATGAACTTTGTTTGCAAGCCTGACTCTGCTCTTAGTCACAGCACTTATTCTCCCCTTCTTCCTATCTGGGAGATGCTATAGCCTGATTAAATTCTGCTTACTCTATATCTATCTCTTATGATGGCAGGTGTTTTTGTTTTATAAACTTGAAATTATTAAATTAACACAATGCAGTGATTCATGGTGACCTTTACTTAGCAATTAAATTTGAGTTTGCAATTGAACAGTGACTTATGAGCACTGGCAGCATCAATTGGAGAATATTTACATCCATCATCAGCAAACCACACAGGACTCACAGGGCTTTTGCATTACAACTGTATGCAGCTGCACAAACTGGAACGTCCTATATAAATGTCCTGGTCGCAAATCTGCTGCCTAAAATCTATGTACACTGTTGAATGAAGAGACAGAAGCTGTAGAGCTGTGATATAAGCAATTAAGAGAAAATAAATGTGCACTTATACAATGTCAATAACATGATTATTGCCTTCCTGGTTTGGAGTATGGAATGTTAGCAACTTTAGAGATGGGCTGTGGAAGCGCGCCCTCACAGGATGACCTGCCATATAAACACTCCTAATGACAGCACGGTAACGAGAGAGAGAGAGAGAGAGAGAGAGATGGATAGACTGGTAGCCTGCTTCATGCTCATGTCCCCTGTCTGACAGATCATAATAAAAACACCAGACATACATTCCTTTGCACACTACAGTTAAACAAACATTGCTAGCTATTACCACACAGGACACATCACTTATACTGCAACTGCCCCGGCTCCTCACATCAGGATCTCCAGCTGGCTCTCTAGCCGATCTCAGACCTGTAGATTTTTTACTGACGCAGCTAACTCTACAGCCACAGAAAAACCCTGAACCAGATGTGAGAGGAAGGAAAAAAAGGGGACTGAATTCCATCACCAAATTTAGCCTGACATAACACAAAATTACTTGTAACACAAGCATCCTGCCATCTCCAAATCTGAGACTTCCTGTTCGCAGAACCAGTTAAGCTCAGCCTACTGATGGAGGGCTCTTTTTATTTATAGAAGAGACCACCGTGGACATGGCTTAAGGCACAACAGTAATCAGTTAATTATCCTTAATTAACTCCGACAGTTAATGTGCAAGTACTTGATAAAGCCTGTTCTGATGACACTAATGTACCAAGCCCATTTCAGTACATTCAGAAAACCTGCTGTTGTTTCGCCGCACTATTTGACCTGCTGCTAGCTGAGGTAATGACTGTAGATGACAGTGAGGTGACAGCAGATTACACGGCTGTCATGTTGCTAATAGCTCAGCACATTTAAGGAACACTTCACAGAGAAAAGCTCATAAAGCAAATATAGAGTAAAAGCCAGAAGTGTCTGCTTGGCATTATACACCCAGCCTACATTAGCTAATAAAGCCAATGTTCAGCAGAAATCCAATTTACACCGTTTTCCTCTGACCCAAACGTAGAAAAGCTAATCGTCACAGTGCATGATATGCAAGCTGCAGTCAATATCAGATGGTTTAAAGTACGTCTGCAGATGCTAATACATCTATCAATACATTAACAATGTAGAAACTGGGGCTACCTCTACCTGGATTAGTACGATAGAAGTGTAACTTATTACAGTAGCCTAAAATATTCTGTTCTTCTAAAATATATCAAATAGTCAAATTTAAACACCAGCCTGATGAGTCATTTTTTATAGCAATTAGCTACCAACACAACCTATTCCTACCTGGTCAAACTAAGAAAGCCTTCAGACACTAAACAGGTCATGGCGGATTAACTACATTTGTTTTGAGGGGGGAAAAAATGTTATTTTTCACCACAATTTATTTATTTTGACTTGACCTTTGTTTTTCTGTTAGCAGCATTAGCTTCAAACTATGAATACCAAATGTACTCTCACTATACTCACTCTGCACACAGACATCTGATTGGTGGTGAGGGTACCAGTCTTATCAGAACAGATGACGGATGTGCAGCCCAGTGTTTCGACTGAGGGCAGGGATCGGACAATGGCGTTCTTCTTGGCCATGCGGCGGGTGCCCAGGGCGAGGCAGGTGGTGATCACGGCGGGGAGCCCCTCTGGAATGGCAGCCACAGCAAGCGCCACCGCAATCTTGAAGTAGTACACAGCACCGCGGATCCAGGAGCCGCCATGCACAGGGTCGTTGAAGTGGCCGATGTTGATGATCCACACGGCAATGCAGATGAGAGAGATAACTTTAGAGAGCTGCTCACCAAACTCATCCAGTTTCTGCTGAAGAGGCGTTTTCTCCTGCTCCGTGCTCGCCATCTCATCTCGGATTTTGCCGATTTCTGTGTTCACACCTGTGGCCACCACCACGCCCACGGCCTTACCGGCTGCAATGTTTGTGCCCTGTAAATGGCAAATGGCAAAAAAGTAATATAGACAAGAGTGTTTTCACAGCAACGTCTTTGTCTTCTCTTTTTTTTTTTCTTTTCATTTTCATCCCCAAAATTACACGGAAAGGTCAAACAACAGTCTGGAACAATCTTCTAATAGGAATCCAATTTTAATAAAAGTAATACAAAGATCTGATAGTGAAGTTGTCAGTTGGGGTGCTCTGATAGCCAGAATAAAAAGGTCAGCAGTGGCTGCTTTGTGCACTCACAGAGAACAGCATGTTCTTCTTGTCCTGATTGACAGCGCGAGGGTCAGGAACAGGGTCGGTGTGTTTAATGACAGAGACAGACTCGCCTGTACACAGAGAACAAGAGCAAGTAAATACAAAAACTGCATACATATGAACGCAAAAATGAATAGCTATAGCAATGCTAACCTGTACGCACCAATCACAACTATGCTATGTTACTGACATAATTGTATATAGTAACTTCATTACCCGTGAGGATGGACTGGTCCACTCGAAGCGTGGTGGACTTGATGGAACAGATGCGGATATCTGCAGGGACTTTGTCTCCCACTGGACAGATGCAAAAAGGAAGGGGGAAATGTCAAAAATGTCAAATTGCACTTTCTGTTAGCCTTGTGCAAACAAACTGAAGAGCTACAGTCACAGTAGCTTTAATTTACTGTTAGCCATTGTAGGTTTTCTGGCATTCATTTAAATACACAGCATTGTATCATTACAACCCCACCACCCACCAGCTCTGCTGCTTGGAGGTTTACAACAAAAACCAATCATACGATTAAGCCCCCCCGCCCCCCCCCCAGATATAGCATAAGCAGACCCAAGATCAGAACTTTTACTCTCTGCTTTCTCTTTTACTATGAAGTCTTTCAAAAACCGGGAGAAGATTCCCTTTTCAGGAGAAAACCGGCATATAATCACACACGTTCCTGTGTCCTTGTGTGGTGGAGAGGAAAATAGCATGGGAGCTACAATGCACTGGTCCAAACATGGGAAAACTATTTTGATCTGTTCCCTGATGCGCCGCTGATCAGGTTTAAATCTGGACACCAGAGAACAGCTGCCCTCAACAAGAAGAGATGCAGGAGGTGATGGTTCACAGCTGCCAATCAAACAAGGGTTTCTGAGGCTCAGAGTCTCAGGTTTTGTCAACCAAAACCAAATTTTGTAGTTCTGTACACACGGAAAAAACTTCCCCTGAACACAATGAATATTGACAATACTTTTCTCACTCCCTAAATTCAACCCAATAGAGCATACAGTTATAGCTAGTCTCTTCAAAAGAGATCCTGTAACACAAACATGAATCATGGAATTCACAGGCCTGTTTACTGCTTAACATTATTATATCATTTATCATTGGGCAAATGAGGCCGGCCCACTACTTTAGAACACCAAACCATGACAAACAGCAGACAACGACAACAATCGCTGCACAATAGCTGGCCCATCATGCAACCTGACCCAGCATGACAGATGTACAAGGAACCCACGTGCCAGGAGATGTGAAGGACGAGAGCCAGAGCTGCAGGGACGAGAGCACAGGGTGCCAGCAATCCATCCATCTAGTCAGCCAGTACTCTTCCCAGAAAGACTTAACACCACTCGGGTGCATCTTTCAGCCTGCTAAATGAGGAACAATGTACTGAATGAGAGGAGTCACACTTCACCGAAGGTCAATGGGCATTGTTTTCAGGCAGAGGGGTTTAATTTCACCCTGTTGCTGCTGAGGCCAGCGGGCAAACTGAGACGAACAGTTCAACAGGGGTCAGGTGGGCACCAACACCTTGGAGGAGACGGAGTGATGTACTTTTAAAAATGATAATCATGTCGAGAGGAACTTAAAACAAATCAGCTCTCCAAGTTCACAGTAGTGGTGGGCAATAGGAATTAAAATTCCTGTCACCTAGACCAGGGGCCACCAAACTTTTTGAAACTAAGAGCTACTTCACCGGTACTGAGCCATACGAAGGGCTACCACTCTGATACACTAGAACAGAGTTTACCTAAACTTCATGTATAATAATGTTTTAAATGCTTTTTAGACATCATTTTCAAATCTATATAAATGCAAATGTGATTAAAGAAGATTAGCACCAGGATCAAATTAAATGTTAGATGCTGCTCACTGGCGAGTTGTGCTCTTTTTTGAACAGGTCTGTGGGCTTCTCATGTGGACCTAGACAATAGAGGTATGATATGCCAAGAGGACACACAAGACCTTATTCTTGAAAATATATTAACATAAGATGAGAGGATACAGGATGGTGAAATCTTAAATAAAACCAGGATTTCAGGTGGTGAAAACAGTTCTGCTTTTTACTTAGTTATTCTGTTGTGGATACAGTTCTCAGATAACCGTCATGGAACTTCATACATTATTCCTGCAGCCCCTCACCAAGGCATATAATTAAAGGACAGCAGCTAGAAACAAGTTTGTGTCTGCTACCTACTATATCAAATGAAGTCTGTTTGGCCAGAGATTTATGGGTAGAATTTGGGGGTATACACAGTACAAGAATCCTCAAGAATCCCAAAGAGCAGCTACAGGCCTGTTTATACTGCATTAAATCCATAGTCCTGACAGCTTACTAAACACTTTGAAGAGTATGGTGTATCTTTTTCAGGGTGCTTTTTGAATGATGCGTGCTGAAGAACATCCCATCATGTTCCACTTCACAGCAAAGCCACAGGCCCTGGAGCATTTAGTATGGGGGGTAAGTTGTTTTCTGGGAAAAGGGGAAAGTAGTTCCCTTATACTCAGTAGAACCGAAAACCTGTTGACTCGAAACATTTTTATAATAAGAGTGTTCCAAGTAATCATTTTACTTAGAATATAGCTTAGTATGACAAGCCTGTTTCGAGTACAGAAGTTGTCTGTCTGAAGCGACAGAGCTCTAGAGACGAAGGTTTGGTTTATTCCAGCATTTTTAAAAGGGTTAAGTGCTTCTGGAGAACAGTCGCTGTTCTCCAGAAGCAACACCAGCAGCTCTATTCAAAGCCCAGAGCATGTTAGGAGTGCTATTTGCAGAGTGGCCTGCAGGTACAGGCTTGTCCTCCTCACTTCTCAAGTTGTTATCTGGTTATCCACCCTCTCTGCTCACACATCCGCCCCCTCTCTCCTCGACCGGGCAGTCAGAGCAGCGTGGCCTCTAGAACACCCACGCTGGACCCCGCGCACACCCAGAACCATGCTCATGAGTCAGAGGCTGAAGCTGAATAGAGGAGTGGGACTGGCAGATAATGCTAAACAAACTCAGCTCTCCTTTCAGTGAGTGCCTACAGCACAACTGTATCTCAGACAAAAAACAGGCAGACATAACACGCACACACCCTGCGTAGGTGACAGAACAGGTTCTCATACCCTGTAGCATTCCACTTGCAGTTTTCATATTGTTTAACACTTTCTAATCAGTGCACAGTACCACAGCTTCTTCTAACTGTTCTCATCTCTAGATGATGTCGAAGGTCAGACAAACACAGCTGCACCACATGCTGTCCCTGGGACTGGCGCATGAGGTCAGGTGCACAGGGTTAGCCAAGGTCATGCATGACAGTCAGACTTGTTGCATGAGGTCAACATCTTTGGCTGATTTTTTTTTTTTTTAGGGAAATTACCTTGGTGTCACTGGTAAGATTAAGAAACTGTGTATCCCCTTTTCAAGTCATGGTTTCAACGTATTTAAACGCACACAATGACCATGAAATGTTGAGCAGTGTTTGAGTAATATGTGAGCTTTTTTTTAAAATCACATATTGGGTAATACTCAGGGTCATGTTCATCAAAGTGTATTCCCAAATTTGTTGGAACAGGTTTTGCCGGCATAATGATCCCAGCTCCTCCCAGTCTACTGTTAAGAGCACACAATCTTTTGACCCAAAGGTGGTTTAAACACACCGCAAAACAGACTAAACAGATTTCCATTTCACATGGCAAATTACAGCAAACTAACATTTTGAACAAAAACATTTAGCTGACACAGTTATAGGTCTTCTACAAAAGGTTGATTTACGTACAGATGGAACCCACTAGACACCTGTTCCATTCAGATCATTGACAAAGGACCCTCCAAAATTGCACTAATTCCAGCAAAGTCATTTGTGGCTTCTTGCCGACAGCGCAAGGGCATCAGACACCTGGTAGAACCCCACTATGCCCCACAAGTCCTTTCCATGACAGGATATCGTTGCCAAGTCCAGCAGAATCCTGCATACCAGTGCAGGGTGTTTGGAATCTCAGTGCCCGGGTGGTTGTAAGCAGTTGGGGAGGGGCTCACTCACTTCCCCTGAGACAGAGGGGTGGGCAGGAGGTGGGACATTACAAGCTCTTCCCTATAAGGTCATCCCTGGGCACCAACAATAGGAGCAGAGCTCAGCACAGTTATCAATCACAGGCTGCAAGGCCTTGGGCTACTACATTTGATCTTACTACATTTGGGGGGCATTTTGTTCTTCTTCTTCACAGATCAGTAAACAAGACAATAATCCATTGCTTAAAATCTTACATTTACAAATGTTCTTACTGTGCCATGAAACAAGTTTAATAAAAAATAACTGGAATCGGTTACCAATGGTCCCATCCGTTTAAGGTAAGGGTCATAGATTCCAGTCCTGAAGAGGCAGTTCTGCATGGGCTGATAATTTCCCCCCATTCGCCCAATTAAAATGATCAGATAATGAACAGGTTTTGAAGGGGTTCGGGGAAAACTGGTCTCATGATGGTAGCTTTCAGTATCAGGGGTTCTCAATCCAGTTCACTGAACCCACCGTCCTAATATTTTCAAATCTCTTCCAGTTCATGGACATTGATGATTACCTGATCAGGCACATCAAAGCAAGAACATTTAAAACTGCCCAGGGCAAAAAGGCTCTAGAATTGGGGTCAAGATTGTTTAGAAAATGACAACACAATATTCTGCACTGGGATACCACGCGTTTTTTTAGTGGTCTTGAATGCTGTGGAATTTTCTCTCTGTTTTTCAAATGAATATTTGATTATTCATTGTTCCCACTCTGTCGGGGGCCGACTACTCCAAATGGGGCAGAGGGCTCTGAGCACACTGCACCCATGTGCATCATTTTCATTTTGGACACAGACACAACATCGGCAGATTTCTAAATAATGTACGAAATTAATGTTTAATTTAATCCTACTTTCTAAATAATTAATTAAATAATTAATTTTTAGACAGTGAAAGTCACTTTATAATTGTTGTGATCTTATACATGCTATATCTACTTTAAACAGTCAAATAAGTTTCAAAGTGGGTTCTTTTTGGCCTCTCAGTTAGACTCGGTCTCAACTGGAACTCAAACCTTTTTTTGAACTCTGTCTTGACTTAGACTTGCTTTGATGACAGTTCTGTTCTTGTCGAAGCTTGAGGTGTTAATGAACCTATTAGCTTTAGGCACTGAACTGTGAAGAGTTAAATCCAAGCATTTCAAATTGTTTGCTTAAAGTCAACCCCAATACTTGAGAGTCGAAGAACTGTTTGATTTCTAGAACCAGCTCCTAAAGTCGGCTCCTTATCACTAACTCAAGCATGGCTCACTCACCCTTATCCTTTGATACTATGGCTCAAGTAAGGGAATACTATTGAATCACAAGACATCCTAGAGTCAATCTGCTGGCACAAAATAATCACCCCAGAGATGTTGAGGAGGAAAAGGGTCTATTCTAATCTTCAGTACCAAGAATGTACTTAGCCAGCCAGCCAATAACACATACACACAAACTGATCGTCTACAGCATCAAATCCCTTTCAGGTGAAACATTGACACCAGGATGCACTATATAAAGAAGGAAATCCCACAGAGGCAGTGTGATGCTCTGGGCAACGTTCTGCTGGGAGTCCTGGCATTCATGCCGATGCTTCACTTACCTAACACTGTCACACACCAAGTTTTATCTAATGGCAATGGTCACCCATGATAGTGTGCCCTTCCACACTGAAAAAAAATCTGTTCAGCAATGGTTTGAGGAACAAAAAGTTCAAGAAGTACAAATTCTACAGATCTCATTACAGAGGCCTATCTCACAACTTACAGGCCTTAAAGGATCCATTGCCAACATAATGGTGCCAGATACCACATCACACCTGCAGATCTTGTGGAGCCAATGCCTTCACAGGTTAGAATTGTTTTGGTGGCATGAGGGGCACAAGCACAATTTTAGGCAGATGGTTTTAACGTTATGGCTGAAGGGTGTTCACATCTCAGCCCTGTGAGGAGCTGACGGTCAGTCAGTCTTGGCTGCATTTGTAATTCTGTTCACGCCAAGGCAGTTACAGTCCCTCAGCCCTTTGCAGAATGTGTGCTGTGCCACAAACTGCGCCATGCACCCAGTACACTCGGAGTGAAAAAGACCAGATGTCAGGTTATGAAATCCTCTCCAAATACAGCCAAAAAGCCAGGTGCCTCAGAGTTTATCATGTTTAGTATTTGTATACTAATCAATTCCAATACATTAATATTTAATCAATCCATGTGTTCAAACTGCCTCAAGCATTAGAGCAGTTGTGGACAAACAGTGAAGAAACAAAGGAGAAATGGAATGAATTGATATACACAGCAAAACTCTGAACTTCTCTCATGCCGAAAAAATGAAGATCCCACAGATGAAGACCCTTAATCTGATCCCTTCAGGAGGAAGTGTTCATGCTCTATCAGCAGATTCACATAGGATTGCTTGTCCACACAAACACACAGTTATACTTCAATTAGACTCTGCACCATCAGTGACCTTTTCAAGGTGACACTTTCGTCCGTCTGGACCAAACCTCCCGTCACATGATGCAATGCTGGGGGGGTGGGGTATGACACCGGTCATCTTCACTATTGTAACGGCAAGCTATAAATAAAGCATTCTATAATCTCAACAGCCTATCCATTGCTAAAAATAAATTTAAAAAAAAAAAAAAAAGTTACCAGTTCTTCAAAAACCACGCAGCAGCAGTCCGTGCCAGGACAACCCATCCACTCTCACCCATGCACACCCACACATTTACACATGTTCTTTCATCGCTGCACAATCAACTACATATAATTACAACTACACAAAATATAATCAATTATTCCAGCAAGTGTTTCTTTCCAGGCATCAGGTCTTATTTTAAGCCTGGATTAGAAGGGTAGCAAAAATAAGCATACGAAACTAAATGTTCATTATGAATGTAAATGAGGGCAGAAACACAAATATGCTCTATAGAACAAAATATAATGAGCTCAAATTGCCCAAAATCCTTTTAAAAGCAGGTTTATCTTCGGTGGTTTCCTAGAATCCAAACGAACAGCAGCAACAGTCTCAAAATACATCAAAGTCCTAATCCTCCTTTCATTCCAGCATTATTTTGGGCTCTTCTGCATTTCTGCACACAGTGAGAGCTGCTGACAGAGCTGAGAGCTGCATGAAGAGAGTGTGAGCAGCATCAGCAGTGTGAGTGTGTGTATGTGGCAGTGGCAGCAGAATTAAGGATTAAAAGAGCATCCAAACCTACACTACCTTTATAGCAGGCCAGCAGAAGATATTACTTGTTAAATCTTCTCAATATCCCTTAAACAGTACTAGTACACAGCATTTATGTGACCTTCTAAGCACATCACTAATTGTTTTATTATGGGCTGTAAGCACTCAAACCAACCATTGGAATTGATGTGAGGAAACACATGAAATGAGACAGAACATTTGTTAACCAAGTCACTATAAGGTAATATCAGAATTGTAATAAGGCATTTTGTCCATACTGTGCAGACTTAATTAATCTATAATTCATCTATTTATATCAAGTTACAGATAGAGAGAGAGAGGCAGAGAGGCATAGAGAGACAAACAGACAGAGAGAGACAGAGTCTAGAGAGCTGGGGATACAGAGAGAAAAAGAGATGGAGATAGATAGAGATAAAGAAAATTGCTGTAACTTACCAGCTACCTCCACAATGTCTCCAGGCACAATGTCTTTGGCTTTGATTCTCTGCACAGTCTTCCTGTCCTGGCGGTACACCTTCCCCATCTCAGGCTCATACTCCTTAAGCGCCTCAATGGCATTCTCAGCATTACGCTCCTGTTAAAGGCACAAGTGACCATTTCATTTGTATACTTAAATCTCCATGCTACCAATGAAACCTACACACAAGTCCTCTGCAAAACAAAAAGGGAAAAAAAGCTATCAACAAAGAACACACACAAATACTTATGGAGCAAGCAGCCTCTTTAAAACAATTCTTACAGTTACTAACACTTACCTGCCACACACCTACGATGGCATTGGCTATGAGAATAAGCAAGATTACAAAAGGCTCCACAAAGGCTGTGATTGTCTCTTCTCCCTCTTCAAACCAGGCTAAAACCTAAAGAGAATAAAGACAAAGGAAAAAAAAAAAAGAAGATGAAGGAACATGTATGCGTCATCCCGACAGGAACAGGCCTGCTGTGAATACATGTTACACCACAATTGAGCAGTTTTCCTCTACACACACACACACACACATGGCTGGGACAATCTATGGCCTCAAAAGCCCTGCCTAACATTTCAAACAAGCCAATAAAGGCACTATAAATACATGACTGTAAGGAGGTGGAGCCCATCATCTAATGAAAGGGAAATAACAACTGAAAAAGAGAAATGCAGAGAAGAGCCAAGTTTCAGTGTTTAAGCTCTGAGGGTAAAACACTTTAACGTTCAAATCAGCAAACACTCTTCAGTCGTTCTGGTGATTTCAGTTATCCAAAAGCTTCTGAGGTTGCAGTTTTAGACACATGCTGCTACCAGCTGCAGTGATTCCTCACTGAGACTGTAAGGCACTCCACAGAGCATAACCAGGCATCCAAAGCAGCTTCCAAATCCTTTGAGCCCAGAAAAACTGAGTATATGTGAATCCTAGCTTTGTGGTCGGTCATCTATATATACTGCATTCTCTACTTTAAAATGCTTATAAAAAGTTGCTCATTAAATGGTTAAGAGGGTGAACAGTAAATGTAATTATGTGCAATATTGGGTTTGTAAAAATTATTGTTCTGAAAGGGATGATTTAAGCATTGATTTTGAAATGTTGGCATCAACTATGATGAATTATGATATTCAGTCAAGTGTGCACATTTACTATTGTGTACGTTGTACTTTTAAAAATAATTCTGTATTGTACTAGATAATCTAACCTTTGAAACTTTTTGCTGCACAGAAATTTCCTGAAGAACTAAAACATACAGCCTTAAATTATTATATAGCACATGTCTTGGGTTCAGCTTTTCACAACAGTGATCTGCACCACATAGAAATTAAGTCAACGCGAATCAGTGGGAACCATGTTCCATGTGATGTTTCCGCCATGCTACCTGGTGATAACTGGCTGCAGGCTTTAGTCTCCTGCCGTTGGCCAGATAGTCAAGCTACTGGAACAAGTCTCCCAACACTGAAGGTCAGAAGCCAAATTTGGCCTGCAGCATCACTCTCTCCCAAGCCTGCTCAGCAGGAGCTGTCAAAGACAGAGCCCAACACCACGCTATCTCTCAGCTGGGCAGCGGGCAGCTGGCTGGAATACCTCCTCCTGGCCGGACTAGTCCGAACAGCCACGCGGTCGAGAACTCACCACAGCGGACTTAGCAGCTTAGCCAACCACCAAGCTCAGGCCTAACTTAGCATAGCACAGTACACACAGCATGTGCACTAACAGGAACTGAGGCAAGTCGTTCACATGATTTCAGGATCTGAGAAAATTAACATTAGATGTACAATCCAACAAAGGAAAATCTTTTAGCTGTTTAGGAGATTGAAAAACATTCTTCACTTCCAATGCAAAGATACTAAAGGCAAGGGCAATTATCTTGGTACAAGTTCTTCAATGATGAAAAACTAGTTTAATTAAATTTTTTAAATGAAATAAATTGCTTTGATAAGAGAAATTGTACACATGGTATCAAACCGTGAAGGTGTGAATTTTTCAAAACACAGACAATTCGGTCATATAGTGTTCATTCCTATAACAGACAGGACATTTTAAGGTATAATGAAGTAATGCAATCTGGTGGCCATAACTTTAAAGAAAAGGTCATATGAATGGCTGTAAAAAAACGTGACCACCATCAGTTCTACAAGCTACAATCATTTCCTCCAAGAGCGATCCAGGAAAATAAAGAGGGTCTTTACACGCCGGCTTGAGACAGCAGCCCAGCTCAGATGTCTTATTTAGTGGATGGTGACAGACACCCGATACCAAGAAACAGTGTTGTCGCCAGTGCAGCTTTCTCAGCTGTTTAACCTTCTGATCTGTGAGCATGGTGAAGACATGATATACTAGCAAGCAATCTCCACCTCCACAGAAGCAGCAGGGGGGAAAAAACCCTCATCTAAATTCCCAAACCTGCTCTAACAAGCAGAGTCAATGCTAATTAGCATTACCACTTTGCAGCAAGTAACTAAATGGACAAAAAAGTAGGGAAACTGGTTATGACTCCTATTGTGTAAGACATGATCAACTATACTTACAAATGATATACAAGCTGCCAGTAGAAGAATCCGCACAAGTAAATCTTCAAACTGCTCAACGACCAGCTCCCATATAGATTTTCCTGAGGAGAGGAGGAGGGGGTGGTCAGACTCCATCAGTGCAATGGTAATGGCAAAATAATTTTTAAATAAACCAATAAATAAACTAATTAGAAATCAAGAAAATTACCTTCTTCAGCGGGCAACTCTGCACACAGCACAATTATCGGGTTAGAGGACAATGGGGAAAAAAGAGAAAGTGGTCAAATTAATATCAGGCTGCTATTGCTTTAATAACATTTTAATGTACTCCAAATAAAGATCAATTTCAGGAGGTACCAACTGCATTGATCATGCTTTTACCCACACTTAAGACCTGCATTGAATGGTTCAGTTCAGTCGGGAAATGCACACTACAGAAGATTCTAACGGGTAGTGTTTCTAATCAGGCTTTCTAACATCTTCCCTCAAGACCAGACGGGGCATTATTAGACTAGAGCAGCTTGAACAAGTCTACAAATAGAAATAACGGTAAACCTACTGGATGTTCCCTCAGTAATGGTGTATGACTACGATCATGGATTTATTCTCCATAACCTCCGCCTGAAAGGTCTGAAAGTGTGTTCTCTAAAAGTGTCAGATACTGTTGTCTAGCATCATCATTACAGTGTGTGTCTGGGATCACATTCAGTTGTGCATTTCCTCAGAATACCCAACAGATCACAGCTACCCGAGACTAAAAGTTCAGACTCAGACAAAATACATGACCTAAATTTAAAAAAAAGATGGAAATAAGGATGACCATGACTTTCACCCCTGCCTCTGCCTCTATAATAGTGAATGATTTTTGTCCCAGATTACAGCAATATGGCCTTTAAAAATCAATCCAATAAACCCAATACCAATAGGCTAGTCTTAAACTTTCAAATAACAAACCTGTAATCATCATCTCAAACTGAAAAGTCTGAAAGTGCACTCTCTAAAGATGTCAGATATAATAGTCTAGATTATGGACCTGCAGGGCAGTAGTAGCATCATTATTCAAACAGCAGTTACACAGTGTGTGGCTGGGATCCCATTCAGATCACACACATCACACTAGCTGGTGGCCCAGTGGTTAGGATTTGTCCCAGTGATCAGAAGGTCACGGGTTCAAATCTCAGGACTGCTAGTGGCAGTACTGAAGCACCCCAAGGTACCATCCCAACACACTGCTCCCCAGCTTCTGTGCTCCTGGCTGCCCGTTACTTAACTTAGCGAATGGGTTTAATGCAGAGGAAGAATTTCATTCTGTTCATGCTCTGGTGTTTTCACATATGATAAATGGACACTTTACACATCACTTCTACCTGAGCCTAGAAGTTCAGAATCAAGACTTTAGTCAAAAAAAAGGATAACAATGACCTTGCTTTCAGCCCATCCACATTCATCCCCATCCTTATCTATCTGCCTCCAATGCCCTGCACATTCAGTTCAACTGAGTCAAAAAAAAGGAAAGGCAAGATCTCAAGGACGTGGATGATGACGTCAGCACTTGCGCAATCCACGCCGGCTGGTTGAGACAAAACCAGCAGAATTTACCAGAATCTTTCTTATTAACGAAGCTTAACATTACCGCGTATTTGCATTTTGAAATAAAAAAGGCTCCGACGTACCGTTGGGCCCCCATTTGTCCCTCTGCCTCTTGACCTGGTCCAGCCCCAGTCCCGTGCTCTCGTTCACGCTAAAAAAGCTGTAAACTTCCTCCACACTCTTGGTGTGTGCGTTCTCCATGCCGCTGCTAAATGACTGGAGTGAAGGAGTCCGAAAGAAAAAAGGCTCTTCTCTGTTCTCAGAACACGGTGCCGGTTTCAGCAGGCACCACCAGCACTCACCCTGCTGCCAGAGGAAAACCAGGCAAACATGAGGCACTGAAACTTAAAGAGGAGATGAAGATCAGCTCTCCTTACAGGACTCTCTCCGCAGAACATACAGCTGGAAAAAATGCCTTCCTGCTCCCCCGTCCAAGACAAAGGCACACCTTCTCTCCTGACTTAGCACATCACATGTACACTCTCTTGGAGCCCCTTCCCTGAGGTACACGCCAGGAACCGCGCCGGAGAGTCTCGCTCCTCTTCCACCGCGACCAGTGCGCCCTGAGGCGGCGCCGTACTCTCGTTTTATCGCGGCTGCCTCCCTGGCGCCCCCGCACGACAGACCCGGGAACAGCCAATCAGCGGCAGGCTTCAACAAGCATATAATCTTAAATTACCAGCACCTTCATAACCTCTCAGATCATAGACTTACACTAAGTGGACAAAACTATTGGAATACACCTGTTTTTCAGGGCCCCTTACTTCTAGGGAAGGATAATGCTTCAGGCTGTCAAGGCGCCATGCTTCCAACTTTGTGTACACAAATTGGTGTATGCCCTTTTCTAAACCAGCATGACTTTAAAGTGTCCATTTATCATATGTGAACACCCCAAAATTATTTAAAAACTCGTGGGCAGCAAGGAACACGGCGCAGTGTGGGAATGGGACCTCAAAAGTACCCCAGAGGTGCCACTAGCACTCTTGGGATTCAGACCCACAGCCTTCTGAAGTGGGAACTCCTGAACCACTAGGCCACCAGCTGCCCCACAGTTCCCCGGTGCACAAAGCAAGGCCCATAAAAACATGGCTGGATGATCACACCCAACACATTTTGGATGAACTGGAACAGCGATCAGCTCATCAATGCTCTAAAGAAATGAATTGATACAAATCTACAGAAACACTCCAAAATCTTGTGGAAATCCTTCCAAGAAGACTGGAAGCTATTATAGCTGCAATAGCTTCATATGAAAGTCTATGCATTTGAATGCAATGTCCACAAAGTCACTGTTGGTGTACTAGTCAGGCATCTTAATACGTGTGGCCATATAGTGTATTATTAGTACAATAAATTATTCTGAATCCCCAATCTGCAAGTTATGTTGTTGTGAGAATGGGAACTGAAATGTGGCCCTGCTTTAAGCTGAATATATTTCAAATATTTGTGAGTGGTTAGTGAGTTACTTGGCATCTTAAAGGAACAGTATACTGAAGTTGTCCTTAATTTCTCATAAAAGTCATAGTCATGGTCAATTGTCCAAGACATGCATGGCATCTAAAGTTTCTTTCTTTAATTTTGCACTGGCATTATGAAGCTAATGGCAAAGTCATGAAAGTGTAGTCTTATTTGATGACAAGTCTTATTGGGTGATTTCTGTTATATGGAGAGAGAGAGAGCAGATTTTAATTGCAGTCAAATGCCCAGTCGGCTGAGAGACCTTTTGAGATCAGCTGTCCCGTGAGATCTGCCCTGGGCTTGTTTGTTTACATGTATACAAATATTTTACCATTTAGATGTAAATGAACCAACACCTTTGGCAATTTTCCTTCCTATACTAGCAAACAGGAACTTCCTGAGGGCGTGACAGTGCTCTTTGTCTTCACAGCCCTTATTACCTCAAAGCCCTCTCAGTGTCTTCACAGGTGTTCTCTGAACCACTATTGTAACAAAGGCCTTGGAGTTATCCTCTCTCTCTGAATCACTATTGTATTGAAGGCCTCACAGTATCCAGTCTCTAAGCCATTGTGGTTCATTTAAAACTATGGCTAAATGTATCTGGCTATATGTTATGTTTAGTGGAATTTTTATTACATATAATACATTCTTGTGATCAGTGATACCTTGTGCTGAATATAAACGTTACACAAACTGTTAGTAATATTACAAAATGCTCAAAATGCCATAATTAGACACTCCTTGATGTGTAAGATGCATGTGCATTGTAAAATTTCATGCCCAATCAATTAAAAAAAAAACACCTCTTCAGGCCTTTTCATACTCTCAGGTTTTGAATATTTAGTGCCAGCCTCCAATGAATGCCTGTTAAGACTCTTAACGGGTTCCTCAGAGACAGTTTTCCAGTCGTCCCAGACATAATGCAAATGTATCTTGGAAGTTATCTGTAGCAACTGATACAGGCATCGAAAAAGGAGAAAGAAGATAGTGCTTATCTATAACTGTCACAGAGGCCAGACCAGCACTGTAAGATTGAAGTTTATTCTGCTCTGCTATTCATCAGATTATCATTGACTGTACCCAGGGACCTTGGCCAGATGCAAGAACAGACAAGAACTTAGCTATAAATGGCTGGGCGAGTATGAGTGTGCTATGCCGAAAGATTACATACAGTAAGAGCAAGACAAGTGTGTGAAAAGAACAGAACAGTGAGGGAAGCACATGTACGGGGCACAGTTCCCAAGTGGACGTCCTCTTTTTCCTAGAGGCTCTCTACAGGACCCCAGTGTGAATCTGTGAGCCTAAGTACTGTTACCTCATTTGGGGCAAGCACTGGTTATGTCACTACGGCCACACATAGGGTTTCAAATGGAGCCAGTCGTCTATCATTCTGTCCTTCTATTCACGTCTCCATGTGCCTTTTACATAGATACTGTCTCGACAGGCTGACTCTGGAAAGAGAACATTTACATGTGCATTGTCCACAATGGTAAAACTTTGCCTATCCATGTAAATTGTGCTGACAGAAGGCAAAAAAGGTAAATATTGTTTTAAATAAATGGATATCATGACAGACATTTTCATAGCATAACTTGAATCAAAAATGGCCTGAACTAAATGATTTGAAAATTACATGCAAGGAAAAACAAGTATTGCATACAGTCCTATGACCTATTAACAAGTAATGGTCAAAAATTGCAAAAGTTAAACGCAGACCCAAGACCCAAATATTTGTACTAGTTACAAATACATAGTAGGCACTTACAGGTTTGCGACTACAGTATGCAATTACCTTTTTGCAGAATTGTGATTAAATTTTGGCTTATTCTTTTTGGTAAACTGTCAATTTCCCATGATTATAAAATACCTCTAATGGAGTCAAAATCTGCCATACATTTGCATTGGGATTCAACCTGGTAAATGACCCTAGAAGCTTTCCTTCTTCAGAAACAAGTCTCAATTGTTTTGGCTTTGTCTGGGGTCATTGTCTTGTAAAGCATCTATATTCTCACCTTTCTTCAACCCCGTCCCTGTGTGTCCTGGTACAACACCCTGTACTCTGTACTCTGTAAGGCTGCTATGTGACATGAGTAGCAAAAGGAGCTACTTAAATAAAATCGACTTGATACTGAATTACTACAAGTTCTATTTTTGTTTAGTCTGACCACAGAGCATTGTTTTGAACTGCTGACTTTTTTTCTTATCTTCATTATCATTAGTCTAGGAAAAATCTTGCTTGTCACCATGATCTGGGAATGATCAGCTATAGGACAGGAATGTTTAAACTCTTTGCTACAGTTTTTCTCATTCAAGTGTTCAATAAGGTTTTGTCCCTGAGATCTTTAGATCATTCATCATATTTGATATCCTAACAGCATGAAATCTTTGCCACCAGTGGCAACTTAACTATACTCACAAGATGCAATTAAATACACAGACACACACCCAAACATAAATAATAAAAACAGGGTCTGAATACTTGTTTCCCTTTACCTTACTGACATACTGATGTCCTGGTGCCAGTACACCCTTTGTAAATGTAAAATGAAGATAACATTACCATTTCAGTAAAAATACTTAACAGGGTTGTTAAAGTGCACAAGTAAAATGATGTACACATTTTCTCTAACTACACATTTATACTAACATTTTTCCTCTGAGGTAAATAGGGTAAAGATAATGTATGCCTGGAGTACTATCTCAAAGACTACCATCATGTTAAAAATATACATTTTTCATGTTTTTAATTACCTTAAAAACATGAGTTTAAAAAGTTGCAGAAGCCACATTTATTGGCCTCTGTGAACTAAAGACATAAAAGAAGCTGACACTGCAGCAGCAGCATCATTTAAGTTGCCAGAGTAGCAGCCACAAAACTAACATCAAACTGGGTCAGAACATACACTGAGCTTTATTTTCAAATATATATATATATATATAATCACTCATGTCCACTATATATATATATGAGCGAGAGACAGAGAGACAGAGAGAGAAGAGATACATACACAGATAGGTGATTAATTTAAGCTTCTATGCAAACAATACAATAGCCAATTGCTCAAATCCAATCTAACATGTGTCCTAGGACAAAGAATCACTCATGTCCACTAACAGGTAGGGGAGGAGTTGTAGATGTTCCTCTGTTGATTACCACCGCCCTCAGTGACGGAACAAAAGAAGGGCCAGTAGAATTCCTAAATTGGGCAGCTCTTCTGCCCAAGGTCATGACTGTTGCTTCCCAAAATAGGTTGGTGCATGCAAGTCCAGAGTGTAACACTTTGTACACTGTTATCTTCGAACACATGAACTGAAGCTCTATTCTTAAAGACGTGTCAAAATGAAGACTGTGGACTTGTTCGTAAGATTTTTGAACCCCTTATCAAAGGAGCACTTTGGAGAACATGTGTTCCCTCTCCTCAAATTCAGAGCACCACTGCTTATCTATACTAGAAAATCTCTCCTAACTCAAGCCAGTTATGTCTAAAAAACTTTTTGCTTTGTCTCAAAAATAAAACTTGCATGTACTGGGAAAATAGAACCATTTCTGTGATGGTTTGTCAAATGCTCCAAGAAATATCTGGAAACAACAAACTATGCATATAAACATTTACCCAATAAACATGCTTACAGCTGTTTTAACTGGCTTGAAAATGGTTGAGCAGTCTATGGCTTCATTAGAGGACCAAACGGTCCTCTCCGCTGTCCTGGATCACCTGGCCAATGGAAGCCTGGCTCTGGGCTCGCAAGTAGCACTGCTTCTTACACTCCAGGAGCTGCTCCAGGTCTTTCCACATGTGCACCTGCCTCATGTTGGGCCCATGGTTCTCCTTCACTTGCTTCTGCTGCTCTTTGAGTTTCTGTCAGAGTGCAAAGCAAAAACAAGATCAAATTTAGCAAGCTGCTGAATGGTCTCTTTTAAACTCAGGCTTGTAATAATAGCTGTGTTAACAACTTAGTGCTGCACTTTTCTCCCCATTGTTATTTGTTCACCCATAAATTGTCAAGTGTCAAGTTTAACATGAAGTATTTTAACCCTCTTGCATTTCTTGCGATATATGTGCCTTGGAAAGCCTTCTTAGACGTTGATTAAATGTATGTGAGTAGACTATATTTATTGTCATGATTAGAAGTAAAATACTGTTAAGTGTATAGTTTTGTCATCTTCATAATCGTTGTTTACCTCCACATACACTGTTGAAAAAGGTGCACTTTGTGGTGCACTCAGCTCTCAGAACATACAGCATAAAATCTCTAGTTTTTTGAGTGACTTAAACCATGTTAGTATGAGAAATACATGTTCTCTATTTAATGTTGTAACTACATATAAATAATTATGTGGCATAAATCAAATGTATGGCAAAAACTATAATATATATAAGGGAACAAATGTACTGCACTTGTACAGTTTGAAAACATCCTGTCAGAGACACTGGTGATAAAACAGTATGTCACTGCTGTGTATTTCACGTGCTTTGATGTGGTGTCACATACCATGACAATACAGCATGGTTGAAAAACCTTGGTAGAAATATAGCAGGGGCCAAGACCCTGCTGTCAACTCCATCAACCTGTTCTAACCGCAGAAGACTAAGCACAGAGAGAGGAATCGGGCAAGCACAGAGTCTGGATTCATGGGTTTGACTGACAGCTCTGGTAGCCCATGTCCTTACCTTCCCCAAAGATTCCTGTTCTGCTATGTTCCTCATGTACTGCTCTCTGAAAACAGAATATACATTAAATACATAAGAAATATACATATACACGAATATACATAAAAATGTATATTTTCTAACACTAAAAACTCATATACTCAAAAGTAACAGGTCAGTATTTGCTGACCCAGTCAGACTGTCAAAGTTTTGTTCATGTTTGGAGTTAGAAACAGAAACCATGCATCTGCATTCATATCTGTAATGATTTCTCCCTCTCAGTGTACAGGAGTGGAACAGAAAAAGCACACATATAATTTAAAACCGGTCTCATTCTTTTACTGAAGGTACTGGCCAAAAATCAAACATACAGAATGTCCCTTTATTTATTAAGGCTTTCAATTACATTAACCTTGCGGATCCAGGTAAATACAGATGCAAATTTCTAACACTAAACGTTCTGGCTGATCAACAGTCAGGAGGAAAATATGCAAATTTGATTTATACCACTGCTTCATGAAAACCATTACTTTAAGCAGAGGGAGTGTTTACTGATCAAAAAGAGCACAGATAAGACAATTGCTCTATTTTACCTACAGAATTCACTCATGACTGTAGGTGTGAATTGTGTGGCAAGAGCTTTTAAAGGTGTGACATATTTACCTGATGGACTTTTTCCGTGTTTGTGGATCAGATGACACATAGACCTTCATCTCGTCTGCTGCCCGCTGCATTTGAATTTCAATGATCTGTGAATGGGTGGAGACAGCAGGAGCGTGACAAGAGAGTATGAAATTGGCAAGAACCTAAGGGTGAGCTGTCATTTTCCTCCACAATCTAGCAGATAGCTCTTACCTCTCTCATACTGTTTATATAGTGGTAACGGTTTTCCTCTTGTGCCGTCTCCTCTCGAAGGACCCTCACCTCCTAGACCAGATTAGCACATTCAAAGTTTACAGGTCTAATTAAGTTCATCTGTATGTAGGTCTGTGTCCCTGCAATACACTAATACCTATACCCACAGGCCATTCAATTGCAGTGGCAAGCAAATAGAACAATACAAATGTATTTTCAATAAAAAATAATAAATAAATAAATAATGTAACACATTTAATATAAAGTTCACCAACATTAGGTTTATCCTGAGGAAAATTCTCACATTTGTAAACAGTGCTTTAGGAATACTGCCATATCCCACCCATTTTATCCACAGTAATCATCATGACATCAGTACTCATACTGTGCTCATACTCATACGTGCTGAAAGCATCAATTAAAACTTAATGCCTAATTAAAACTTAAAACTGTTTATTACACACAGGGACATTTGATTAGCATGAAGCTGAATGTTGCAATATACAAGTATTTACAAAAAGCTGCTTTATGCCATGTAAGCATTCTTATCACTTAATTTAAAAGCAACAAAGCAGCCAAAAAAAGATAAATTAAAAGGTAAGCCACACTTTGTGATGGTTGGTGCATGTATGTGAAACTGTATACCACTGTACCTGCTCTAGTTTGGACCTATTACTTTCCAGACCGGCAGCACAAGTGTCATACTGGGCTTTTTTTTCCTCATGTTCCTGAGCAAGCTCCTGTATCAGGCACATGAAAGAACACATTTTACACAGAGAAAATAAAAACTAGCAGACTGTAGTGGGTGTACTTTGAGTTCTGTGTCCTCACAGGCTAGATTGCGTGGGAATGGCTGAGAAGTAGGGATGCACTGATATGGGAATAGTGGGTCAATATCCAAATCTGCTAAGGGTTATGCCAAGCCATGTGAGTGATGTTCCATCTCTATTAGGGTGTGCAAGCAGGTTTGACAGATTTATGTCAATGAAATATACATCTGAATTATTAGTCAAATCTAAACATCTGTCTGATGCAGATAATGATTCCAAGGTCACTGTGCACTACAGAGAACTGTGTTATGCATGGTAAAATCTCCTAAAATCATGGTTGAAATGAGTTCTATTTCAATGCCCCACCTGGCACTGCTGCCTGAGAGGCCTCAGCTCCTTTATTAACGGTGATAGAGCTGATTTCTTCTCTGCTATTGCTGAATTGAGCTTCTTCACCTGGAAAACAGAAAGGTTGCTGAGAAACAGAGCTTCAATCTTGAACATAAATTCAGGGCTAAACTGCATGAGTGGGTCACAAAAAGGGTCATGGCATTTAATATACCGGAAGAACTCTTGAAGAAAGAAATGAAGAAAGCAGTGAGTGCTATTCACATGAAGCTAATACTGTAGTGCAAAATTCTTCCTTAACTTAAACATGTAAAAACATGCCATCGTGAAACAAATACATCCGTATTATCCTTACAAAGACGTGAATCAACTTGGACAATGGCCTAAGGGCCAAAAACAGGTACATTTCAAAAGGTTTGGCAATCTATAGTCTATTCCGTGACAACAGCTTTTTTTCCACTGATCCAACTTTGTTTGTATCCAAGTAAGTACATGCAGATCAGATCCAGGAGCAACAGAAGTCACATGTAACGACAGATAGTTCCCATGTGCTGTATTCATGTTCTACAAATAGTAATAACATTTGTATAAGTAAGCCCCACTGCGTTCACATATGTATCTCCAAGCTCCAGAAATACAGAGCAGCCCATATTATTGTATTAGAGTAACCCCCTTGCTTCTTGTTGCTGTAGCAACCTAAAGCAAATGGAGTGCATGGGCAGTTGCAGATTTCATCAGGAATAGATTATTCTTCCCAATCGGCTAAATAATCAACTTAACAACTTCATCTCATAGCATGCATCCTGACAGCCTTCAAAATGGCCTGTGTGACAATAAAGATTTATTTAAGATTTATGAATTGCAGAAGTCATGGGAAAGTGACAGGAGAGTAACGTTGTTCTGCCTTTGTGGATGTGTGTGAGAGAGATAACTTGTCAAGATGAGCACAGTGGCCCCAAAACTGAAAAGTGGTTTTACAAAATCCAAGGATAAGGTTATGGCAGTGTGTGTGTATGTGAGAGAGAAAGAGTAAGAGAGAGAAAGCAAGAGAGAGAGATTCTTAAGATGCCCTGAGGGGTGCCTTTCTCACCATCTCAGACATGTCATCCAATGTGCGTCCCTTCAGTTCATCCAGCTCGCTCTTGATGGCTGAAACTCTCTCCAGTTCTTCCTGAGTCTCACTGAAGCCAGAGATGCCCCTCTGAGCCTCCAGAGATTGCTGAAAGATAGGATAAATTAGTCATTCCCCTTACTGGAAAGTAAATCAGAAGACAAATACTCATACACTAATCAATTGGATGCTTTGTGTGAACATTTGTGCATCATCAAAGCAGCTTGAGAGACAGAGATTTGAAATAGGCTGGAAAACACACATTTAAAGTAAGTGGCAGAAAATGAATGATGATGCAGAGGGATGGTAGCACAGGAGACTTTGAAGTGTGTCCAGCTGGTGTCACATTAAGCACTTTCTGATGGCTCATGTCCACACACAGTCAGGGCTCACCTCCACATACGAGTGCAAAGCACTTTGTCCAGAACTTCACACACTGCTGCTACTGACAGCAGACTTCATAATATTAGCCAAAGAGGCAAGATTTGTAACATCCATGGGCACTGTGTGTGTTATCAGCGTGTGTAAAATTCACAAATCAGCCAAATTAAAGCCACTAACAGGTGAATGGAATAGCATTGATTAATGCGTTACAAAGGGATCGCATATATTGGGTAACCAGTGAAGTCAGTTCTTGAAGTAGGAAGCAGTCAAAATGAGAAATGACAGGAGCCCGGGTTCAAGGAAGGACAATCGGTGAACTGACGGCAAAATCATGAGTACCCAAGGCTCGCTAATGTTTTTGGGGAGCAAAGGCCAATCCATCTGGCTTAATCTTGCAGAGCTGCCACTGTGACACAAACCCTTTAAAAAAAGTTAACGCTGGCTATGATAGACAAAGAGTTTGAGGTGTTGATGTGGCTTGCAAATTCTTCGGATCTTAATCCAATCAAGCATCTGTGGGATGAGCTAGACAAACTGGTAATGGCTTTGTGTCACAGCACACCTTCAGAGTTCATGCCTCTACAGGTCATGGGCAGGGGGGCACCCTACACAATATCAGGCAGTTGGATTTACAATATGCTTGATAGATGTATTGCTCTAGACAACATGTCTTAGTCAAAAAGTTCTTGAGAAAGTAACGTTTCAGTGCGTTTGCAGTTTTCTAAGCAAGCAAGAACCTGGCTGTTCTAAATGTAACATGAACCTAACTGTAACCCCACACATTTCTGTACCAACCTCTCTGTAACCCTACAAAATTATGTAATGTATTACACCTTCATTAACCTTTCATGACAAGTGACATACGACTATATAGACCTTTATAAAAAGCTTATTTTAACATTTTGAGGTGAAATTACATCAAAAGCAGACTTCATAAGAACTGTTGCATGTTAGAATATAAATCAATAAATGTTTATGTAGGTTTACGCCAGTTGTCATGAAAGGTTTACATACGTGTCTTGTGGATTTATAAATACTGCACTTTAGTTTCGTATCCACACTGTGACCAGATTAGAACTTCCAGAATGATAGCGTCAGTTGAGCTACGATGACCAGCACCAGCTAATCATCATTAAGCAACATTTAAACTAGCCTAATGATGCAACATGGGCTACGAGATATACTCACTTTAAAACTAACCTAAAATATACATGTATTTTGTATAGACTATGTCAGAAAATTGGCTTAAAATCGTGACTTCAATAGTCAGACACTATTGGTTTCTGACAAATATCTCAAACTCTAAGTCTGACTCAGCCTTCAGCATGCACTGCTTCACCTACACAGTACCTGAAGCTCTCAGTAAAAACAAAGCCCAGTGATAGATCCTTCAACATAACAACATTTTGGCAGCAATGTGGATGTGTGGACACGAGAATGAATGTGTAATAGTGCGAAAGTGAGAGGGTGAAGGTTGGTTGAGGAGCTGACTGTAGGCTGATCTGCCAGTGATCAGTGGGCACGATGTGATGGAGGGAGGGAGGAGTAGAGGAACAACTGCCAGCAGGAGGGGAGGCCTAGGCCCACACAACCCGCTGCAAAATTCCCCCACTCATGAAAGAACAGTCTCGCACGCAGCCAGAGAGCAAATGCCGTGCTCACAAATAGCTCCGGCTCAGGCCTCCTGCGTCAAATGGGCTATCAGCAAGTTCGCAGCTGGGAGGGTTCAGAGGTGTGAAGTCATTTCCAGGAAGGTGCAGTAACTTCGTTGTTAAACACAGTTCGAAATCTGAACGAGGTATGGGTGAGCAGGATAGGTTCTAGAACAGAACATGCCCCAGCACTTAGGACAAAGAAGTGGAACAAAAGGGTCACAGTAGGTCAAACAGAACTGGATAAAACATACTGTTTTAAAGCAAATGCAAAAAACATGGAGAAATATAGTAAAAGGAACGATAAGTCTTTGTCTACTTTGTACTTTTGTACAAAGGCATGTCACAGTGTCAGAAACCACACAAGTCCTTAACAACTGTGATTTGAGGTAAGTACAGAATTAAGCACAGTGTCTAGGATGCTAACATAAACTCACATTACTTGCTAGTTCCATTAGCCTCAGAGCTCCAGTACAAAGGGAAAGAAGAAAACTTCAAACATCAAACATGTCTTGGCTGATCAGCTACACTGGGGGTGAGGGGGAAATTTTATTTTCCACTTTAAGCAGGAGAGCCAAGGGAATCAGCACATGCTAGAGATAATGTGTAGAGAGTTTCCTAGGCTGGTACAGAGACATTCAACAGAGAGGGGGAAGAGGAAGAGAGAGTAGTCTTGAGGGGTGTACAGCATGAAAATACTCATTTTAAAGAAAAACCTCACAGGATGAGTAATAATGACATGGCGTGTCTGTGTGGATAGGCAAGAACACTTGGCAAAGGGGGGGTGCGTGGTTACCAGCTGCTGTTGCTCGGCACTGTGGCGCTGACGCAGGATCTCCTCTGTCCTTTGCAGAATGCCAAACTCAGCCGTCAGCTCTGCAATCTCCTGCCGCTTCTTCTTATACGTGATGTTCTTGCCTCGCATCTTGGCAACATACCTCTTAAACTGTGAACAATATGTTTAGATATTAGATATGTTAGATATTAGATATTAGATAAGCATGGATATATGTTTAACAAATTAAAAAAAACAATCTAGTTTAAAATGTGTGGAAAAATACTGTCAAATGAAACAGTCTTGTGAAAATGTGTTACTATATCCTCTTCAGTGAACAACATAAATACAGCATTCAAATTTTAGTGCACAATGTTAGGTTAACGTATAGAGAAAAAAAAAGTGCCATCACTTTGCAAAACATGTGATTTAACCAGGGATGCGCACATTTTTGAAAAATCAGAATATAAAGACTGTAATCTTACAGGGATGTCTGTAGAAGGTGCTATGCTATGATAACAATGAGGAAGACAAAATGAGACAGAAGAACATTCCAGTAGGAATAAACACTGACCTCACACAGAAAAGACCAAACTACCTCTGACTAAGACGAGTGGACTGTTAGGACTGATTTTATGCTGTTGTTATGTTCACACAATTAATTTACTTATGTTTGTACTGCTTCCAAAACTTACATTCTTACACATTTCACTCTTTCTTTTGCTGTCACTACAATTTCTTTTGCTTTTTACGCTGTTTTGTGTTTAAGTCTTCAAGCCTAGTTTTGTTTTTACTTACTTTATATTTAGTGAACTGTACTTCACTATCCTGCTTAATGTTACTCTGTATTCCAGTGGTTCTCAACCCAGTGCTCAGGCAGCCCACTGTCCCTATGTGTTGGGAGAACTGAGCAAAAATGTGGTGTGTCTGTGGGGCATGGTTTGCAAACCACTGATGTAAGTGAGAACCGTCCTTTAATTCTGATTTCTCCTGGTTTTTAATACTGTTCAGGATGTTAGTAAACAATAGTTATGTTCTTTTATGTTGCACCTTTGTTGTTTTATTACATAAGGATGGGATGACAACGTTATCCTAGCCTCTTGACTCTCAGTCCTCATTCAGAGATGTCACCTTGTTATGGCGAGAAAAAAAAAATCATGATACGTAATCGAGGCTTGTGGTCTAGTGTGATATGGTGAACATAGTGAGCATAAAGGGGAAAGCTTCAGGAGAAATCAGACCAATCTGGCAGGGGACTGGGGTGCCTCAGGGACGTCTCCTCAGTCCACAAACAAAAGAAACCTGACCCTGCAGGCATGCGGCAAGGGGCACAAAAAACCCTCTTCGTCTGGCAGACTGAGCTGAAGTCCATCGCACACAATGTGCCGTATGTCACTCGGGGCATGTGGAGCTTGTGTGTCAGAGTTTACGCTTTGTGTATTTTGGGATGTCAAGGGCAGACAAGGTTGGGGGATTAAGGGCACAATAGTGCAGGGTAGTGTTCTCAATTTCTCTTGTTACAAATAATGGGGGCTAAATTAGCCACTACTTGCACTGGTAATCATCACAACAACAAGGAAACAAAACTGCAGAGGGGAAGAGTAGAATTAACATTTGCATCAACTGCATGAAAAAGGTTGTAGCGATGCATAAGTGTTACATTTTAACCCTGTACAGAAAAAAGACAACAGAAAAACACAGGCATGTTATCCCTGTGGTACCCACAACATGCTATTATGAAAGGAAATAGATTTGTGCTCTGGCAATACAAGTATAGAGTTCCAAGTTGCCTGTAAAGTTAAAAAAAAAATGTTTTAAAGCAAAATTAAACACCAAGATAAAATGTGATCCTTATCAACAAAGAACTGCAGCTGACTTTTTTTAGCTACAGCTTAAGCTGGAACTCTGTGAGGGGCTAATTGAAAAGTCAGTCAAGTAAGAAAGAGCACAAGCCCTTATCTTTTGCGAACCATTACTAGTGAGTGAGCAGGAACACAGGCCAGAGGCTCCGACTGCAGATCAGACACATTCTGTCTTGGTTAAGGATATGGACCAGCTGCTCTTTTAAAGGCTTGCTCTATTTACACGTATCTATTAAATTAAATGTGGGTTTTGTTACAACAACGATGAACCTCTTACGCACCCCTCCTTCCACTTTTACATCAGAGCTGTGCCAGTGTGACCATACATGGGCATACTCCATCCCAGCAGTTTAGATTTAAACATCCTTCTCTCTCTCACACACACACACAAACACACACACATGCATACACATACACAAGCACACCATCTTCTTCTTCCTCTATGCGCTTATTCAAGGGTATCTTTTTCTGTTTTATTCTCTCTTAACCGGTGCTGGGTGCTCTCTCTCTCTCTCTTTCTACCATTTGACTTAGCCATCTTTCTGATACCTCTGTTCAGGGTGGATGAGCTATGACAGAAGCAAGCGTTATCAAGCAGAGCTGATAGAATCACAAGAAGCAGGAGGAGGTGGGGGCTATTTTAGCAAGGATGCCTCTCTATCTCCTCTGCCTGCCAATCTCTCTACACAAGGGTAAGCTGGAATGGAACATCTGCTCATAAACCGCACAGACAGAAAGGCAGACAGACAGACCAGCCCCAGATAGAACAGGACAGCAGAGAAAGGCACTAACACCATTGCACTCTTTAGGACGCACCGCAGCCTCCTCCTTCGAAAAACATGCACTATAGTCACGCGTATCTTCAGTGACACAAGATGGGTTAAAGGCCCAATTAGCAACCCCAGCAATTGGTTGGCAAGGCCTTATTACTACAACAATGTAAGAGTTATTTTCCTCACACTTTTATATCTCACATGCACATAATCCAGGTCTCAGATAGTAAGATAATACTACCTGCATGAATTAGGAACTTATTATCTTTATTATAGTCCTATTCATACCTGTATGATTATGTTCTTTACGATTAAGGTTGTCACTATTGATCATTTAATCTACCAATAATTTTAATCAGGTAGTGTGTATTAATAAAGGCCAACCAAAAACTGTACAATATCAAATCATGCTTCACTGGCAATAGCTAGAAATACCACGTGGGAAAAACGCATACCATTGCTGTCAGAACATCACCTTCTCCAAAAAAGGAACTTCACAGGAAAAGGTAAAAAACCTCCATGCATTTCAATGCAGGTTATTGCAGGAGCATTTAATTTTAGACTGCAGACAATGCTAGCTTTTTCCACAGTTATACCTGACCTTCTTGTACAAGAGACATGGTTGTTCATTAATGATAACATGTTATGTGGAAGCTGGATGGCTGTGAATTGTGACGGAGAGGAGAATGGTCATGAACTGTGACTTTTTAGATATAACCAAACAGATTTAATAATAAAAAAAATGATTAGAAAATAATTTTGGTTGCCCCAAGTTGCTGTGTGCGTGGGTGTACCTCGTCTGTACGGACGATCTCAACTCCTCCCTGTCCGCGAGCCTGGCTGCTCTTAGCACTCAGCTCCCTCGTTAAGGCAGCCAGCCCCTCTCGAGACTCCTGCAGCTCCTCAGCTTTCGCCCCCTTCTTACGTGCTATGATGGAAGCCTAACAAATATCACAGGCATTAAGACCTCTATTCTCCATGTCAAAGACAAGGTGTGGTAAAAAAAAAAAAAAAAACTGGCCAAGAGGACTCATCAAAGACCTGAACACCTTCAGGGAGATTCAGTGGCTGTCTCAGATATTAAGCCATAAATATGACCATATAAATGACTAGGCCTAATTGAGGACCTGTATGTAGTAATTTATTACAACAACAAAAAAACAGCTTGGCAGATCAGAACATCAAACTAACATTATGCAATGATAATACACATCTGGCCATTGAACATGAAACAAATAGAGAGCATATTAGCAAATCACAGACATCAGTCATTCTTTCAAGTTCAAAGTGACAACAACCAATTGTGATTTCTCATTTCTGATGTGCAGGATGGAGAGATGTAGTATGTATACCCAGTGTGCACTGTTTTACTATTCTTTTCCATTATTTTACAATCTTACTGAACTCTTGAAAAATAGTGCAACTACAAAATGGAACATATTTCTATAGCTTGCGTTGAATACCACTGCATGATAAGTCAGACAGACAAAGAAAACTCTTGCCTGCTGTCTGTACAAAGCGAGATTATCATCCATGGGGTCGCTCCTCGTCAGCTTCTTCTCCATCACCTGATTCATCTGACTGAGCTGTGCGATCTGATCAGCAAGACGGGAGAAAATGGGAGCATCAGGATGTTTAGGGTCCATCCAAATCCATCAAGAGAAAGAAGAAAGAAAGAAAAAAGAACGCAGAATTACTGACATTCAGGCGAATATAAGAATAATATAATGAAGTAGATGCTAAGATTAGATAAGCTGCAACAATATATTCTACTGACCTTGTCCTCTAGCTCAGCTAGCTCTGTGTGACCCATGGCTGGCTCAGAAGCCACCTTCTGCAGGTAGTGCACTTTGCGGCGCATCCTCTCCAGCTCTTTTGGCAGTTTGTCTGACACCATGTAGGAGTTGAACTTGATCTCCTCCTCCAGTCTTTTCACTAGGCCTGTAAGAGAGCAGCCTTATCCACAAAGTTCAAAAACACAAACTCCCACATTATAAACTACATGGCAGTTCACTTAGAAAATAATACCTCTGCTTATTTTACTCAATATATGGACACTGAGTGCTGATAGAAAATCCTGCATGTATGATACAATAAGCATTTAATGTTCAGTGCTTCGTCATTTTGAATTTGCTGTTGCTGAAACTGGTTAAAAATCGAATTTTGGTCATGTACAGCATTTAAATAGAAAATCCCCCATTCACCCTATGAATTAGATGAATACTAAAATACTTTCTCACGGGCTTCCAAGTGATGCAACATTATTCACCCTATAGTCAGAGATGCCACAGCCATCACATGCCTGGGAGAGAGCTGACCTTTTCTGCTCTAGATGGGTAGAATGGTACTCCCCCCTCCACATCACTCAAATGTGACAAGAACTAACACATGCATCTTTACTGTAACAGAACAGAGCTGCCAAATGATGTTGCATTACAGGAAGATAGAAAATGTCCATTCATTTGTAGGGCAGTGTAGATGGCATCCGCATGACCTTGACCTCCTGGCAAACTCACTCTCGGGCTTGGCATCTGCTGCTGCCTGTTGCAAGTCTTTAAGCTGGAGCCGACACCTCTGCAGTCTCTGCTCAGCCTGGAAGAGCTGGAGCAGAGAGGAAAAAACAGTGCCTGTGTATTACACTTCACAGAAGAAGCATTCGGATCTAGTATCAGCTTATTGCCTGCATGTATGCATACAAATATGACACACTATAACTGATTTGAGCTAAAGTGACATTTAATAAGTGTATTGCTTCAGTTTTTACAGCATGGTTAACTGAGCAGTTTAGACAAACAAAGCTGATAGCTAAGGTACCTGGTTTTTCTGCTCTTGTTTTTGATGAGCAAGAGATTCTTCTCTTTCCTTTTCTACCCGAAGCTGTCTGGCCAAGTCCAGCATGCGTTGATGGCTGGACACAGACTCCACCTGGTGGACAAAAGAATGACACACAGTGGCAGAGCTGTGCAAGAAATGCTTCCCTAAACACTATTACTTCAAACAGAAAACCCGCAAAGAAAATTTGAGCAAATAAGTAAAATAAATCATTCCTACATTACACAAGACTGCCAATCACTCTTCCACAGAAACCCCAAAAAGAAGAAAAGGGGAATAAACATGCTGAATAAATGTATGCGGATTCTGTGCAGTGAAGTCTGGGAAACACTAAATAAAAGTCATTTTATGAATTGCCTTTGATTGTATTTTAATATAGCACCGCGGGTTCTGTTTTGTCTGTTGCAAGAAGAAAAAATGTCATGAATAATGTCAGAAAAAATAAATATTGTGTATCAGAAAATCATCTTGAAACATTTCTTTTTTTCCCCCCATATTTTTATTACACTAGATTAAACTAGTTCTTTGTTTTGTAAATAGTGATCTATCTGATAATAGCAGTAAAGTAGCAGATAACATTTTTTAAATATAAACAGAGAAATGTTATGGTAAAACCCAAGCCCAATAAATTTGCTAGTCCATAAACAGATAACGTCTCTTTACCCGCTTTCTCAGACGTTCCACTCGTTTGATCAGCTGATCCTTCTCTTCTTCCATCGCTGCAATATCCTGCAGTAACAAATCATACCATTGCATTTCCAAGGCTGGAAAGCTACCCAAATACACAGTCTAAACTGGCATAATTTGTAACATCACAAACAGAAAATGGAAAAAGTTAAACAGAGTGAATCACCAACTTACCCGTCGAATCTCTGCAGTAGAAAATCCAGAGTTCCTCAGTTGTTCACACTCTTTGTGGTAACTCTTGAATCCTTCTACTAACTCTTCATACTATGTATACAGTAAAAACAAAATCACACAAAAACAGTAAAATAAGTGCAATGAATAGCCAAATTATTAATTAGCAGGTTTGGTGGGTGTCCTTCAGTAGGAAAATAGTACTGTAATGTACAAATAGTATTGAACTTTTGTGCACTCCCGAATTCAAGGAATGGTTAAAAAAAAAAAAAATTCTGCTTCTTTAGTTTAGAATCGGTGCTCAAGTTACTAACAAAAAGTTAATAGCTATTCAGTACTGTACTTTTGTGAGCAATAAAACCATACAAATCTGCATCCTCATTTTGTGAAATTAATGTTCAGAAATATGACAGAATCTTAACAAGATCAGTCTTCTCCAGTTTTATTTGTTTTGATAGCTCACAGTATGTCATACCACATAGACAAAACTGTGCCCCGCAGGTTGAGGGAAGTTTTGAGAGCTGTGTTTATGGACTAAATTGACTCCAAATATGTCTTGGCTGATCAACTACGTCTGAGGTAAGTGTAATATTGTGTAAATTTGAATTTTCTTTGAACCATTACTTTGAAAGGACAGACAGAGTTTACCAACAATTAAAGCTGGTGAGAGATTTAATGAATGCTAGTAATTTCACTGTAACCTATTTTACTTGCAGGCCATTCTCAATACATATACCCAGCCATGTCAGGTACTTTCACCAAAGGATTCCACAAAATGAAAACATGTATGTTGCATATATTGCAGTCTTCTTTGAACCAAATGTGTAAATCATTTTCACATGAATAAAATAACTTCAACACAATTTTACTCTCACTCACTTTTGACATTTTTCAAATAATGTGTTTTTTTTTAACTGTTCATTCAAACAAGTCAAAATTATTCATGTGGCTATTGTACATTTTGCATCAAGTGAATGTCAATGCATATTTTTTTTTCAGGGAGGAATCAGGCCACACCTAAAAGAAATAGTATCTTTTAAACCTATTTCTTGAAGACCAGTTGATTCCTGTGTTTTATATTCAAACCGAACAGGGCCTTCAACTTTTGAGCTATAAGTTCACTGAGATCATGTTAACTAGTTACATCAAAAGCAAGCACATTGTTTCATGCTTTTTCTAAATGTCAAATATCTATAAGGCCGAAAGAAGTTAGACCTGGTGGTAGGTCTCAGCAATGACATCATCAGCCAAGAACTCGCCAGGCACATCCAGCTTGACGAGGAAGCGAGCCAGATAAGCCCTTTTCTTCAGCTCAGGGACCCTCTGCAGAAGCCAGTGCAGAATGGGATGGATCACTGGCTTACTGCCCATAATCAGCCCCTGCCGAAAACTGCTTCTGGAAAGACAGAAGAAAGACTCATTCACTTCCAAACGACATTTTTAATCTGGTAGTTGGTAAAGTTTAGTAAAAGTTTAGCAAAAATGTAAAGTTGACTAAAGATAAAGATATTTGGTGTATTATATTCAATGTTAATTCACATACTTACGGATCGGAAAGGCCTCCAGGAGGCTTATATTTCAGCAAACCCAACAATAAAAACATTCTTTTGGCTGTTTGCTCAGGCATTTCTTCTCGAATATCGACTGCTTGCTGAAATATAAGAACCAGATTAGGTAGAACAGACACATGATCAGAGACTCAAAACAGGTCAGGTCATATATATGTGTGTGTGTGTGTGTGTGAGTATATGTATGTATGTATATACATATACACACACATACATACATGAGACCATTGCAATTTCTTTTAAAATCAGCATCTCTATGAGTATGAGAACCATCCCATGCCAGTGTTTGTTACATTCCTACACAAGCACCTCATTCTGCTTTATGAGGTACTGATTTTTATTTAATCCAATCTTATTTAATGAGGAAAATTATTTTAAAAAACACTGCTGTAATCAATAGCAATCACGTTGGCAAAACACTACTAGAAGTGCTTCAAAGGTAAATATTGCCATTTTGTATAAGAGTGAACAAAAGATTAGTTTTCTTTGAATTAGTCAAGTTCTGTAAACACTGCATTTCTCTTATTCTGCTGTATTGTCATTTCCTTCAAAATTATGCTTTAAAGAACAATATTTTTATTTGAAAATATGTTCTTAACACTAAGGCAAGGCTGTTCAGTTCAATACTTGCACTGTTTACAAATGTTTAAATACTTGTTTAAATACTAGTGACAATTTCACAGTGTTCAATACTAGAGACGTTGTCGTAGGACCATCCTGCAAATCGAGACAGATCATCATCTTAAGAGATCACCAGATCAACTGAGCTAGAGTTCCACAGCTCGAAATATAATTCAGTGTAATTCTGCAGTGAAATCTCAGACCTTGGAGTCGATTTCTCCCAGTACATCGTTAAGAGTCTGCAGGAGCTGCATAGGTTCCAGTGAGTCGAAAGTAATCAGGTTAAAGTTTTTCTTGAAAGGGTCTCTGTTCAGCTGCTCCACGATAAATTTGAGTTGTTCACTCATCTTGACCAATACGTTTGCTCGATACCAAATACGTTTTCAACACAAACCAAAGTAACCCAGTCTAGTAAGCCTAAGCTGCTAGCTTGTTAGCTAAACAAACCCAACCGTTACGGTCGCTAGGCAACCGTCCTCCTTGGATAGCTAAGAAGCGAATGGCTCGCAAAGCGACCTTGACAGTTATACCAATGTTTGTGCTGATTCTCTTTATACAAATCAAATGTATTATATATATTTACAAAAAACAATAAGTAATTGCTAAAATGTCTAGAAACAAAAAGCTGGGCTCTGTTACTAACAGGACGGCCTCTCAAACCTCCTACTGCTTTTCAAAATAAAAGCTTATTTTTTTCTGTAAATGTTCTACTTTTGTACAAAATACGAATTGCGTGGACAATGTACCGGTTTTCATCATTTTAGATTTCATAATTTAACTCTTAGGGTTAACTCCAACGGGACTGGATGATATTATCCAACAAAGTGTAATTATATAAAAATATTTAATTTCACTGAAATATGATATTTGTAGCATATCTGAACAGAAAAAAATCAGTTCAGTCAGTATATGCTGTCTGAATAAGCACAGCGTTTTTGCAGGATTATAATTTACATTAAAGTTAACTCACAGGGTTAGCTTCACCAAACTGTATTTTTTGTGCAAAATATGAAGTTATCCAATAAAGTGTAATTATGTCTAAAACATTTAATATTACTGGAAGAGATACATCTAAAACTGAAAATTAACGCAGAATATATGATCTGAATAAAAAACAGAACTGAATAAGCACAGTTATTCAGATTTGTTTTTTGCTCTGTGGCAGGACGGGATCGGACGGTATGCTGTCACCCAGCGGCTGCATGCTCCGAGTGGAGGGAGAGAGAGGAGACGGAGAGGGAGAGGGAGACGGAGAGGGAGAGGGAGAGGGAGAGAAGGAGAGAGGGGCTTTATTCTCACTTCTCACGGCCATAGCTGAGGATCTGTACCGTGCAGCATGCAGAGGTGAAACCGTTACGGTGCCCTCCTCTCGAGGTCTGCATCCTTGACGGTGTTTAACCGAACTGCATTTCTTTTTTTCTTTTTTTTTAAACGAGCTTCTGCTTTGGAGCCAGCAGCGTGCACTCATGCATTCGAACAGAGGATTAGCACGGAGGAATTGCCTTGAGACCATGAACTGCAGCTGGGGGACGGAGCTGTGGGTATGTAGTCTTTGATGCACGAGAACCATGTATCGTGGATGAAGATGCATCAGTGCCATAATATAGTCCTTTCTCAAATCTCTGCATCAGTAATCAGCAGGTGTGCCACTAGTATGCAGACAGCTTGGCCAGGGCTGTCCAGCCTGCCTAGACACCCAGGTGTACGGACCGCCCATTTAATGGGAATTGGTAGCAAGTATAATAGCAGATTTACATTTTTAAAAAATAATTGGAACCTCTTCATGTTGATTTGTGGTTAAATGGGCTTGCAGCTTAACCAGTCCCAGCTTATTGAGTTATTAGCCAGCACAGTTGGCTAAATACCCAAGCTAGCAATAATCCGCAGCTAATGCTGTCCCTAACTACCCGCAGTGCAAATGGATGATGAATTTTCCTGCATTGTGCATCGTTAGTGCAGGTGCATGTGATCACATTGTAGCAGTGTGGATTAGAAATATGCCATTAGTGATGTGATCTGATGTGCCTAATATTGTAACAATGCATCTCCTCTCTGTGCACGTGGGGGTAGAGCCCTATCTTACAGGCCCCTAATTTGGATAAGGATGATGATCATCATTATCATCACCATCATCATAAATGTAGGCCTTGTGGGCCTTGGTTCATGTATCATAGGGATGATGGAGGCACACATAAGTGATTCTTCTTAATTTTGAAATTATGATCAACATGCTGAAAATTATTTTTACTTTTAACTGGATTAGTCAAATTGTCCTCATTGTGAATGAGAAGTCCTGTGATGTGTGTCAAAGACCTTTGTTGTAAAAAGTGATTCATAATCATATATCAAAACTATTACAAACTATTACAAAGAACACATTTAAAAGCAAAGCCAACATATAGAAATAGGCCTAAGACCTATTGAACATCTTGGGCACATTTCCGAGAGGTGAATGTGGCAGCTATCACTAGACTGTCTCGGAACTTGAGGAATTGGTGGCAGACAGTTTTAAGTTAATTATGTACATAATGAGTAATGACAATGTGCACTTTAGTAAATGTAAGTGAAAGATCCTGTACTTGTGATGAGTATTAGAATTTGACAAAAAAGCGAGATTCAGATTTTGGACCCGAAGAGACTGCAGAAGGAAGCACCTTTGATTTTTTCCTGTCCAGCCAGAGAAAGCCAGGGCCCTAAGTGGACCTCCTTCTGTGCTGAGTAATGAGACTTTGACAGGTACAAGACAATGTGTACACACATTGCCAAGTCAGTACAATATATGGGACAGCTTTAATTGATGGAGAAGCGTTCCAAACTGTTGTTGTCTTGAGTGGGTTGCCAAGGCGAAACATTTTACACTTTTTTTTTGAAGTTGTGTCTCTCTGAACTCTTGTTCTGTCGCAGTGTTCAAAACGTCAATCAAGAAAACGAAATTCTTATTAAACACATGTGCTGGTGCAGTATCGTTACTGTCACAATTATTTAATAAACAAATTGATTAAAATGTGATTTTTTAATTGATCATTCATACCTCATTTGAGTGATAATCAGTTAATTCCCTGTTTGCTGTAAAGAATCTCTACTAAGGACAGCTTTTTCACTCAAGTTACTTTTGTGCACTAAAAGAGAGGAAATCCAGATCAGCAGGATCTCTCCAGTGTAGTGGAACTGTTGCATATGCATATAAAGGTAAAGTTAAATGTATTCTGTTGTAAATGCATAATTACTCAATTAATTGCTAAACTAATAGCTTGCTTGATTACTAATATAACTTAGTAAAAATTAGTTTTTTTAAAAATAAATTATATATGCATTTACCTGCCACCTTTGTGTCATTTAATATTGTGCATCACATCACAGTTTTATCCAAATTAAAAAAAAAATAATTTTACTCAACTTTTGCTTAGTTTCAGTTAAAATAATACAATAATTTTCAAAGTGTATATTTTATTATATATCAACCAGAACAATTCTGTGTGTCCATTTCAGCGTAACCGGGATATAAAGTTATCTGAGTAGTTTGGTGTGCAATGCTGCTTCGTAGAGAAACCTACCACTTTCATCACAATGGAGGTGCAAGGGATGCAATATAGGTAGAAAACACAAATATAGTTTGTTTTCTGTCAGTGACCAGTGAACATACACATTTTATTATGACAATAATGATAAAATAGTGGTAAATCTAAAGAAATAAGTTTATTTTGCACACCATATTTGCTTACAGCATCATGCAGGTATCTGTTCACCCTGCGTGTGTCTCAGTATCTCAATATATTTTAGCATAATATACACTTTAGCTCAAAACTATGTGTGCGCAATTGCTTTCTGTTAGAAAGCTTTTAGAAGTGTTAAATATTTTGTACATCTGATTACTATTTTTGTAAACAATTCCAATAAGTTTCTCTAGAATTAAGCATCTCAAATCAAACCACTCAGAATGACTTTGTTTAATGCAAAAGGTAAAAACAACAAAACTAAATCGCTTACAACCCCTTTCACTCATCATCCCACACTCGCCACCTTATTTGACTAACTTTGTTACCGCCCTTTGAAATTACATGCCCACCTCTTGATCTGCAGAAAACACAGGCTGCTACATTGAATATGATCTATGTGCAATTTTGCAAACAGCTATAAAAAGTAAAGAAACAATTCTTTAATTCAGAAAGGAGAAGTGGAGTGTTTATGGTAGCATAGTAAGAATTCACCTTCCGATACACAGCCTAGACAGCAGGAGAGAGCTAAAAGAAGGGATCAGTGACCCAATGACCTACTAGACGAGTGACGAGGTACTACAGTCTGACACTGCTTCTTTCAGCCAGATTAAGACAAGCACTTCTAACGTGTAGCACACATTAGCTCTGAACAAGAACATCATTTTAAACATTTTAAGAAAAGTATTCAGACTTGTAGTGTTGAAAGAGCAGTACAGTAAAATCATGTGCAGTAAAATCCACAGAGTAAAACTCCCACTGGGTTCAATTAAGTCCTACTGTGTTGCACTTGGCCTCAGTAGAGTTTGCTGTGTGCTCTAACCTTGAATTAGAGGAATATGTCTCTGTTAAAAGCTCTTCTCCCTCTCTCTCTTGTTTTCTCAGGATCAGTTTGATAACTTGGAGAAGTACACACAGTGGGGCATCGAGTTTGTGGAGCGCTACACCAAGTTTGTGAAGGAGCGGTCTGAAATTGAGCTGAGCTATGCTAAGCAAATAAGGTATGAGATCACATGTCACTGTAAATATTCCTCTCAGCTCACAAGATTTGGTTTTGTGCTTGCAGGGTGTGGAGAAGAATAGCAGCTATTTGATACAGATAGTCTGGAAGTGCTGCACAATATATCAGTCATTAATAATTGCAGGGGGTCCTTGACTTATGACACAGAGCTAGTGCTGACTTATGACACAGAGCTAGAATTGTGGTGTTAGTCGAAAAACACACCCTGACACCCTGATAAGTTAGTCACTTATCCTAACACAGTTGTTAGAACACAAAAAACACAACTAAGCCACAGAAAGAGTGTAAAAACATTATACTCTGCACTTTCAACAGTCAAAATGATGTAGGTCAAGTGTCCTAGTATTGGGAGTGAGCTCGAAACATTGCATATCGAGGACCCCACTGTACTGCAATTTTGGCATTTGTTGTACTGATATAGCAGGAGGTAAATTAGCCAACCAACCAGTGCTTTATTACTATATACTGTGGTTAGTGAACTGTCTAATCCAGTCCCAGTCCTGCAGTCTGCGAGTGAATCCAGGTATTTCATATGGTTGTATTTCTGTTCATATTACAGAAATACATTTCTGTTCTGAAACTAATGCAAAGCAAACTTTATCCAGCTCACACTATAGATTCATGAATGTGTGTTGAATATAATGCAAGATGTAGCAATATGTAGCAATGAAATCTTAATAAAAGTATCTTAAAGCCTAAGGTCACCAGAGGAGTGTTCAGTGATAGATAATGCTTTTAGATTCACATCTGTATTGAAAGATTAAACTACCCATTTTTATAAATTATAATAATTAATTCCTTATTGCATTGTCAGCATTGGACAGAAAATTTTGATTTTGCTTCTGTTTCAAAGCGATGCATTTATTGAGTTGGCAGCACTGGAATATTGTGTTAAAATATGTGCATTTTTGTCCTTATAAAAATAAATTCTTCTCTGCCTTACTAATCCTGGTGGATTTAGTCTGTTTATACTTTTTTTTATTAATGTTTATGTCTCAGCATGAGTAGATATGTGCATTAAAAATAGTGCACATCAGAGTTAGCCCAGAATTCCCATAATCAGTGCATTCCTGATGCACATTTATTATTATTGATTTATACAGTTTGTACACAGAGTTTATACACACTGTTTTTGCATGTCCATGTTGCTTGTAATCTGTCACACTTGATAAATCATCACTCAGGAATTCTTATGGAGCGTGCTGACTAATTGCTGATCTTCTCGATGAGTGGTTGAAGAACACTCTGACTAATCACAGGTGTCCACATGGTCACAAACCCCATGTTGACTGTGTTTGGTTTTTGCAGTCACAGTAGTAGATTGCTGTTCACGATTTTGTGATTGCTTTTGTCAAAAAAGTGTTTCGTTAACGTTGTAGGGAGCATCTATGTGTGAGAAGTCCTGCCGTGTATCGAACAACCAGAGTTGAAATTATAAACAGAAAAGTGGTCAGTGGTGAGGTCAGTCTCGAAGTGACTATAGGGAAAGTGAAGAGTCAGTGCTGTTAGCTTGGTGACAATATATTGTGGTCTAAACTTGTGGTCTATACAGGTGTAAAACCGTGACCCATTGCCATGTGCCATTTTTTTTTCACATGGATAATCTAATTAACATTAGGTAGACAGGTGACAGCCGTCTGGTTACCTCTAATTCTCAGACTTCATATTCATTCAGCTCATTGTGAGGTCGGCGTCGGCATTGGGGAGGGAATGTCAGATTTTGTGGCTTCAAATTCTGGTACATAATGCAGATAGCAGAGCTGAACCCAAGGACAGCCCTGGAGATGCTAAACTGGCTGCAAAAATTCTGTAATTCTTATACTATGTTTAAAACCAATTTTCTACTGGACCAATAAAGTATAAAACGATAACCACATATTTTATTTACATACATATTTATTCATATAAGTATAAGATATATAAAATATAATATAAAGGACATA
>JBBPDB010000017.1:13545885-13580365 GCA_037974465.1 Brachypetersius altus | reverse complement strand
TATATATGTGTGTGTGTGTGTGTATACATATATTTATATTCCTGTATATATATATACTTATATACTTATCCTGTATATATATATATATACTTGTGTGTTTATAAGTTTTTTGTTTAAAAAATGTTACGCATCTTTATGCACGTGTTATTGTGAATGATGGCAAAATCTGATTATATTGGATACATTTCTTATTATAGCATAATGTGAACAAAAGATTATCTAGGATCGAACATGTTCAGCTGGACACAGTGCCAAGCGTGCATTACCATGGTTACGGGGGTTGCTACGGCGCTGACCCACATTCTGATAGTCCCGTGCTGGTTTTGCTGGTTTGGTTCTGTTCATTTTGGCACTGTGTGAGCCGACTAGCCCACTGACAGACCAGACCTCAGAGGAAATGGACACTCGTATACAGACACGTACACACACATGCGCGCAGGCGTCAACTGCAACAACCTCTGCATTCATAATTACACACACACAGCTGGGGCTCACTGCAGCCACCGTCCAGACGAGAAGCACATTGTACAGGCCCTCTCTGCATGCACTTGTGTGTGTGAGTGTGTGTGTGGGTGTGTGGGTGGGTGTGTGCACATGAAAAAATTCTCTTTTTGCAGCGGTTTGTCAATCAGCGCTTTGTCATTTCTATGAAGTCTGGATAGTGTATGCATGCTCCTCTGCCGAAAGAAAGACGTAATTCACAATATCTCCCCCAAGCTATTTATTCGGCTCTCCACAATGTGTGAAGATTTATCTGACACAAAGTACTTGTTACTAGACAAACTGCATCGACCAGCTCTGGAATAATAGCACTTTAAAAGCCCACAAGATGGTAGTTACTGTGTGGAGGGACAGTATTTTTTCCTGACCCTTTCTTTTAGCTCTTCTTCCAGAACAGTAAAAAGCTTTGCAAAGCATTTAGGTTATACAGAGACAATAAGCGACAGTATCGGTGTGGCTTTGATAAGGAGCTGCAAGATGGTGATCTGCCTAGCAACACGTCAGCCTACAGGGAGGTACAGTTGGGTGTGTGCGAGAGAGAGAGAGCGAGAGAGAAAGCTGCAGACTAGAGGAGAGAGGGGGTGGCACCGTCAGCACACATTGTCATGTTCATGAGCATTTCATGGCTCTTTTTGCATGGATTTGAATTAATCTCACAATGATGGAGTGTGGGGAACACTACTTTCATTTTTTTGCTCTGCTTTCTGCCCGTCATTCTTTGTCTCAGTTCTTCATTCCCGCTCACAAAAGTCAGCAGTATGAAGTGGAGTCCTTGTCCAAAGGCATGATAAGGAGATCATTATGGTCAGGACAGTAAATAGCTTTGTTTGCATTACAGCCTGTAGCACAGACACATTTAATAAATGCTGTTATTACAGACACATTTAATAAACGCTGTAAATGAAATATTAATTCATAGTCTGTTAAGGAGGATGTGCCTGAGAATTGTCAAAATATAAACAGTGTAAAAACAAATATATAGTAATACATATATCGTAATTCAAACATGTAATGCAAGAAAATATAATGAACATTATATTCATATATTGTATATCTTGTCATATCAGGTAATTGTTAAAGTATTAGACTGATGGCTAGATTTAAATGATATTTGATATTGATTATTTGTTGCTGCATTTGTAACCTTCTACAAAAAAGTGTTACATTTGCTTGTAATGCAGTGTAGGTCGATCCTTAGTAATGTCATCAGCAGCGTGTGTGAAAATATCAGATATTGGTATCAGCCCAGAAATCCCATATTGGTGCATTCCTATTATATTTTATTAACACTAGAAAATACTCATTTATATATTTCTGACTAAAACAACTTGTAACAGCTTCTTTTTAAATCAAGTTTTGCAGTCAGTGACCCCCTACCAGTACCAGCAAGGGGGGTGTCATGGCCCACAGGTTGAAAACCACTGCAGTAGAATAAGTATAAGGTTGATACGCATCCCTGTTGCAGCAGGTAGTGCACATATCATGTACCAAACACTCATTAAATTAAAAGTGATTATTAAATTAAAAAATGTTTTAAAAACGAAAGCGTACATGATCTTCTGTAATTGCAACTTGTTTGTCTCACATGAAGGGCTCACACTGAGAAACTCTTGCATGTGTGATGAAAATATAGAGGATACATCTTTATTGGTGGTTGGTCTTGGTCGATCCCCTTACATCCCTCTCTGGTAACAGATCCATAATAAACATCTTAAGCCTGTAGCTTAAACTGGTAATCACTGGCTCTTGTGCTTGTTCATATTCTAGAAATCTCTCTAAGAAATACCAGCCCAAGAAGAACTCAAGAGAAGAGGAGGAGTACAAGTAAGTGTTTGAGTATTAATTCAGTTTCATGGGTAGATCTCATTCACAACAGATGATCGGTCCAAGCATTTTTGCAGTTTATTTACAGTTCCTCTGAATTTCATCTATACATTCAGCAGAACAAACCTCCCCCGCTATTTTCCAGCAGTAATCACCTTATATGCACTACATAATTGCATTTAGACGTCACTAGATAAAGTAGATGATGTGCCTTTGTCATGGTTTATGTGTCATCTTCACGTCCACCATCCAGTTTCTTCCTGCTTTTAAAATATTTGAGTTAGTTCTCAGATGTATTAGATCAGGGAAAGAACCTTTTTTGATTCCATGTTATCAGGTACACCTCCTGTCGAGCGTTTCTCATGACCCTGAACGAGCTGAACGACTACGCCGGGCAGCACGAAGTCATTGCCGAGAGTCTCTCGACTCAGATCATCTCGGAGCTGTCCCGCTACATCCAGGAGCTGAAGGCCGAACGCAAAGCGGTAAGACTCTTTAGTTTGAGACACAAAAACACTCCCTGCATTCTGCTTTCAAGTGATCTGACAAAATAGATTACCCTTAAAAATGAATCAAATTCCTGATCCCAGCAAATTTTTATTATCGGTGTTCCTATTGAGGGATGAGGAGGATCAAATCATATTACGAATTGTGTAGCCCACCCCCCACACCTCCCGTAAATCCTGAGATAAAGAATGTGAAATATGTTATTATTTTGTTGATTTCACGGCACAGTGCAGAATAATGCCCCGGCCAAATGTGGGTCATGTATTCGGGGCAGTGGAGTGGGAGCGGGAGCAGGAACCGGTCCTCCCCCTTGCTGGGCCCCTCTAAGGGCCTACAAGGGCTCAGTCTGAGCCGACTGGCTGGAACTAACGCGATTGGGTTGGGGGGGTGGTGTTGGGGTATATGACTACGCACAAGCTACAGAAAATGTAGAGCAGCCCGTTTTTCCGTCCTGATGAGGTTGGTGCGTTTAGTCTGCCTTTCATGTACGAACGGCCTGCTGAAAGAAAGTGCTCTTTATGTATTTTTCATAAAGCACATAATGGCATCCCATGTGTGGGAGGGGCAGAGAGAAGTCATGCAGAAATCCTTGAGATTTACATCACGAAGATCTCAGTAAATAAATGAGGTTGTAACCTGAAGAACAAGAGTCCCAAATTTCCCATGTTTGACATGTTCAGTTTGTTTCTTTACTTTGCAATTGGGCCACAAGACTAATGTAACTAACAAGTAATGGAAAACCAGTTACACTGTATAAACTGCATGCTGAAATGACAATGTTGTCATTACTCAAGTTGTTAAATAAGATGAATTGCTTGTGGTTTAAATTGCTGTAAACATAGGAGAGAAGGATTACACAAATCCAAGACTGCTGCTGCTGCATGTTTTGAGCTGTTTAAGTGTTTATAGTTTGTATGGGGTTTAAGACAGCAGTCAGAATCCTATTGCAGGAGAATCATGGACTCTTTCTCTTCTGGCTTTGTAGCACTTTCATGATGGCCGCAGAGCCCAGCAGCATATTGAAAACTCCTGGAAACAGCTGGAGTCGGTGAGCAGACCTGATCCAATCAGGATTTTTGCAGTTATTTTCTTTATATTATTTATTTATTCATTTAATTTTTCATGCGAGAAAAATAAACTGTATGGACAAAAGTATTGGGCCGCCTGACCACTATACCAACAGGAATTTGGAGTTGGTCCCCCTTTTGCAGCTATACCTGCTTCCATCCTTCTTGGAGTCTTTCCACAAGATTTTGAATCTCATTCATTTGTGCTCATTCATTATGTAGAGCATTTATGAGGTCAGGTACTGATCCTGGATGAGAAGGCTGGCTCACAGTCTCCATTCCAGTTCATCCCAAAGGTGTTGGATGGAGTTGAGTTCAGAGCTCTGTGAGGGCCAGTCAAGTTCTTCCACAATGAACTCATCCAGCCATGTATTAATGGAGCTTGTTTTGTGCACTGGGACACAGTCATGCTGGAATAGAAAAGGTTCTTTCCCAAACTGTGACCACAAAGTTGGAAGCATGGCATTGTTCAAAACGTCTTGGTATGAAACATTTAGATTGGAAGTAAGAGGCCAAAGCCAAACCTTGAAAAACAAGTGTCACAATACATTTGTCCATATAATATACTTATATATGTGTTTGTTTATCTATATTTACCTTGATAATGTTTGTGTAAATCTATATTTGTATTGTTTGTGTGTATTTTACAAGTGGAAAGTTTTGCAATGGAATAATTTAGAATGTTGAGGAATCAAAATTCTAAGCAAAAATGTGATTCTGATTAAGTAAGAAAACATGCAGTCCTAGTGCATTTTAAGGCAAAGTTTCCATTATCAGTGTACTAGAGATTTTTCAACAGAAAAAATACAGTTAGAAATTTTGTTAGAAATATATAACTCTATTCTCAAGCTAATATGTAAGTAAACTTACTAGTCACAGGTTAGTCATGGTACAGTGCATTACACTGCAATACAATTTGATAAAGTATGATATATATTAGGGCTGCACGATATTAGGAAAACGTGCGATAATGTTGTTGAGTGTTGCGATGGCGATATCACATGCGATAAGTAAATAAAAACTAGCCTTTATAGTGTTTCTGTTTTTCTGCTTTGGATTTGCTGGTAATAATGACTCCAGACACTGACTAGTCTATGCAGAAAAAAATGTCATGCAATATTTCCATTCCAACATGTTTTTTTTTAAAGAATTAAAGCATTTAATGCCTCCAATAAAACATTTGAACCATTGAACATTGAAAAAAATCTGAAAATATATTTTTAATAATTTTAAATCTTAATTAAATGTAAACATAATTTAAATTATAGTAAGTACTTAGCCAGAAAAAATAGCAAAGGGAACAATCTATAACAGCAGCACAGAAGATGAAGAAACTGCCCAGTGATTTTTTTGCCCTCTTTTCTGTGGCACTGGGTGAAGAGTTTTGGAAAAACACCATTTATCGCAGTTCAGTCAGTCTTTCGTGATATATATATTTATTTTGTAATATGCATATTGCGCATGTTGATATCGCGATGACTGTAAATTTGCGATATATTGTGCAGCCCTAATATGTATGTAGTATTACTATATTGACCATGCAAAGGTGAATGATGTGGGGTTCCAAACAAGTGCTGAGGCTTGGGGTATTTTGAAAGCTTTGGCAAAACCACCAATAATGAAAATCTGCAACTCTTCATTCTGCACTAATAATGGGTCTTACTAGGATCTTTTCATTGGTGGTGTTGGTTGACTAAATCTGCGCTGGTCTCTTACAGAGCAAACGCAGATTCGAGCGAGACTGCAAGGAGGCGGACCGAGCCCAGCATTATTTTGACAAGATGGACGCAGACATTAATGTGACCAAGGCAGATGTCGAGAAGGTATGCTCAGAAGGAGCTTGCAGTTTTTCTTTTGTTTTGCTCTAATGACGCAGGATTCTCATCTCATCCCAGCTCTGGGTTTCATTATGCTGAGATAAGGTGTCTCCTGCAGTGAGTTTGGGATGGATGCGTGGCAGTGACATGCTTGGCATTCATTCAGATCCTTCCACTGCATCCTAAAGAGTCTTGCTCCTCTTCATACTAACCATAGCTTTTCCTCTGGAGATGTGCCATACTTTCCCTGCAGGGAAACTGGACAGTTGTTGGAACCTAATGAGCTGTGGACAGTTTTACAGCCCATGTCATGAGTCCTTTTGATTCATAAGCCTGATTCACATGGGCAAGAAAGACACCGCCGCCTCCCCTGAATGGCCTGTTGATTTCATTGGTTTATATAGTACTTAGAATTAACAATGTGACTCAGACGGTAATGATATAAGATTAGCTGAGAGATACTTCGGGTGCTGGATAATGCTCATTATGTATATCCACTTAAATTCAAGTCCTTGCTTTTAGACGCCTTTGTTATTTAAAGTTACAGTGGTACATTTAAGTTAATTTTTTCCCTCATGAATGTACACACTGCATCCCATATTGACAGAAAAACACAGAATTGTTGACCATGTGATATTTCAGTTTTTCTTTTTTAATAAATCGGCACAAATGTCAACAGTTCTGGCTTTTTCTGTCAATATGGGGTGCTGTGTGCACATTAATGAGGAAAAAAATGAACTTAAATGATTTTAGCAAATGGCTGCAATATAACAAAGAGTGAAAAATTTAAAGGGGACTGAATACTTTCCGTACCCTCTGTTCATTGTAGGTACCCTTCAGTAAAATCTGAAAACGACCCAGAGTGACTTTATGACTATTAGTCTATTAATTGGGGTAATTGTTTTTACCCCAATCAAAGCTGTAATGCAGTTTACACCCATATATTTTATACACATTTTATTTTACGCATATATTTTGCTAAGCAGTCTTTTGACACTAATCGACTCTGTTTTTGTTTTTTTAACATGTCTCAAAGCGGTGTTCACTCAAGGTAGGTTTACAACCACGGGTTGTCTCTGTCTGTGGGGAACTGTTAATCTGTTTAGTGTACGCCCATAGACATCAACATCAACGTATAATGTCTGTTGCAAAATTAAGTTTCTTTTTTTCGTTGTCCGAATCTCTGCCCCTGTTGCTCTATCACCTCCCTCTGGCCACCAAGTGCAGGCATACAAACACCAACAGTAAAACCTCATGTACTTATTAAAGCTGCTGTTTGGTACATCCATCGATATTTACCCTCCTTTTTTAGGAATTAGGAATTATAATCTGCCCAAGAGTTTGCCAAGAGTTACTTCAGGTTCTAAGAACAAACGGCCAATTCCTGTCCATTTTCTGTGCCGTGTGTCTTGGTGTTTGTGTTCTGTTAATGTGCATGCTGAATGAATATGTGTTGAAACCTGAGTGATTCTTTTTTGACTTATTTACTGTTTTGACTTTGTCCCATTTGTGTATTTGTGTGTGTTTGACCACAGGAGCACTGTATCTTTTCCTTTGCAGTTTCTTTTCCTGTTCTCAGTCTTCTGTACTTATTCTGCTGCTATGATTTGCTCTGATGTTAAAGGGGAGTTTCCCTCATTTTTCAAAACTGTTCCATAATTCTGTCATTGAGAAATAAATGAAGTCATTCAGAGTGGTTCAATGGAGAAATTTACCAGCATTTATTTCCTTCACAGTGGTGCACGATAGGAACCAAGATTTGCTCTGTGTTCAGCACAATTATAGCCATTTTACTTACTATCCAAAACCACCAGTCACAAACCTGCTGACTTTTCTATATAGTGTTAATAATCGAATGATATCTAAAAAAAGGTACTATGTACAAAGTCTCGGATCAGGGGAAGTATCTGTATGTATTTTATGTAATAGTTTTGAGTGAGGGAGCTTTACAGGCATTAAGCACTTCAGACAGCAGGTTCCTCTCACCACCACTGTGAGTGTTTCTGACTCAGTGAGTTTCTCTAGTGCATTTCACACCGAGCCACTCTGAGTGGCTCTGTTTACAACTTAATTATTGCACTATTGTGTCTGTGGAATTCTCCTTTAAACGCTACTTTTTTAAGTGTCGGAGGTATTAGAGACTGTATCACTCAGTCTAGATTTCTAACTGCCCCAGTCAGAAAACGGGCAGTGTTTCACAAAGCAGGATTCTCAGCTGGATTACTCAAGCCAAAGGTCAAGACTGCCCATATGAATGCCTTCTAATTAATCTGCATTCAGATAGTCTTGACGTTTGACTAAGTGTATTGCTTAAGTAATCTGGCCTACCAGAAAATCCTGCTTGGTGAAATATGCCCATTGTGGTCAATAGGCTGCATGAAATAACGAGAGACTTTGTGGTTATTTATTTATTTATTTATTTATTTATTTATTTTTGATTTGAAGTGTTTTCCCAGTTTCCCCAGGATGGAGCACTGCAGAGTGGAGTGTGTGTGTGTGTGTGTGTAGAAGCAGCTGCACTGGAGCACTCTGCTCTCTAGTAGATTGGCACCTTTCCATAACACAGCATCTGGTTGCCACTGTTTTTTTATTATCCCATGTTGTTTTTTCCCCCCCCACGCAACAACTAAACTATTACACACTGATAAAGCCCTCTTGGACACCAGTGTACCAGTTTTTTTTTGTTTTGTTTAGTTCCTTGTTTGTTTGTACTCCACAGCGAGCAAGGGACACTTAATAAACTCAACCTGTTGGATATACCACCTTAACTGTATCGTTCTCTTACTCTTTCCCCATCTCTCTCCCTCTGCCTCTCCCTCAGGCTAAGCAGCAAGCTCAGATGAGGCATCAGATAGCTGATGACAGTAAAAACGAATATCTCTCCTACCTGCAGAAGTTTAATAAAGACCAGCATGAGCATTACTACACACTTATCCCTCACATCTTTCAGGTGAGACATGACACACACACACACACACACACACACACACACACACACTCTCTCTCTCTCATTCTCATTCTCTCAGTTTTTCATGCTGGATATCTTTTATAGCTTCTGCCACAACACTGACTGAACTACAGCAAACTGTATAAATACACAGATAACTACCATGGCATGAAAATATGCATTTACATAGAATCATACTAGATATCTTTTATAGTTTTTGCTACTACCTTGACTGAACTATAGCTAAATGAATGGACGAACACTACTAATTCAGAACATCTTGGCAAATTGTTTTAATAATTACTTGTAATAACAGTACAAATCCACATGTGTTGGGTCAAGAGAAATACTTGAAAGTTTGTGGATATTTTGTGGTTGTACATATTGGAAGTCTCCATGTGGATGTGTGGCTGGTGTGTTACAGAGGATCCAGGAGATGGAGGAGAGACGGATTGAGAGAATAGGGGAGAGTATGAGGTGCTATTCAGAGGTGGAGCGTAAGGTGCTTCCCATCGTTAGCAAGTGCCTGGATGGAATGACTAAGGCGGCGGAGTCTATCGAGCCCAAAATGGTAAGTTAACTTCTCCTGCTGTAGTAGTACTAAAGATGGGCTGCAGCCTATGGCATCGTTCTGTACCGAACTAATTCAATCTTCCGCAATTGTGCTTGTTTCTTCTGCCTCTTTTACATGGAAACTTAAAATGGTGTAAGCAATGCAAAAAGTTCTACATTTATAATGTAGCATAAACTATGCACCTGCATTATTTTTTATAAACTTATTTTTAAAAAGAATGCCCGTTGAGTAAAATACCGTAAAATGATGGTCCTTTATGTTCTCCAATGAATGCTTTGGTAGGAATGCTTCTTTTTTACATTTTCAAACAGCAGTAATGAAGTAATCCATATTTATCTGACAGATTAATAATTTATCATTGCAAAATGCTGACTTTTACTTCGATTGCCTGTGGCCTACTTTCATGCTAACGAGCACTGATCCTTGCTGGATGTAGTTGAGCAGGTTACCATGAATAATTTACAGCTGTGGGCCAATCCGCGGCAGCCAGTGAGCTGGTGCTTGTTGTTGTTGATCTGGACGGCTAAATCCTGTGGGTAGTGCTCACGTGGCCCCATGTGATCAGGCCAAGTGTCACAGATGGGGCGAGGCCACACCGGTCCGATTTCCACGGAAACACTAATTGACTCGTGCAGCTTGCTTTTGCTGCAGATTTGAAGTGGCTTACTGACCGCCATTGGATTAAAGCCTCTGTGTGGATTCATGGACTGCATGCTTGAGGGTTTAGCCGTAGCAGAACTCCCGGCTATCGGATAGAGATGATCATACCAAAATTCACTTAAAATTTCTATGTGTCTGTGCTGCAAATTTCATTAATATGAATACATGTATGTCTCAGATTCAAGCTGGTATGGAGAATATAACAATTAGAGCTGGGTGATTTTTGCCAGCCACATATCTCATATTTCATCCGTTTTGTCCAGTACAGATGAAAAGTCATATACCTTTTTTGTCAAAATGACAAAATAACTATGGAATTGGTAGCACTTCACTGCAAAGCAGTGTTTATGCCTGTTTTAATGGCAGCTGCCATAAATCTTTATAAACATTTATAAGGGGTTTTCAAGGGATATTCCTACAAGCATCTCAGTATTCTTATTACTCTTTGGGGCCCTAATAACTATAGTAGCCTTTATGTCAGTTTTATAAAAGGTTTGAGCTTATATAATATAAGCATTAGGAATAGTACCCTTTCAATAAAATGTTTCTAATTTTAAAAAATATCATAAATTAGCAGCCATACTGCCTCTAATTCGTTATTGAACAAAATACTTTGATATAGTATAGTTGCATACTTTTAACAGTATCCATCATTCCTGACAGTCACACCCACATTAACTGTATGACTGCAATACTGGATGACAAGGTGAATGTGAACACAAAACCTTCATGATGTAAATGTGAAAATAAAGCATGTATCACAGTTGTATCTAAGTCTAATCTTTACAGAATTCCTCGTTGTAACAGATAATCTCCTTGTCCCCAGGGCTGTAGATTGTTTGAGTTAAAGAAACATGACCAATGAGAATTGACAGTCGTATTTCACAATTCAGTTAACAACAGGCAATCAAAGCTATTAACTAAACCTTTTGGCAAATAAAATGTAAGTACAAAATGCTTTCAGATGATATTACTGGTTCTCAGTTCTGAGCCCCTTAATATATGTAACACAAAATGTTCATTAGTTAAGCCTTTTTTCTAAAACTGAAACGCACATGGAAAACCGCTCATCCCTTTGGCTAAGAAGATGTGGTGATTTGTTTATGCATCCTGAAAATAACCGTGTGTCTCAGGGAGCAGCTTGAGCTAAATGGAATGTTTACCCTGAATTAGACCATTCCCTCGAGCAAATGGAATGAATTTAAACCCATGAAGGCTCCTGACTTAGCTGTAATCTCTCTATCTCCTTTAAAAACGCTACAGCCTAGTACTATCATGCAAGTTAAAAACGGTTCTGTCTTTTTCCCCCTTTTTTTTTGAACCTCAGGACACCAAGCAGGTGGTAGAGACCTTCAAGTCGGGTTTTGAGCCTCCAGGAGACGTGGAGTTTGAAGATTATAGCGTGTCCATGAAGAGAGCAGTGTCGGAGTCCAGCTTTCTGAATGCTCGGGGGGAGAGCCGGCGTAGGAGCCGGAGCAAACTGTGGCCTTTAATTAAGAGGAATAAGGTACAGAATTGCTGGTGGACTCCCCTCTGCTGAGTGGGTTCTACTGAGGTGCCTTGTAAAACAATGGCTGAAACAAGCTTTACAGACCATTGGCAAGCATCCCATTCAACTTAATCATAAACTGTCATAACACAGTTCTTGACAACTTAATTATTAATTATCAATAAGCAGTTATAATTGAAAAGTGCAACAGTTTGCCTAATATTGAGGCCACATTCGTCCATACTGTTAAACCTCAGATGTTGCTGGTTAATGATCTTTGTCTTCAGCATTATAATTGTCAGAGTGTGTTATTTAATGTTTAATTATGTATTATTTTATATGCTTTGCAAAGGGCAGCATTGTGAGGGTAGATGTTAGCGTGGTTTCCAGCCTATCTAGTTTCACAACATAGTGAAGGTCAGTTGTTAGGCCCACAAAAACATGACCTTGCAGCAAAACAAGTCTATTTAAGCAGTTTCCTCTGGGATCAATAGTTTTCTGAGTCTAATTCTGGTCTATAAACTATTCAAAAACTTCAAAAACTCATTCAGCTCATTTTTTCCCCTAACCACCCAAAGTGACCTGCCAGACCTTTATTAAAGAAATCTGTTCCATTTTTCTGGTACCTTTGAAGCTATGAGGACAGGGCGGATGCAACCCAACCAGCCCTCTATGAGGAACAGATAGTGAGTTTAATTCAGTAAAGGACACAGTAATTGAGCAATACTGATCAGGATTCGGTGAATGGAGGTTGAATGTCCATTCCACCAAAATGTCTCAGTCTGGTGGAAGAACAGTGTAAACAGAGTACATCCCTACCCAGCTGTAACAAAACAACATGCTTATTCAAGCACACAGATCCCCTATCAGGCTGGAGAGCAATTGCTATGCGACAAACCAGTGAAAGCCAGCACTTTTGACCTGCTGCTCATCATCAAAACAGAGCACTGCAGCACTGAATGATGTTTCCCTTTGCACACCAGGTGACCTCAGTGAGTGTAGAACTGATATTCAAAAGGGATGATTATGTTACACAAGTTGATCCCACCATTAGTGAATATGTATTGACTTTTAATGTGACTTTTAACAAAAAAACTGAAAAAGGTTTTAACTTCTAGTTCTGAGGATACTCCATCATCATCATATCCATTTATATTTTTCTAAATAGATATTAACAGTTTATTGTCTCTGTTAATTGTATGCACTCCCATTTTTCTATGTAACATGGGCTACACCCAAACACAGAGGTTAGCAGTTAGATTCCTGATTATGGCCTTAAGAGGAATGTTTTGTGTGCTAACCTCTTGCCATCTTATGCTCCTGTACTTGCAAGTTTCTCTCTTCTTACCTTGTTGTCTTTCTGTCTTTCTCCATTCCTCCATTTCTAAATGTGGCTCCATCTCACCCTCACCTGTAGCTTATGTCTTTGTTAGCATCACCTCGTCAGCCCCCTCCCCCTCCCCCCACGTCCCCCTCTCCGGAAGGCCTGGCCAATGGCCCCCAGTCGCCCCAGCAACCTAAGGAACCGCTCAGCCAGCGCCTCAACGACTTCATGAGCTCCAAACACAAAATGCAGTGCCTGCGGAGCCTCAAGCGCGGGGTAAGTGGCCGAGTAAATGGAGCAGGGGTTCATGAGAAATGCAACACTGTTCAGGAGGACTACACTAGTACTGTCACTACTAACTGCTACTAATAAGGACAGTGAGAATCTATATAGCACTACTCATACACAGAATGCAGCTCAAAGTACTTAGTAAAATTAAACCAGGATTCAGATAATCTCTAGATAAAACAAATATAAATCACCTGCACAGAGAATGCAAAACACCCCCAAATTGCTAGTTTGTTATTTATCCTTTTATGCTTTTAATACATTTACTTGCAGTGTTTGTCCTTTTTCTCCTGTAAAGCTACTATGAAGGCGCACTTTGTACTTACAGTACAAAAATAAGGAAGATAAGAAAGTGCATTAGAAGTTTAGACGCTGAACCTCTAGAATTTGGTATTATCAGATCTGCTCATCCAAATCATGACATTAGCCAGTATGATTTGCCTTTTTCCTCCATGCTTGGCTCTCAGATCCATCCCAGTCATTGTTAACATAAATCCATCTCTGCTGCTGATCTGACCCAAATGTGCTGAATTGATTTGAGATTTCCTCTCTTCTGTTTCTGTTGTCATGCACAGCTCTCGCTGAAGCTGGTAAGTGTATGTGTCTGCTGTCACCTGTCCTGCCATTCTCCAACCTGTTTTTGTGTTGTTTTTTTTCTGTACTGCTTTGCTAGTCATTTTTTAACATAAACTAGCTCTACTATTGACTTTAACTGGCTCATATGGAGGTTTTTGCAATTTTTTTTGTTGATGACAGCTCCATCACATTTGTGTATTTAATCGGGGAAGGTTTAGGAAAAGCACTTTTAAATTAGTTGCTTTTTAGAATGTATAAAGTCCATGTCTGAACACATCATGTTATTGAACTTATCTTAAGATAAACTATATACACTTTATTAGTTGTTTACTCTGTGTGTACATATGTGTGTCCCAGGGAACGGGCCAGGAGGACTATAGTCACTTACCACCTGAACAGAGGAGAAAGAAACTGCAGGCCAAGCTTAATGACATCAGCAAGGACATCCAAAAAGAGATGGATCAGAGGTGCTTGAATGGACTCTCACACACTTGTTTCCACCAGCGTTGTAATGAGAGACAGCATGATACTACTTTTTATTTTCCGATATTGATAATCATACCAGAATCTGTTCTTTTTTTTAAAAAAATGGTCAAATTGTCTAATAAAGCAATAGCCTAATTTTGCACACCTGCGCATTCTATTTGTCACAGATTCAAAAACGATATTTTTGTTTTTTCATATCTGATCCAGCATTTTCCTGGTATGGATTCCAGGGCCCTGCAAATAAGTGGTATAAGCAGCTTCAAGTACATACATTTAAAATGAGAGTTCATATAATTTCTATGGAGTCCAGTGAGTCTAGAAATGCTATTTTACTTTGGTTCAATCAAAATGAATAAATCATTAATTAAGCTTTTGGGAGTAGATGGAAGGCCCCTGTTTGATGTTATTCCAAGCCCACAAACATTCAGAAACTGTCCTGATTGGGTCAGTGCCAGGTTTACTTACAATTACCGTGCAAATCTTGTTGTTTTTGATCCTTTATAATGTTTGTTTTACATTGTCCACAGGGATGCCCTGACAAAAATGAAAGAAGTGTACATTAAGAACCCTCACATGGGTGACCCCAACAGTGTGGACCCACGCTTGGAAGAGGTGCAGCAAAGCATAGAGAAGCTTCAGCTCGAGGCACATAAATATGAGGTGAAGAAAAGAAGCAGCTTGGTGAAAAACTTCACATAGTTGTACCCCAAAAGTAGTTGATCAGCCAAGACATGGTGTAGTTCGTACTGTAGCTGCAAGCCTTTTGTAGCTTACGAGTGATATAATATGTGGCATATACCCCACCATTAAGTGTTCTCCAAACAGGCTTCAAGACAGCTTCTACCAGTGGTTTAGCTGTATGGAACCCTTTTGTCCGTTTTAATGCATAACAGTATCGCTGTGGCGACCGCTGAAGGGAAAAGCCAAAAGAGAGAGAAGAATGACATGCCATTGGCAAGAGTGATTGATTTGGGCGTGCAGTTTACAGGACACTAATTGGTCCATTAGGATACTAAAAGCCAAAAGTACATAAGTATTGGGACACACTTGTTTTTCAGGGTTTGGGCTAGGCCCCTTACTTCCAGTGAAGAGCAATCTGAATACTTCAGCATACCAAGGACAATGCCATGTTTCCACTTTTCTATTCCAGCATGACTGTGTTCCAGTGTACAAAGCAAGCTCCATAATTACATGGTTGGATGAGTTTAGTGTGGAAGAACTTGACTGGCCCGCACAGAGCCCTGATCTCAACCCCTCAACTGTAGCGGAGATAGGGAGCCAGGCCTTCTCGTCCAACATCAGTGACTGACCTCATAAATGCTCTACAGAATTAATGAATTCCCACAGAAACTCCAAAATTTTGCGGGAAGCCTTTTGAGAGGAGTGGAAGCTGTTATAGCTGCAAAGGGGGACCAACTCCATATTAAAGTCTGTGTATTTGAATGCAATGTCATTAAAGTCCCTGTTGGTGTAATGGACAGGCATCCCAATACTTTTGTCCAAATGGTGTATGTTTGTCCCATTAGTTTTGTAGTGCATATTGCAAGTAGCACATTTAAAACAGTCTGCATGTCTTGGCTGATGAATTACATTGTATGTAAGTATAAATTTGACCAAAATATTGCGGTTAGTGAAATGGTGTCAGACTTGACTGAGACTCTGTCTCCTCCAGGGCTGGCTGACGGACGTGGAGAGAAAGCTGCTAGAGAAGGGCAGCACTCAGCGGAGACAGAGTGCCCATTTTGACTCGCAAGGCAACACACCCAACAGCTGCGCCCAGAACAGAGAGAGGTACTCCAAAATCAGACACTGACAGTCCACCTCCCAGTGGTCACCTGCAGCTTCTCTGTATTCATTTGGACTGTTGTATGTACTATATGTCTTCTGCACGCAGTCCGGATGGCAGCTACACGGAAGACCCCAGCACGGAGACGGTGCAGTTCAAGTCCCGCAGTACTGAGTTTGACGATGAGTTTGATGACGAAGATCCTTTACCCACCATAGGAACATGCAAGGCACTCTACCCCTTTGAAGGTAGCGGCAATAACATAATCCCTGGAAAACTGATCTAATCATCTTTACTGATTTAGTAGTTAAAGACTGGTCTCCTCGGTAATTCATCAGGAAAAATGCTTATGTGGCTGACAATAAATTAGAACCGAATGGGAGGCAGTTGCCATGACCTCCTTTTAAAAATGTTGCCAAGTTTCTAAGAGCTTCCATTAAAGTAAGAGTGCAGTGAAAAATCAAATTTGCAGTTTTCCCCTTGCCGTAGTTTATCCCCCAGACATGTTTGGTGAAGTTCTCTTCTTTAGTGTTACACAGGAGCTATGAAGCTTAATCATAGCTGCTATTACAACATACTTTGGCCGTTTAAGAGATAACAGTGAAAACATGGCATGCATATTTTTAGGTCTCACACAAAGCTGCAATGTTTTGGCTGCTTTCCAGAAGTATTTGAATGCTCCCAGTAGTTTAGCTCAGCTTATTCTTCTCCCTTCCTCATTCAGGCCAGAACGAGGGCACCATCCCAATGGCGGAGGGTGAGATGCTGTACGTAATTGAGGAAGACAAGGGCGACGGCTGGACGCGCGTGCGCAGAAACGAGGATGAGGAGGGATATGTGCCCACGTCCTACATCAAGCTGTGCTTCGACGCAAACTCCAAAGGTGCCATGACATACATTTAACCCACAGAGCTAAAACAGCATAGCTAGAGTGAACAGCTTCTCCTGATCATGTACATCCTCAGGCCATTTCTGACTGGTCAGTGGGACGGGACATGAATGAAAGAGGCAGGAATTGTTCACTCTAGGCTGTTTATGATTTATCTCTGCATAAGAGAGAATGGATGAAAGGACATTGTGTTACATATGTATACACAAGCTGTTCAAAAACACCACCTCCATCCTATGGGAAAGGAAGTGGACAGAACTTGATGTTTTTACATGTGCAAGATATCATGTAGCATATCGGACTATTTCTGTCTGTATTTATAGGCTTTGTTATTTTGCATCTTTCTCCCTCAGTATCAATAAGAGGAAAAATGAAAGAGTTTTGTGTCCGTAAGGATGAGACAGGCAATAGAGCCGCCATCGCGGTATCCTTTAAGTCACTGGTAGAAATGGCTGCTTAATCTTCATGTCATATCATAGCTTTGGGTATTGTGGTTGTTTTGTATGAACCTTGTGTTTTTGTCCATGGCTGGGCCAAAAGTAATACGTGACTCTTGGGTTAAAGAGTATAATTCTCTACAGAAGACACAAAATTTGACAGTCAAGGCATCATCGCTCCCTATTTAAAGCTGATGAGGCTCCATCATGAAAATGTCCTATTTTTGGTCCATATTTTGATCACAGTTAAACTGTGCTTCTATACCTAAGTGTTTCAATTCTAAATCGATCTGACTGTAAATACTCGACAAGAGAGCACGGAAGAAGGACGGAATAGCGTAAAGTTTACTCAGGTACTCGTTTTCTTATATTTCTTTAAATGAATATAAGTTTAATAGAATAAGTTTTCTTTGCCCCAGAAATTCCATCCATGCTAAAAGTGTAATAAGGAATAGCTACAGTAATTCTTGCATGTGCGTAACAGATTCAGATTTAACTAGCTTTGCAATCACTGCTGTCTGGAATCCCTTTCCTCCCCCGACCCCTTACTGACAGCAGCAGAAAACCAAGCTTAAGTAGTTAGAAAGCTTCAGATGTCTTCCAAGTGGCATGTGCTTTAAAGATTGTGTGCTGCTTTTTCCACGTGGCGAGGGCGTAAGTGACGCTAAGAAACAGTCTGCATGCGGTTCTTAGTTCAACTGGCATGGTGAACAAACTAGGTTTACAAAAAAAGAAAAAGAAAAAACTGTTGGATACAGATTTCCATGGCGATTTAGGACGGAGGAAAAAGCACATCTTTGTGATTTATGATAATAGTAGTGATGTGATCGCAGCTGTTTCTGCATGCCTTTAACGCATACAGGACACCCTGTCGCTTTGTTACTAAATCTTGTCCATGGTTTTCCTCGTAAGACAACATTAGCTGTAAATTCTGCGCTTGATAAACTGGTACAAGAAATATCAACATTCGTACTTGATTTATTTGACTATTGTTTCTTTCTGTTCCATGTCCGGGTTCATGGATGTGTACCTATGCTGCTCTCTGATGACTGCTTTCTCTCTCTCGCACTAGTCTAATAATATGAATCTGGAGAAACAGTTGTTATGAAAGAATGTCATAGAATAGTATGCCACCTTCTTAAGCCGCACCTCTAACATCTTGTGTCATTTTTGTTTTGTTTTTTGTTTTTGTTTTGTTTTGTTTATTTCTTTGCTTTTTTTTGTTTTTGTTTTGTCCTTTTCTTTGCAGATCCCTAAAAGCGTTTGGCTGGCACAGGAGTGGCAGGGCAAGCGTCCTTGCGCGAAACATCCTCCTTCTTAAATGTGTAGTCAGAGAGGTGCTGTGTGAGGCCTGCCTGACAGGCAGTTCCATTCTTAACGCAATCTCTGAATCTCCTCCTCCTTCGGCCAGAGGCAAAAAAAAAAACCCACTCGGAATGTTGTCTGAGGTTTTTTTTTTCCTTTTTTTTTCTTTCTTTTTTATATTAGTGTGCTGATGATTTGCTGAGCTTGCTTCTTGTATGGACCTAGACTTCTTTAGCCTTTTGTGCTAGCTGCTTGCTATCAGACCAGAGCCCTTAGGTACAACCAGTAGTCCTCAGAGGCAGATACAGGACTGTGAAGTGCACGTAGTTGTGAAGGCTTTCACTTTTAATAACATAGTACCCGGTGTACTTCTGTTCAATGCCTGACCTGCACAAGATCCTTTGCTGGAGAAAAAAAAAACACTTTTTATGAACATTTTATCAGTCCAGACTTTATTGTGCTCATTGAAAACCATTCAAATGTTTATTTTGTTGTTTTTTGGGGGGTAGGGGAGGGGGGTAAAGTCATGCTTGCACTGATAAAGAATCATATTATACAGTGGTGTTTGTTTTTTGGGATTCAAATGTCCCTCCCATCGAGTGCACTGTATGTAGAAGTGTGTGAGGCAGCTCATAGGGTTGTGTGTCCGCTGCACGGGTAAGCACCTCTATAGTCGCTCTCACTCTTTCCTCACTCAGACGAAAGCAGTGCCACCTCACTCACTCACTCATACTCACTCTCTACCCTGTAATGTGTGTACACATGCCACACCTCCTATCTCTTTCTCTCTCTCTCTCTCTCTTCCTCTCCCTCTTTCTTTCTCTCTTGCTCTCTCTCTGTCTTTCTCTTTTTAGTAGTTCTAATTCTGTTTCTTTCCCATGTCCCTCTTTGTACCTGTCCTATTTTTCTATTTCTGTCTTCCTTTCTTTTCTCTGCATCTCTTCTTCCCCTATCTCCCTCTCTCTCTGCTAATCACCCTCTCTCAGATTAGGTTTTTTTTTTTAATTTCTCTTTGTCTTTCCACTTTTTTTTTTCTCTCTCTCCCTCCGTCTTTCTTTCACTCATTCTAATTCTGTTTACTTTCGTCTCTGCCTTTTTCTCTCCTTTTCTTACTTTGACTGACGCTGATTCTTATTTTTGTGTTTTTATTTGTTCTTTCTTTCGTTCTTTCTTGTTTACTTTGCATAGCTCACTACCTCCCTCTCAAATCTTTTTTTAACCTTTTTGTATTTGTCCTTTTATTCTTCCCACCTCCACCCCCCACCCTCAGATCCATCTTGTTTTTTAACCTCTTTATATTTCGTCTTGCTTTTCCTCTACTTCCTTTCTCTCTCCTCCTCTCTCCTCCTCTCTCTCTCTCTCTCTCTCTCTCTGGACTCTGTGGCCGTGTCTCGTGTAGCTATAGTGGTGCCGTTCAGTAGATGTTGATGATGATGTTCTTTCGGCTGGTGCTGTGTTTCTGCGCATGCATGCTTGCCCTGTCTCTTTGTATGTGCCAGTCTTAGGGGTCCAGTCCTCCAGCAAGTTCAAGCCTTTCACCTCCGACAGCTGAACTTGCTTCTTCAGTTGTGTTCGTGCCTGTGGTTTTACTTTATTTTTCTTTCATTTTTAAAATCAAGATATTATTCATTTAAAGGTTTTAGTTTTGCCACCTATGCATGGCCACTTGCTTATTGCCCCTGAGTTCTTCTTCTTCTTTTTTTTTTAACTATTCACAAGACAAGGAATCTTCTTTTGAGTCTTTTTCAGTGGTTGACATTGTTTTACAATAAGTTGAGTTTGATGTTCAACACAAATATTTACCTCATTTCTAATGGATTTTGGGGTGCTGTTTGAATCAGCTCCGAAAGACTAATATTATTGTCGTTTTTCGCCATTTATAAAGAAAGAGTATTGCAGTGCTGAGCCGTGTGTGTGTATTCTCTATATTGTGCTTTGGAATTCCCTTTCCTCTGAAGACCTTCTCATAAACATCAAACTGCCAAATCAGGTGTCAACGCCTTGTGATTTCATTGCTGTCCGGTCGACTGATCCCATTGTGGTATTAACAGAATTAACAGAAAGGCAGATGCAGAGATGTGTTTATGCCGAAATGTTAGACATTAAGGTCCATTGTAAAAATATTGCCATGTATCAAAATGACAGCTTGCTTTTAAAGACTCCTGTTAAATCCATATGGACCCGATTATATCCTCTTTATGATCTATGTTGTTCTGAATAATTTACAGTGCACCAGCAGATGGCAACAAAGGGCAGTCAAAGTGACAAAGGAAGTGCTGGATGTGGAAGCCTTCATTCCCAAATGGTGCAAAGATTTCACATATAGTACAAAGGGTGTGTGGTATATGACATATTTTCACTTCGTCGACTGTAAAATGCTATTAATATCTTTAATAATGAAAAATGTCCAAGAATGACTCTCGTCATTTTTTCCCCATTAGACCACTAAGCCTTCAAATCTTGCTACCATCTGATCTCATGCCCCACCAGACACTGACTTTGATTGTTTTTAAGAGAAATTTGTATTTGATGAGTTCTTAAATAGCATTCTGTATTGTTTTACAGATTCAATCACTTAATTAAAAGCTGGAAACCGCTCAGATAAAGAAGGCTAAAAGGGAAAATCCACTGATTTTTTCAAATGTTCTGTGCAGTTACATGGTTAAGATTTAAATTGTCATTTTACAGTGGTTTGATGTGGAAAAACATGCTCGGTCTGAATTGCTCATAGTGACTGTGAACATCTGAAGAGTTTAATGCCTCTAAAAGCAACATCATAGAAAGTTATTACATCAAGTGGAAAGATTTTGGGATAAAACATTTTTTAAATCCTGTTGGAGAGCTAAAAGAAGGGCATTTTAGGCCAAAACAGTACCCTTTTTTTCAGCTTTGCCACCATTACCACAAAACCATTTTATGATCATAACACTACATATGAAAGCCTGTGTATGTTTACTGGTCTTAATTGATAAAATGGCTATATTAACGGGGGGGTTGCAATCCTACCTTTGCAAAGAAATCGGCAAGTATAAACATTTACATGTCAAACCACTGACTTTTATAACTCAACAATTTAACAGTTACATTTTTAAACAAGAAATGGAAGCAGCAGGGGAGGTAAGACACTGCAATGCTCATAATGTTCGTTTATTCCCAGCCACACATCCATTACATCCTTAGCTCTTAACGGTTCACTAAAGAGCTAATTTTTCTTTTACTCAGAATATAGTTGACCAGCCAGGGTATGCCCTGAACTTTAGTTTCCCGTTAAGAGTTACAAGGCTAATGTAGCTAAGAAGCTTCCAACTGTTGTCCGTCCTGGCTTGGGCACACCTGTAACATATATTAAAATAAATGTCCCATGTTCTACGTTTTCTAGAATTTAGTTTTACAGTTTTGTTTCATCTGTTTTCATCCATTTATTCACCAAAACAGTTCAATTTCAGATGTCTGTTTGTTTCTTAGAATGAAAGCCTGTTCTTGTTAATGTACCTTTAAGAGCTGATATATGTAATTACTCTCTGTTCTGATTGGCTGTTATGTATTGTGCATCATTCAAAAAAAACAACACACCAAAACCATTTTTTGGGTGACATCATGAAAACGGTGAATTCAAAAAGCTGTTTTTGACCTGAAGGACTGTTAAGTAAATGGTATCTTTTAAACCTTTAATACCATATACTACCACCTCTTTTATTAGAAATCTATAAAGGAGGCATGCACCCTTTAATCTCTGTAAAGTACTGTATCTCTAAAATTTAAAAGTAATTGTCATGGAAGATTATAAAAACTGCACACACTTTCCTCTAACTGCACTGTTCAGCTGACTTACTTGTGTGGTTTCTGACACACCAAAACGCACTAAAACCATCATAAATAGACAAAAGTGTGGAGAGACTTTACACTTCAAGAGGCTTTTACTGATGATTGCAGTCGTGTAATATACTTTCATTTATTTTTTGCATAACTACATTTTACAGCCTCAGAACAAGTGTGTGTGTGATGTTTCAGGCATGCAGTTTGTAGAATGCTGATTGGTAGGTATTAGTTGCCAATCCTTTTTTAGCAACATTATCCTCCTAACACCAGAACAAAACAAACATATCTTGGCTGGTACTGGGGTAAGGGCTAATTCACCTGAGAGTCACCATTCTAAGAGGGGAGAGACACTCCTTCAGGCTGTGAACAGTTGCTGGGTCGTCCAGCTGGCTGACAGCAGTGCAGCCACTCAGACAAATGGTTTCCTCCTGTAGGGTCACTACAGGGGTCTGGCAGACTGAGAGCCCAAAATGGAGGAGGCTTCGGGAGGGGAAAGGGGTGTAATTAGTTCAGCAGGTGAAGACTGGGAAGGCCAGATAAAGAAGAGAATTCCTTACATCACTTCCTGTATTTGTTCTGGACTTTATTTTCAAACTAAGGAATGCAGTGCCTCTCAGAAGCCGAGGAATTCAAAACAAGTCCATCAAGCCTGAATAGCTTTGTTTCTTTTTCCTTCTTTTTTTTTTTTTTAAGATACGTTTTGCAACCCCACCCTAATATCACAAGACGGCTATACCCCTCCCTGAGCGCCCCCTTTCTCTCAGCATTCATTTCCTGCCTAATAGTGGGTCATTCTTTTCATCAGATCAGGGGGCTGTATCTGGTTTAAACTTTTATACGGTCCTTTTCATATAAATGCTATTAACACTGATGGTATAGTAGAGCTTGAATACTGTTTTACACACACACACACACGTGTAGAAATGTCAGCCTTTTAATGTATGTTGATTGTGCTCCATTAACATATTAAAACCCTGTCGTAGGCCAGTCTATTATTACTGTTGGCTATTCTACGTAAGTATGAGGTTAATTGGATAAAATAATATGAAGCAAAAATAAAAGATCTACTGAAACACCCAAACAGGCATATTTATTCACTCAGCAGAGCTTAAATGTTGTGAACTGGTAAGTGTGGAGTCAGTGTACACAACTTATACAGACAAACTACTACTACCACTAGTGAAATTGTGAAAGGGATGTTGAATCTCATGGAGAATTGCAGGAAAATATTCAAATCTAAAACACTTTCTTTTACTCAGCTACGAAGCTACAATGTTTGGTGGTTTCCCATTAAATTATAATGTGTCAGTTCCTGGGGAATTTGCATTGCAAAGTTGGTATTTTATTTCAGTTTGAGGGGAAAAAATGAATGAAAATGACATGCAAATATCAGGCAGAAAGGACTGAACACCACAGATCAGAGAACCCTCGATCCAGGCTGAAAATGTTCAGCCTTGCCCAAAGTGAAATAATGCACTGGAGACTGCAGCGTGGAGCCCACTGGAGAACATGGACTTAAATGTTTGCCAGACTCACTCAGGCTCATCAGAGCTCGCCCCAAAGAGGCCAGGAAGTCCCTTGTGTCTTTCCCTTCTGAGTATTAAGATCGTATCTGCTGTTTCATTTTTTAAAAATCTTGGAAAGTTACAACTACAGTAAAGCAAAAAGCTAAAAGCGTTTGCTGACTTTTTTTTTTACTTAAACCCTAAACATTACATTAATGATAGTCGCCCACTCAAGCATAAGACTAAACATTTGGAGTAGAGTATCTGCCTTGGGGGCAATTTCAGTGTAATGACTTCTAGCAAGGAGGGGTCGGGGAACCAAATGTCTGCTGCTGATGAGTGCATTTATTTACACAATCCACAGGAAATAAATTCATTTGTCTTCAGCAGACACCATATTGCATGCCATTTCTCAGCAGTGGGATTATGTTCTTGGTGCTAAGAGAGTTTCTAGAAGAGCCACAACCCCTCCCAGCTCCTCTCCAAGTAAGGCCGAAGCTCAATGGCTTTCCTGCATGCGGGCAAATTATTGTTAGTCACCACCATCCGAGTTCGCCTCTGCTCTATAACTCTACATCACAGGCCGCATCTTCCATGGAAATATATTTTTTAAAAAGGACAGAAAAAAATTGTTCTCAATCAAGTGTTAGGACAAAGCATTGTACTCGTTGATCTCTGGAAGAAACAGTGATTTGTTCTGCCTCCGTGGGCTTGGCACCGTTTGGCCTTTCTAAAATCTGTCAATCAGGACTGACGCAGATCCGTTTCCTGAGCCGGTGAGATTTTTATTGTTCTGACTCTGCACACTCCTGTATCTCCATCCACCAGCCACATCCTGCTTCCTCTCGCTCAGGAAATGCTGCATTGCTTTCCCCACTCCTTATGTGGTCCTGTAGACATAAATTTAACTTTCCTGCCCTGTTGTTCCCCAAAGCCACATTTCTTTCACATTTGTTGCAGCCCTGTTCGCTATGAAATAAATAGCACATACGATTAATATTTGTCCTGCCACATTGGTGTGAAAATCACATTCACATATGTAGATATCGTATCAGTATCCTATCCACAAATATATCATGGATGAGCATCAGATGAAGAACACACATCCACTGATTTTCATTGTATATAACAGTGTGAGGTTATTCCTAAGTAAATAGTAAATGTCAAGTAAACAATATGGAAAACATTTTCTAGGGAGGTCAGATAAATATCATGAACACATGTAGGAGAATAGCAGAACGTTTGGACGGCTTTTAAGGAATGTGTCCTACTATAAACTAGTGCCCTTCTCCACAGTTTCCTAATAAAGTTCTGCTAAGATGTCAGCAATAGCTTGGAAAACAAGTGTGTCCTTATGGCAAGTCTGAGGACAGGGCTGTGGATGAAGACTTTGTGAGGGCTGCTAGCAGGATGGAGCCTGTTCTCCTCAGCACTTTTATCAGCTCCAAACACACACAGGAATTCCGGTTTGGGAATGACCGTCCCGAGTCCCTGCTTCCACAGGAAGATGGAATAAAAAGAACCTCTTCAACGACAAAGGCGTTTCATTTCTCTCTGCTCCGTCTCAGGGAACACTGAGCAGTCGTGCTGAACTTCCAGGACCGACCTGGAGCCACAGTTTGGACTGATGGGACTGAAGATGTCAGCAGGTAGAGTACATAACTAGAGATCACGTTTTTAACGTTTTTTTGTTATTTGGAAACATTTTGGACAAATAACACAGACACACTGGGTCTTTCTGCGTCTTGTGAACTCCCCATGGAGAGTTTCGTTCACTTTTTTGAAATTTTTATGGCGTTTTTTGCGGGTTATCATTCCTATCTGTGTGAAATTCTCTCGGCTCGCTCCCTACGACGTTCTTCTTTTTGGCTCCCCACCCGTATTTCGGATCAACCGCGCATCCTCTACAGTGATTGGCCCTTTTTCTTGTCAGTCAGGAGTACTAGCCAATCCTTGCGCGCGGCGGGGTACTTCTAGCCATTCACGACTCAGGAAGGCGGGGCTTTCTGGAATACGGGTGGAAAAACACTGGAAAGTGGGACTTTTGTGACGTCATTGAAATGGGAGTCGACGCGTGCCTCTTATTTTAAGGCGAGAGAGAAAATATAGAGCTTATTAATAAGATAAAAATTAATGAACTCGACTTTTGCAGGCAGTGGTGAGCAGAACAAAAGCCAGGATTCATTCCAACTAAATTCTGAGGTTTTGTAAAATAGCGCCATCCCTTGGCATTTTTTTTTTACGTACGAGTGTGTGGAGTTATTTTTTTCTACCTTGCGTATGTTTTTGCAATAGTTTTTTGCACTTTTTCTTAATTTTTGTCCTAAAGAAACTACTAATACTGCATTTGGAAATTACGATGGATCAATTAAGACCTAAAAATAAATATGGTATGCTATATAAGTGTAATATTATAATATTAATAGATAATAAATCATATCACCTAGTATAGGATAATGTCATAAAGTAAATATTTATATTTATATATCTAGTCATTAGAAGCTGTAGTAGAGGACATGTATGTATAGGTGCACTGATTTGTTTTCTTTCATTTATTCTCTCACACAATAGACATTGATGTAGCATGTCTCAGACTATAATAAGATAATTGAATGCAAAACACTGTAGAGTATACCTTTTGTCACTGTTTTAATCTGTGTGCAATTTGTCTTTTTCTTTACACAGGAATCTCTGCTTGATCATGTCTAAATAACGGCAGTGGAGGAATGGCCTGCTTCACAGTTCATTATTACTTTTGGTACGCGCTAGGCCTGCCTCAAACTCGTACCGTGAGTAATAATGCACTGTGGCAGGTGATCAGCTACCAGCACTGAGGCGCCCCAACTGCAGGCTTGGAGTAAAACAGAAAGTGCATAAAGAAAAGCTTCCATTACTTATTTGTTATTTCTTTTACTGAATGGAGGCATGTAAAGGGAGTGGCTCATTTATCCTGAAAACCAGATACATGCTGAAAGTCAAAGCTTGTTTTTCATGTTTGGGTTCCAGGGGAAACAATAAGGTGGATATCAACTTGTATCTTGAGACTATTCTTCAAAAAAGTATACCTGTGTAACCCTGGAAATATTCCGTCATGGACTCATATGCTATTTAATAACTACACAAACCGAATTAGATGGTAAGTAATGAATAGGGCCCATTTGTAGTACTGGAACCATTTGTTATTTTTAAGTCATAGGTTTATGACTGTCATTTTTGCCAGACTACAGTGTTACTTTTGCCTTTAGTTAAATGACTACTGCTATTGAATGTATTGTTGAAATTGTTTATTGCCTGTGTTGAATGTTTAATAAATGCTCTTACTTGACTGTTCAGTTTTATTCATCTAATGATACCAGAAATATAACTGTATTAAAGGAAACACAAATATTTTTTGCTAAACCTTATTTAGGAAATATTTTTTCCTAAACATGTAATATATGTAAACATGTATATATAAAACCTTGCTCCTTTTCCTTCAACATGGAAAAACATCCATAGTTGTGATCAAATAGCAAATATTTAACTATCAGAAAATTATATTTTACTTTCTATTTGATCATGTTTTAAAATATTTTTGACTCTTCTGTATCTCAATGCTACTAATGAGTTGACGATATTTAGCATTGTGAAAGGGAAGCTTCCTCGCTCCTGCAGTGGATTCTCCTGACGCGAGTAAAAAAAAGCTTAAAGTAAAAGCCTTGTCAGTTCTTTAAAATACTGACACGTGTAAAATTAGAAGTAATTAGCAAAAGAAGAAAATAAAAAAAAAACATTATGAAAAGTATCCGTTCCAAAATATCAAGCCCTGAGTTAAGCAGTGGAAAATCTGTTAAATGTTTGTTAGGTGCTATTTTAGGTCAGAATTTTGACAGAAATAACGTTTTTCGTGCTGCTCAAAAGGTGAGAGGTGGTGGTAGTAAATACTAAATTCTTTTCTCACAAATGTACGATTATGTAAAGTCAGTAAAATCCTCAGAAAATGACACATTGATCAAATTTGCACTTAAAGTGCAGATTGTTAAGGTTAAGGTGTATTTACAGTTTAAAAGAAACTATTACAGAGAAACTGACTGTATGGTGTTGGTAAAAGGAACCACCTGAAGAGCTGTCAGAAAGTTACTTTCTGAAATTTAGTCACAATTACCACTATCAATATTATAAAATCTAATACAGGATCACTGGAGGCTTTGAATAGTAAAAAGCTATATTTGTGTTACGAACATCCCAAGCCCTTTTACTATCAACAATAGAGTAAATAAAGTGTGTAACTCTCACCACAATGGACGATTTTACATCTAAATCACTCTGAATTATATTATTCATACACTCTATTGGGACGCCTGAACCTTAATGGCATTTCCACACGATTTTGGAGATCTGTGGAAAAGTGTGCCCATTTATTCTGTAGAGCAGTTATGAGGTCACGCCTGCCTCACAATCTCCGTTCCAGTTCACCCTAAAGGTGTTTGATGGGGTTGAGGGCAGGGCTCTGTGGACGCCAGTCGAGTTGTTCCATACCGAACTCATCCAACCATGTATTTATGGAGTTTGCTTTGTGCACTGGGGCACTGTCATGCTGAAATAGAAAAGGTTATTCCCCAAACTGAAAATGTCCGAAATATCTTTGTATGCTATAATTGGAAGTAAGTGCCTAGCCAAAACCGCGAAACTTTTGTTCATGTAGTGTCTCAGAGACTGAACCGTGTATTTTGTACTAACTCCAGGTGAGGAAATGTGCAGATGACACCCTTCTCCGGAGACAAATGACGTCACTTGGTTACAGTGTTGATAGCAACAAGTAGAGGAGGAGGACGCAGGGCTTCCAAAATAAAACTGAAGCTTCATCTTCAACAGAAATAAAGGGATTCGAACATGGACGGGGCGTGTTCAGAGAACGTGCAAACGGACAACACGCTTGATAAAAATCCTGCCGTGAGCACCAGTGATGTCTACAAGGTGAATAAAAACCTGCCGAACCGTTTCAACCACCCCGACGGCTTCAGGGGATACAGGTAAACAGTGTAGAAGCTCAATTAACTAATTAGGTACCGCTGGGTCAGGTTTACGCTGAACTCTACTGTGAAGGCTTTGTTAAATGTGCTTGTACCATACAACAGACTTGCAGGCTGCCATTTGTTCATAATACTTATCAATTTGTACATAATAGCTGGCTATTCTTCCTACGCTATATGGACAAAAGTATTGGGACGACTGACCATTCCAGCAACGGGGGCTTTCAAATACACAGACTTTAGCAAGGCGTTGGTCCTCCTTCACAGCTATAACAGCTTGGAAGGCTTTGCACAAGATTTTGGAGTTTCTGTGGAAATGTGTACCCATTCATTCTGTAGAGCAGTTATGAGGTCAGGCATTGATGCTGGACGACAAGGCCTGGTTCACAGTCTCCGTGGTTGAGGTCAGGGCTCTGTGCGGGCCAGTTAAGTTTTTCCACACCAGTTCATCCAACCATTTCTTTATGTATCTTGCTTTGTACACTGGGGCACAGTCATGCTGGAATAGAAAAGGTTCTTCCACAAACTGTCCACAAAGTTGGAAGCTTGGTTGTTTAAAATGCCTTGGTCTGCTAAACATTAAGATTGTCCTGTATTGTAATTTTATGAGGTCGTTTGCGTCATGATTATGAAATGCCATCTCATAATAGCAATTTTTACTTTGCTTGTAATCAGTATGCCACCATTTGAATATTTTCAGTTTAATGACTAGAGATTAGAGATCATCCCATGTTTTAGTGCAAGGAGAGTGTGGTCAGATGGCCAGATTTCAGATATTCTGACTATATTCAGATGTCCTGACTACTAAATTCTAAATGAATAAATATGTTTATACTTACCATGTTGACAAAGTGGCCTGCTTAGTAGAGGTAGCTGGTGGTCTAGTGCTCAGAGAGTTGACTCTGTGATCAGAAGCTTGTGGGTTTGAATCTCAGGACTGCTAATGGCACCACTGAGTGGCATCCTTGAGCAAAGTACTGTCCACACACTGCTCTGTGGGTGCCACCGCCGCTGGTGGCCCACTGCTTGGTGAAGGGGTTAAATGCAGAGCAAGAATTCCACATTGTTCAGTCTGTGTGGTGTGGTGACTTTAAGGGGCCACTTTATTTTATAACCTTGTCAGGATATGTGTTCTAACAGTATATAAGCATGAGGAGGGACTTTGTGTTAAGATGGGGATAGTCTTCTTTGAGGACAGGCCATGCTTTCACCATGTTTTCCCAAACTGTAAATTTCTAAATGAAAATATAATTGTAGCCTCAGTTACAAGTGCCCTACACTTTTTATCCTGCAGTAAGAAGACGGTGCATCCACGGTACCAAACATCCAACCAGACTTATGGGGGTAAGAAACCGACAGTCCATGAAATGCCGGTAAGTCTCACTGAGCACACAGTGAAGTGTTTCTGGTCTTTCCTGGAGTATCAGGATCAGAATCAACTCTTGTATAATTGTTTAGACAACCTTCCATGGAAGTCAGCGGAAATTTTCGGAGCACATTCTAAGAAGCGGGATGTACAGAGATAATGGCTTCAACACGTCGCTGGAAAAGAGTCGGATCACAGGTCCAAGCAGCATCTCAGTGCTCCACGACAGAATCGCCTTTCACCATTCATACCGCACTCAGGGAAATGAGCAGACTAAAGCTAACATGGCCTAAATGTGACATTACCATTTACATATCATTTAATAGCATCATTTTGTGTTGTTCGCATGTGCTGTGTTGTAAATAAAACACGGAATAGATGAACTTCAACAGACCATTCACTTAGTGTTCTCTTCTTTAGTTTAGCACAAGTGATGCACATTGTGACAGTTTTCTGAAATCTATTGGCCTTAAATGTATTAGAGTACGTGCAGGGAGGAGAGGCACATGCAGGGTATTGCAAGCCAAAGTAGTATTCAAGTAAACATTTTTCTTTTAGGATTATCATTATTTTTGCCATGATCATTTTATAAAAACATACATATAAAAGCTCATGGTTCATGTTATATTTTAAATCCAGCCATTCCGATAGACTAGAAACATAATGGAATATTTAAAAAAAGCAGACTTTGATTGACCATTTAGTATGTCACTGTGGGGGAAAACAACAAGCGCCTCCAAAGTAGCAACTTTAGGAAAAGGCAAAACTGTTTTGTTTGTTCATCACAAAAGTGTCACACAGTGTAAAGAGCAGCTGCTGTGTTGAAATGTTGAAAAATAAAAATTGAGCAAAACTGGAGATACATGATCTTCCATCAGTCCTTCATGTGCCACTTTTCCGGGTAGCAACCTCAGCAGAAATGCCCAGCCTTCTCCACCAGCTCTTCCGGGGGAACACAGAGGCGTTCCCAGGCCGAAGTGATTATCTGAAATGATGGAGGCTATTCAGCCACACTGAATGGTTCATGGAGTTGTTTCTCAGCTGGGACCACTTCTGGCAAAAAAAACATATGACTAATATCTGGACTCCTTTAGCTTCTGTGTTTCTGCTTAGTAGAGAAATCTGATCACTATGTGGTGATTATTAAGCAAATTAGCTCATACACAACAACCATATAGTAATGAAAGTACCCTTTTTCACCCTAATGCTATTGCTTTCATTTGGAGCCCTTGTATTTGTATAAAGTACACACATTGCCAAAGTTGTATATAGTCATTATAGTTTCTTTTATTTGGTATTGCAGAGTGAAATTCAACAGTAGTGGCCTTGAACGGAAATGTCCAGTGGGCACACTCATTCACTGTATATCTACACAAACCGGAAGCCGTCAAAACATTATTCATGAGTCATTAAAGCACTTCTTAACCAATATGTGGAGGTACAGAAGATCAACATAAAATGAAGCATATTACAAACAAAACAATATGCTGTGGGGAATGATGTAACAAATATAGCTGACAACGGCAATTAGAGCACAATATAATCTCTATCTCACTCGCTCACTCTTGCTCTCTCGCTGTCTCACACACACACACACACACACCTCCAAACTTCAGCCAGGCTGGGGGAGACATCACTCCGCAGTCTTCATCACTCCTGGCTGTTGCTAACAGTGAAGACGAGGGTGGCAGGTGAACAGTATTACAGTATTAAGGGTTTTTGGTGTCGTCTTTTTTTCCCTGTTTGTCCTTGAAGCTTGTGAGCAGCAGATTATTATTGTCCAGAGGGATGGATAGTCAAGTCCACCAAACCTCTGTTTCAGTGAGAAAGTAAAAGGCACTTCAAAACATTGTAACAAAATCCAGTGTACTGTATTATATAACCATACACTCACATGATCGTAAATGACAGAATGCAAAGGCTGAGAAGGACACACTCCAAAGAGTGGCTTGATCTGGTTCACATGAAAAAGAAACATTAACCAAAAAAAACTGGTAAGTAGCACACAGCAGGCTTAAGGTTGTCATGGAGCAAAGACAGACACGTTATCAGTTGCTCTGCAGCAGAAACTGAAATAGTTGCATAGGCAAGAAAAAACAGCTCCTTCCACATGAAGGAAAAAAATAACTGCCATAAATAAAGATGAAACAATACAATAGATATTATCCAAAAGAGCAAGGAGTGTTCTCTGAAGTGAAAAAAAAAATAAATAAAAAAAACAGTGAGAAAAGTAAAAGCAGAAAGGCTTCTGTGTCAGCAGCAGTTTGAAGCAGGCCGAGGCCTGGTGGAATGGTGGAGAAATGTGCGGAGCTGAAGCGGACAGCAGCGCTACAGCTCTGTGTCCTGATATTTGTGCGTGTCAGGGTGGTAGCCACGCTTGGTCTGGTCGGCCAGCCGCCGCCTGTGCTCTTCGTCACCCTTCTCCTTGCCAGGGCAGGGCGGACAGCTCTCCAAGTACGGCGGTTTGGAAGGAGGAGTCTGCGGTTCCGGCCGTGAGCTGGATCTGTGAACATGGACAGCAATATTAGCCGACCCTGAACTCAGAGACGGACTAACAACTAGGCCCTCCTGAATAAGTTTATACTACGTTGGATACATGTCTTTGATAAAATGGTACAACAAAGTATGAAGTTGGGGTATCTACCAACCTATCATTTGGAATGCCGACAGATACAGGATTGGTTTTTAGATTTAAATTAGAATTATGTTTGGTTAAGTCTTTTTTAGCAGTTAAGTAATAAAAGTGGACTGGTACTTTTGCTAGGACAACCACATTAGATAACAGAACTAGAATGGGCCAAATACAACTCAAAATATGTTGTCATTACTCAATCAGGGTTAGGCACAAAATTGGTTAGACAAGTCAGTGGCCCCAGGCAGGTGTCTTTTTAGGTCATGGAAACATTCTTTATCCCAAGGGGGAAACTGGGCTCTTACCCAATAGGCTGTGGTCTGCTGTGGTCCAGTTTTTGGGCTTTCATGGGGACAGCATAGATGTCTGGGTGCTTCTGTGCTAACTCCAACTAACAATACCAGACAGATTGTTCATAGGTTATGTTTCATTTTAGTACAACAGGACATTGATGTTAAAACGTGCTTTTTTCACCTATTTGCTCATTACCCTGGCATTTTGGGCCTCCTGTAGCTCCACCACCCTTTGTGCTCGGGCGACGTGGTCCATCTTCTCAAAGGCTCTCACTTTGCCCATGAAGGATTTCTGGGACGGGTCCTCTGGGCTTTTGTCTGGAGGATCGTGGTCCCTGAGGGGCGGACTGTCTGCCTGGCCTCTGGAGGCACGGGACATGAAGGAGGGTTTTAGAGCTGTGACGGGTGGTGGGAGTTTGGAGGGTGAGTCGCTGGTGCGGAGGGGCTCGTGACTGATCGGGTTGCTGGCAGGGTTGATTGTTGGCTTGCTGGTGGGATTGATTGAAGGGCTGCTGTTGGGGTTGACTGCAGGGTTGCTGGCAGGGTGGACTGCAGGGTTGCTGGCGGGGTGGACTGCAGGGTTGCTGTTGGGGTTGACTGCAGGGTTGCTGTTGGGGTGGATGGAATGAGGGTCGTAGAGTCGAGATGGGTCGTAGTGTCCTCGCAGTGCCTCGACTTGAGCCAGCAGCTTCACCTGAGGGACAAGTCACTGTGAGTAAGAAGATCTCTCCGTATACTGACTAAACCAGGGGCGTCCAGCTGTGGTCCTGAAGAGCCAGAGTCCAGCAAGTCAGCAGTAGATACCAGGTTTAGTATTGTGCTGGACTCTCTCCCCAGAACTAGAACAGAATAGCCCTGAACTAAGTATTATCCAGCAAACATTATTCAACTAATGAACAATTGTAGTAGTGTTTAAGGGGATCCTTTTAAACTCTCCCCAGGAAACAAACAAGCATGTATTTGTTCTGAAACATTATGAAAAGGAACTATGACAACAATAAAGTCTTCATAGGCCATGGATTTGCATCTTTAGTACACTCAGTATTGCAGTGATAATAGTTTTTTTTTTGTTTGCAAGATTTTGTTACATCATTATGTAACAAAACTGTTTTCCATGATCTTTTTCAAGATCTTTGAGAAAATGTATCTCTTTGAGCCATTTAATGGATTGTTCCCACTGGATCTTGAAAAATCTAATCTCAGGAAAACAACAATAACAAAACAGGTTTCTCTACCACTTTTATCAGCCATAAAACAGACCATACACACAGCTACACACCTGTAAAAGTGTTATAATACTAGAGGTCGACCGATATTGAATTTTACCGATACCGATAGCTAGGCTGGTCCGTACTTGCCGATAACCGATTAATTAA
>JBBPDB010000017.1:13532763-13545785 GCA_037974465.1 Brachypetersius altus | reverse complement strand
CCGCTTCAGCTCTGACGCAACCCGGAAAAACTATCGGCGTGGATTTTTGCCGATAACCGATAGTTCCAGGAATCAACTATCGGTGCCGATTAATCGGCAAAACCGATATATCGGTCGACCTCTATATAATACTGTTGCACACACTAATGATCTGATGTTTTGTTTCACCAGGGGAAAATGACTAGTTTCACTCTATGTAAATAAATGTGCATTTAACAACAAGTAGGTCATGAGAAGATTCTACAATAGTTACAAAACAGTTTCCCATTTTATATCATAATACAACAAACTCTGCTTATGGTCTCTTTAAGCATAATCTGTCTCCCAGTGAATCAGGCCAGACTGTTTTTATAGGACACCCTAAGGCTAGGTTCCAAGGCTGCTACAGGACTACAGGGCCACAGGGGGCGTTAGAGTACCAGAGTTTTCTACTGGGTTGCTGCAGAGGGGGCGTGAGTGGGAGTAAGGCCAGGTCAGATCGTTCTTCTGAGATAAGCATGAATGAGTGAGAAGGACCAGCACATGTTAGTCATTTAAGTACATCTTGTAAAGCAGTCTGCTATCACACATACGCTATTGTTTATTTTTTTAAGTGGATATCAAACCACTTTTTTTTGCAAAGATATAAACAGAAGGATTCTACAATGATGATAATACATCATATGTTATAATCAATAGGCATATGTAAAAACATATATATATTTCCAGAATGACCAGAAATGACCAGAATGACCATAGGTCTTTATAGTTGTGAATGAAACTGTATAACACAGAAAATTAAGAAATAAAACAAAAAAAATAGTATTTAAAACACTTCATCTGAAGACATATTTTAAAGAAGTGACTATACAATGATGCACTCAGGTGTTTGCTCAATTAAAGCAAATGTGTTATTTGCTTTAAATAACACATTATTGTTATCAACTCTGGTCCTGGAAATCTACATTACAGCAGAACTTACACACTCAAATCTAACACACTGTATCCAACGTGTTACATGAACTTGTAATTTGGGATGAAAGTAAATTCATCAGGTGCAGGGCTGGTGACTACTGCTGTAAAAAAGTCAGAATTGGCCAAAAAAAGTCATGATCTAGTCATTCTTAGTATGCCATTTATCATTGATTATCAGTGAATTGTTTGTTGTTAGTGAATAAAACAAACACTTTCATGACACATGATGTGTATATATTAGGGGTGTTAACTGAAACAATTAGAAAGTGCATTGTGCAGTGATATAATTTTTCGCGATAATGACAACTACCGGCATATTTCCCATATCTACATTTGGTGTCCAGATTATACTGTTAATAAATAAAAATATAAAGCCATTACAAACTGATCTCACCTTGGAGGGGTCGGGGAGGAAGGTGGACATTATTGGTGGACTGCCTTCGTTCAGCAGATCTCTGTGGGCCACACCGGCACGGGAGTGGAAGCGGACCTCTGGGCTGGACTTCCTGAGGATCTGCGGAGCAGGCAGGGTCAGAGGACACGCAGCCAGAACAACATGCAAGAACTCAGCAAGGGGTTGGTACAGATAATGCTTCATGCTGACACACCAGCAGCTATCAACATAAGCATGAATCCAGGCTTTAAAACACAAACACAAATGCACATAGCATAAGCACGTCACATATATAGGCAAGTACTGCTAAAGAAGCTTACTAGGGTGAGCAGACGTTTGAGTATGCTTGATTATGCACTAGTCCTCACAGTCAGGACGCAGTTGCTGTAATTACAAATACTGAACAGTAGGGGGCAGAAGAGACTGCATTGACAAACATCCATTGAAGGTTTGATAAACTGAAAATAAAATAAAAGGTGCCTGTAAGTGTTGCAGCGTTTGCCTCACGCCCTTCGTTTGTTGGGTTACAGAGCAAAATGCACTTCTGTGTCTCGAGAGAGCGAGAGCAAAACGACTGTCCTGTCTGATGTCTGTGAAACTGATACAGTGTCAATGAGTGAGTCGGTGAGGTAGATGTGTGTGTGGTCTCTCATGCTTGTGCATGTGTGTGGTGTGTTTCCCTGTAGCCCTGACCTCCTCTGTCTTTCCTTGGAGGCCAGACTCACATGTTGCTGACCAAGGCAAACATGACAAACCACAAAGTGTTAGCTTGTGTGTGGTTATGTGTGTGTGTGTGTACACAAATGGAGTATGAGGTTAATGGCATGTGGATCTTTTTAAACCTCCTCTGCCATTACTGATAAGCAGGCAAACTTGTGTGTGTGTGTGTTGGGGGAGGGGTGTATGCTTTTGCATATGTGTGTATTTTAGGGGTAAATGATTTGTGCCAAATATTAGAGACAAAATAATTTGTACACAAGAGAAACAATTCAAATCATCATTGAGAATGGTTTGCTCATTTCTGGAACAGTTTTTAAGGGCACAAATCACTTATGATAGCCATAATTCATTTTACATGAGCAGTTTCTGTAACTTTGAAATGAAATAGCCTCTGTTCTGATTGGTAGCCCTGTATTGTGCCCCATTCAAAAAGCATTGTGTGAAAAGTCACACGTGACAGGCAGCTAAACTGCTGCAGGGTGAATTGGTGGACAAATGTATTTGGTTTCGTGATATCACAAAAATTATCAATTAAAAATGGGCCGTTTTTGCAGCTTAATTTCCTTTCATGAATTGCACAGACTGAGGAGCGAACAGCGAACAGCACATTTTGAATCCTTAGCAATGTTTTCATACTACATCACAGTATTTTATCAAGATTTTTTCTTGATAGGTGGCCTTTAAAATAGGCTATATAAACATGTGACAATGAATAAAATATTGCAATTTAAATAACCTTATTATAGATTTTTACACTCCTCGTGTATATATGTGTGTATGTTTCTGAGGGTGTGTGTGCTCTCTGACCTCCTCTGGCATGACAGGCTCAGAGGATCTGCTGATGGCCGACACTCGCTGCCGCTCCAGCGGCTCATCCAATTCGTTATCGGTGTAAGTCCCGCCCTCGTCAGCCGTGTCATCATAGTCGCTAGTCACACGGCTGTCCATGCTCAGATAGTCGGCGCTCATGGCTGACAGATATGACATGCGGTCGTCATGGAGATCAAGGTCCCCCTCTGTCCCGTCCAGCTAAAAGAGACACATGATGGATCTTGTGTACAGAGAGGAGCAAAACAAAGAAAAAAGAACAAAAACAAAAACAAAGCTGTAGAGCACCACCAAAGAAAGATGAACAGTAAAACAGCAGAGAAAAAAACAGGAAGAATGACTAGCATGACTTTAACTGTAAGAAGAAGGCATGCATTAAAAAGTAAATCTATAGATTAATAATGAGACTAATAGAGCTGAGCAGAATCAGGAGGGAAATGTGAAGAAATATGAATGGAGGGATAGTGAAAGTTGAGTGGTGATGCACTGAAGGCTTTGGGGAGGATGATGGAGAAGCGGCAACTCTTTACCTTTCCCTCTGACACCCACACTGCTTGGGTCTGCTGCTGCCGAATACACTCCTTCACACTGCCATACCACGCATCATTGGCTGAGTTCAGATCAATAACGGCTAGCAAAACAAATAGCAAAGGAAACGGCGGCAAGAGAGGGGGAGCAAAGAGAGAGAGAGAAGGAGAAAGAGAGACAGAGGCAGAGAAAGACAGAGAGAGAGAGAGAGAGAGAGAAATCAAGACATTTGGATTTTTTCTCCAGCTTCACCTATTGATCCATTTGGCGAACTGCATTTCCACTGACAGCTAAAATCTCTCTAATTTTTTGCATGCGGAACATCATCCCCTACTAGAGCTCATACCAGATGGAAATGGAAATGTGACATTCTAACCATTCAGTACTTACACAATCAAAACTGTGCGGACATCCATTCCTATCTGGGTTGTGAACAGATGCTCGGAATTAAGCATACAATCTTTATGCGAACTCCCTGGTCAGACATTGTGGAAGAGCGGAGTGACTTCTACCACTGCACTCTTAGAGGGTGCCACAAGTTAATCTGTCAAGTTTCTGCCTGGCTAGAGCTGCCCCAGTCAAGTGTAAGTGCTGTTCGTTTGAAGTGAAAAATCAACAGCTCAGCCATGCCATGCAACCTCATGGGACTGCAAATTGCTAAAGATAACAGCACTACAGCGTACCAAACTGACTGTGAAGGCAATATAAGCACAAGAACCTTTAGTTGGGAGCTTCATGGATTTAGCTTCCATGGCTGCGTAGCCACCCACAAAGGTATCATGTGCAATGTCAAATACCGGCATGAGTAGTGTAGAGCACGCTGCTGTTGGATAGGAGTAGAGGAAATGCATTTGCTGGAATGATATTTCATGTTTCACCACCTGTGTCTGGTGAATGGAAGGAAAATGCTAGTTACCCAATGCACGGAGTAACAGCTGTAAAGTTTCCTTGGAGGAAGAATAATGGTCGAGGGCTGTTATTCATGGTTTGGACTGGGCCCCTTAGCTCCAGTGAAGGGAAGTTTCTCTTGCATTTTATCCACTTCTAACATTTGTGTTGTTTTATTCACCCACAACAATCGTAATTCATTTTTACATGACCTTTTTCCAACCCCTCTTTATCTCTTAGCATTAAACAGGTTGTTTCTCTTCGTATGACTTCAAGACTGACATTTTTAACAGTGTTTATGACCTACATCAACCTCTTTTCTTAAAAAAGGGAAACTTGTTTTTCCACGATTTCCATGACAATGGTAAAGCATACGGATGCTTCCAACTTTGTGGAAACACGAAAGGCCCTTTCCTGTTTCAGCATGACAATGTCCTCATGCACAATGTGAGGTCCTTTCGGGATGAATTGAAATGCCTACTGTGGGCCAGGCCGTATCACCCAACATCAGTGTCAGACTCACTAATGTTCTTGTGGCTAAATGAAAGTGAATTCCTGCAGTCATCCAAGAAGCCTTCTCCAAGAGTGTAGCAAATCCATATTAATGTCCATGGTTTTGGAATAAGATGTTAAGCTACCACATATGAATATGATTTTCAGGTGTCCACTTACTTTTGCCCTTGTACAATGCTACATGTCTGTCCACGGCCTGAAGCAAACTGACCCAGACTCTTTATTTTGTGAAAGCCTGCTGCATAAAATAATATAATAATAAAAATGAAAGACAAATTTGATCTCAGAGAATTTCACAAACGGAATATTGAATCTTAAACCATTATGCATGGCTCTATGCAGGCCTACTAATTTTCTCCGAAAGGTAATTACAGCTCATACGATCACGCTTGGTGTTGTGGGACTGACCAGTGAAGAGATGAGAGCAGGATTTCCTGAGCTTGATGGCCTGGTCATAGAGCTTGCGAGCACTGCGGTTAGAGTTGGGCATGATCCTCTGCCTCATGGTCTTTACCCCATGTTTGCTGTCTGGGTTGAAAAAGATGACAATGGGGTACCACTGCGTGTAGTTTAATGTGTCCACAGCCTTGGGGGTCACATCCAGCAGGGCATGCTTGTCCTAGATAGAGCAAGAACAAGATTTATTACTTCATATTGTACTGCAAACACTAATGCATTCAGTTTTCTTCATTTAGATGAGTACATAATTTTTCAGATCTATTACATCAAAACAGTTTTGTATTTAGTCACTTTTTGTTCGTGTAATATATGTTTTTAACATGGAAATAATGTACACATTGAACCAAGCAGTGTTGGTTCCATCATTACAAATACTGATGTGGACAATAAAATATGTAAAAATGAAAAAAAGGCTTCTAACTTACTTACCTACTTGTCAATATTCTGACAATCCTAATGGTAACTACTGCCTGAGCACAAACAGTTCACACTGTAAGTGATCAGAATAAACTAACATTGCCTGTACAAAACTAACATTACTGGAATACCTGGAACATGCTTAGCCACTTAAAAAATGATCAAACATTCAGTAGCTCAATTGTTACAGTGTTACACACATTGACCAGCTCCACAAACTCATTCTCCAAGCCAGTTCACATTGATCTTGAGAAATCAAAAACCACCAGACTGCCCCATCAAAACTGTATAAATAATGCTGCATGATAAAGAGCTGTAACATTAACTTACATGTTTATTATTATATCACTGTTTTAGTTATTGCTTACATACTACAATAGCTCAAAATTATGGGCAGGCTTAGTTTTTTTCAAGGAGTACTTAAGCTTGTCAGAACACTGCAAGACATTTTCATTTGATTTATTTTTCCATGAAATGTATGTTGAACTTCAGTATAGTAACAATATGTTAATAGAGCTGTTATTTGACATTTATTTGAAACAATATAATGAAAAAAAAAACCCAGCTCTTGTTGCAGTTCTTCACATTCACCAGCCACGTTTAAGATTAATTCTTTGCTGTTTAATTCACAAACATGACTGACTATTAAAATAATTACTTTTGCAGGCTAGAACCATCAAATTCAAAACATAACTTTCTTCACTGTAACTAAACTTCAGTGGTAACAGCGGTTAATTAATGACTGTATAAATCAGTGTATAATTATGCAGTATGGTGATGGGGGTGCAACTGCTGTGAAAAACAGTTTAGTTTGAGCTTAGCAGGACATGCAGGAGGTAAACTCCTTCAGTGGCTTAACTTAAGCATCTTAAGCATTATTATTAAGTTTTAGGTACTATTACTAATCATTTGAAGATACTATCAAACTAATATCTAAGTTATGTAGTTGTGAGAATGAGTAAATGAAGTGTGTGTACTTGCGTGTATCTGAATTACCTGTTCAATGATCTGTCGGATGGTGTTGAGACGCACCACCCCGGAAGACTTCTCTGATCCTGCATCTTTGGGTTCTGTTTCTAATGAGTAGACATTACAGAAGACAGTCAATTATGCTTTTCTTCTGATGCTGATGACTGAAAATTAGATGATTGGCTTCTTATTCAGCTAATAAGCATCTACACGTTATTTAGTAACAACTATGAAACATAATTTCATAAAGAACTAAAGTTTAGGCTCTTTAAGGGTTTAAAGAATATCTCCCTAAAATCAGTTTGTAAAAATAAGCAATGAGTTAAATGTCAGTATCTGGTCTATGGTGATTCATGCAGCAGACCCTAGTGATACTCACTGGCAACAATAAACTCCTCTGGGAGTTCAGCGGCCAGTTTCTCACTTGCAGCATCGGCTATAGGTCCAAACAGCACCACAGGCCTTCTGAAACCAGCTATAGAAGCGTCAAAGAGAAAAGAGTCAAAACAGGCATTAATCAATGAAACCCAACAAAGTGTCTGAACTATACTCAGTATAGGCAAACACTTAAGGACACAAAGTACTTGTTTTAATACCCAGGTCACATAATAAGTGAACTCATATAAAAATCATGTTTTAGGCATTTATTGTTGTTAACCAGGAAAAAGCCTATTCATATCTTCTGCCAGAAAAGTGATGACACATTCATCTTTGCTGGCCATAGTAAAATCATTTCACTAAAATGTAAAAAGGAAGGACCTGCTGTGTTTTCTATCACTATATAAAACATGTACAAGCCTCCCTTTCTGTGAATTTGTCTAAGCGAATGCGTGATGCGTGAATTTGTTTAATCAAAGTTACGACAAAATGATTTCCTATTTAAAATTGTAGTTTGAGACACAAACTAAATAAAAAACTTTTATATCAAATTATAGTCTGTGACAACATATACAGCACAAAATAAATCGAATCTTTTTACAATTTGTTGATTTTTTTCAAACTTACACTGGCGCATTCGTCATTTCTTGACATCAAAACAGACGTTGGTGTAAAACTCACACTTTCAGCCTTAATGTCACACTCACACAATACATTCTTATGCCTATGTCCCCTCCCCAATTCAGCCCCCTTCTTATAAGAGAATTATGCAAGTAGATATGATGCTGGTTTTGTGATTCTTAAAGTATTTTGTCTGTATCCGCCTGGGACAAGTGATGCATGCTGTGTGTGTTTGTGTGCTTATGTGTGTGTGCAGGGGTGAGTGTGCTTCCCACAGGCTTTGGGGGTAGACAGTGTTGGGTCTGACGAGGCTGTTAAATGTTTAATCAGCCCAGCTTCCTCCACCAGCACGTTAAACTGATGTGCTTGCCATCCAAAATGTCACCTCACCGGGGCACAGCACTACAGCTCTCTTTCATGGCTTAATCTAATACAGCTTAATTATTCTCCACAGACCCTCTCTGCATACAGCCACTCTGTCCACTCCCTATTTTCTAAATCTTTTGTTCTAGCTCTCTCTGTCTATCTCTCTCTCACAGGAGCTTACCCTCTCGGAGCACCACTCGCTCATAAGCGGGGAAGCGGGTGGAGACAAGGCCAGTGCTCAAATCTTCCCGAGTCTTGCGCAAATCCTTCTTCTTGGCTGCTCTCTGGCCACGGAGCCTCCAGAAATCAGCCCTGTCGCCACTCGAGCCCTTATGTGTGTGCTGGACATTAGTCATCTGGTCTGCTCTGTTCACACAGAGACACAGGGAAGGAGAGGGAAGAAGAAGGAGAAGGCAGAGGAGAGGGAAGATGATGACAAAACCAGGCAGAAAAAGCAAAAGGCAAAAACTAAAACTTAAAAATGCCTTCCACAAATAGGGAACAGATAAAAACACCACGAGAATGTGTTAGAATAGGTACTGTAACATGTCATAGTAAAACCTAAAACCTGTTAGTGTATATTAGAATTGGATCACGCGATTACTAGCTAAAACATGAATGATTAGAAGTCTATTGCAGTCACTACATGACATCTACAATTTGACCGGTTTAGGCTGTTTTACAATGTCCTGTACTTTAGCTTTTTCCAATCTGATACCAAACATTTTTGACCAAGCTATCACTTGATCTGCTCACCTGCTTTTGTTGGGGATGATCCCTTTCTCCAGCAGCTGGTTTTCTTTGCCTACCCTGATGGCCAGCCAGTTTCCCAGCTTGCCATCATATAGCGTGTCCACCACCTTAAAGATGTCCCCTCGTGAAAAGGCCAAGCACTGAGGCTGCTCCTTCTCATAGTCAAAGTGTGTCCGAATGAAGAAGGTGTCCCCCCGACCGGACACAAGAATGTCCTCATAAACTAAGACAAAAATAGAGGTGCTTTTGAAAAATATGAAAAACATGAATCTGAAGTGTCAAAAATCACCAGCCAGTTTATGACTAGAGGTCACCAGTAGCATTCAGTTCACAGATTGACATTTATTACAGTTATCACATCTTTTAAAATTATGGAATTATGATAATTCTTTTCCTGTTTTTGTTGGGCTGGAGGGAAAAAAGACACCACTGTTCCTATTTTCCTCCACTGTAGGTACTGCAGAAGTGAAGAGCTTTTGTCCTGAGCTTTTGTCATAAGCCCTCTGAAGAACCTCTGCTCTCCCTCTGTCCCACCTCAACCCAAATGAGCTTCAACCCACAGCCAGACAGCAGAGTGTCAGCCCTGACTCTATCCTTCATTTAGCCCAGAGGCACCACATAGAGGGGGAGAGACTGAGAAAGAGAGAGAGAGAGAAAAGACAGAAGACAGAGCTGACAGTAGAGGTCAGTGCTGATTGTCCAGTCGTATCCATGGTGAATAATTCACCACAAGGATCAGGCTGTTTAGTTTAAAAAGGCATTAGAAGGGGCTGACTGCACCTCAGATTAGCCACTAAACACACAGCACAGGCACCTCTTCACCACACATACACAGGCACACACAGGCACACACAGGCACACACAGGCACACACAGGCACAAACAGGCACACCCAGGCACACACAGGCACAAACAGGCACAAACAGGCGCACACAGGCGCACACAGGCGCACACAGGCGCACACAGGCACAAACAGGCACAAACAGGCACACACAGGCACACACAGGCACACACAGGCACACACAGGCACACACAGGCACACACAGATCTATTTCACAGGACAGATGAGGTCCAGTCAAGTATTCTGGATGAACATTTAATAATACATGTTACATATCCACTGAAGAACTGATATAAATATGGAAGGCAAGTGTGTGTGAAAGCATGTATACCCATAAAAGGGCAATGTCTTGGACAAGCCAAGACTGGCCTATACTGGTTTGTGCCGATGGGCAACAAGCTGGTGCCCCTGTCATCACTGTTACACACATTCTGTATTTGTGTGTGTGTGTGTGTGAGAGACAGTAAGAATCAGAATGGAACGAAGAAGAAGAGAGCCAAGGAATTCAACTGCAGTGATCAAATCCCTGCACATGTGATTAATGGGGCCTGAGGTTAGACTGCTATCATTTGACCCATCACTGATCTGCCTGCAACTGGGTTTTTATAGCGACTGTTGCTAGGTTGGACAAGCTCTATATAATGTTCCCACTGTTATGTGCAGTCTTGTTTTTGCAGCATGTTTTTGGTTTGTGTGTCTCTGGCAAAAAATGACATAATTTCCAAACAACTTTTCCTTGACCTTTTCCTTGACCTTGATTTAAAAAAAAAACCAAGAGCTTAAGGAAAAACATGAAAGAGGATTTGTAAAGATTTATAAAAAGTGTCATTTTTATAAATCCTTACAATATAAATTATTATTATTATTATTATTATTATTATTATTATTGTTGTTTTGATAAGTAGTAATAGTAATAAAATAAAATACAGCTGCACTGCTAGAATGGTCACTTTCACATTTCACTATTATTCATAATTTGCATTTAAAATATATATTGCTCAGCTAAACCGGTTTTAAATATAATTTTCTTACGTGTCTAAGCCATTTGCACTGTACTGTATATTGGTAGGACTATTTATATGAAGAGGTTTGTGTGCTGTGTGAGCAAAGGGCATTAGGCTCACCATCAGGTTTGCTCTGTGCCAATATTGTGACATTCTCTCCTCTGGGCAGCTCCAGCAGAAACAGCACTGCCTCCTCGCGCACAATGCCTCGAAAATCCACATTATTCACCTGCAGGGCACACACACACAAACCCACTGCAAAAGGTGCGATAACAGCCTCACATGTTTCCTGAATATCTCACTTTGGAACAATTTGAGATAATGTGCTGATGCAACAGAATGAACACAATCTAGCTGGTAAGTTACAGCAACGCTTATGGAATTTTAGTACATTTCTGACACTGACAGCTTTCGCAGCCTGTATTTGCAATTTATTGGTGTTGTGCATCACATAAAGTATTTGGTATATTAACTCATGAAAGCTTTTCGTTTTTGTCTGCAACATTTTTCATTTTGCAATAGAGGCATGGAGTGCATTATGAAGTGCAACATAGAGCAGGTGCTCTATGTTGACAATGCTCCATTCTTACAGTGGCTACATGTGTAGGAGTTGGAAATACTTGGTGGATGAACATTTTAAATCCACATTACTAGGGGTGTAAATCCACTGAGAGGGAGTGGTGCAACAGAGTTTTCCAAATGTTCGAAATGTTCAGGCTTTTTTGGCCCGAACAACGCAGAGGTATTTATCCTACTGATTATAAATCAACGTGTTCATAATAGGCTTGCTGCTGTACCTTCATGATTTGATCGCCAACCCGTAGGCCCTCCTCCTCTGCAGGGCTGCCCTCCTGAACACCCGCAACAAAAATGCCCACGTCATTCCCCCCAGCCAGCCTCAGGCCTACACTTTCCCCCTTCTGAAAGCTCACCATCAGAGTGTTTGCCCTGAGAGAGAGATAGAGAGAGAATAAGGATATACCCAGAATAAGGATGTACAAAACAAAACAAAACTTTCACAAATTTAAAAATGATTAATTCTGTACAAATCACCTCCACTACCTGCACTACAAATGTTAAAGGGGACTTTCTGGGAGTTTTAATAGTTCCACAGAAGTAAGTGGTCAGGATGTAGCCATTACATATAGTGTTACATATAAACACAGTTAGAAGACATGTAGGTTCTCCAGTGTCTGTGCACAGTACAAATGGTTATATTTACTGTATGTTTATATATTTATATATCGTTGTAAAAGATATCAGATTTGGTATGTTACCAGAACTATTCATCATATTACTCCCATTTTGCAGCAGCTCCACTGGCTTTTGGGTTGAATTCAAAATTATTCTGTTATTAACCTTCAAGGCCATTCATATCTATCCAACCTCCTTCATGTTGCCACTCCCTCACGTACCTTCAGATCATCCTCCTTTATTCACTTGACTGTCCCTTCTGCCCGTCTTACCACTATGGGGAGCAGAGCTTTCTGCCCCTCTGCTCCCCGGCTCTGGCACTCACTACCACCTGAGCCCAGAAACATCAATTCCTTTTCACACCTTAAATCCACACTCAAAACCTGTCTGTTCAAGCGTGCTTTCTCTCTCTAATTCATTTGCTAAATAGTCTAAATTGAATATGCTTTTTAATCTTGTCTGTTATTATGGTTTTACTGTCTGTTTTATTGTATGGTGTCCTTGTGTGCTAAAAAGGCACCTATAAATAAAATAAATTATTATTATTATTATGATGTTCACGTTCACGTTCTTCACATCTCAGACTGAATTATGCTGACATTTAGAAGTTTCCCTTTAAGAAAGGGAAGAGTAACACACTTGCTAGATAGGTCTGTAACAGTTATTACATAATCACGATCACTTAAACTCTGATTTAAACATACAATTATTTTCCACAGTAGTTAGCTTTCACAATCAAATTGATTCATATTCATCACAGAATCTGAATCTGATCTGTTGGGCTGATGCAAATGCATTTGAGACACACAATTCTTCATTTAGAGAGTAGCTATGAGTAACTTTTTATATGTGCTCAAGATGTTTGTAGTCACTTATGTACTATGTATTGGCCACTAGCTCACCAGCTTTACTTGCACTTACAATGAATAAAAAATGACAATGTTCAACACATTTTATATGGTAGTTCATTGCCTACTTTTAGAATGTGTTCAGCAATGCTACAATGTCCCATTGAGAGTGTGTTGTTCACCTGTGCTGGTAAAGCGCTCTAGCGCAGAAACAAAGCTTTTCCATTAGCACAGGGCACAAAAATAAACCTTCCCCACAGACGGCAGCAGCAGGCCACACACACACACACACACACACACACACACACACACACACACACACACACACACACACACACACACACACAC
>JBBPDB010000017.1:13518598-13532663 GCA_037974465.1 Brachypetersius altus | reverse complement strand
ACACACACACACACACACACACACACACACACACACACACACACACACACACACACACACACACACACACAGTTTCTGCCTCATGAATATGCATGAGGCTGATGACTGTAGTATGATCAAGGGAGGGGAAAAAAAACATGGACGGAAAGAAGGTTTGCAGAGGTACAAATGTGATGACCCTCAACTTAGCCTGCTCTCTTTCTCCCTCTTTTTATTTCACCCTCTCTCTCCTTCTCCCTCTCCTGCTCCCAGAGAGACTATAAAGGATGCACAGCTCAATGCAGGTTTGATGGGGTTCTTACTTTAGCACCACTCTGCAATCCGCAGTGTATGCGTGTGTGAATGTGTGGTTGGGGAGAAAGGTTTTAAGTGCTAATGCCTGGTTTATAAATATGAATGTATGTCTGCTAGTCTATATCTGTGTGTGAGAGAAAATACAGGAATCTATTAGTGTATGTGTGTATATACATGAGTGCAGAACTCACCCATACAGCTCCTCATCCTCCGGACTGGGTCGCAGCAGGATTTTGGGTGTTGTCTTGACTGCTGCTGATAAACACACATTGGGATGAGGTTAGTTCCAGTTTTATATACATCACATTCTATACATTCTGACTAACTGTCAGTTGCATGAACCTCAGATTTCTATCAAGGCAGACTAGGGACATGGAATTCCGTATGATGATATCATTCATTCAAATGAAAAACAGTTTTCAGAATTATTCAACAGGATATGTTTAAAAGCAAAGAAACAGATGCCATGACAAGAATGACAGTTAATCTTATTCAATCACTCTCAACTGTGATTTAAATTTTAAATTATTTCCAGCACAATTAATGTATACCTTTCAGACTATAATCATGTACACAAGTGTTGTATTGGGGCATTTTCATGCACAAATCATAACAGCAGCTTCCTCAAGTTTCCTCAACTTGCTTTCACTGGTGGTTAACAACTTTCTTTCCTAACCCATTGATTAATCCTTGTGTGCGCACAAATGATGTTACACGAGTGTGATGTTACTGTTGAACTGTTACTGTTGAACTGTCAGTACCACATAATATAGGACTCGAATGGCTTGGTTTTAAATGAAGGAATTAATAATATTATGTAATAATAACAGTAAAAAGCAAGTTTGTTGCCACCATCACTTTTATCGGGCTTTACTTTACATCACAAATGTCACAAAGATAATAAAAGGGCTGACTGATTGGCCAATGAGCTCCACAATTCCCAAACTTAACCTAATAAAGCCTTAATAAGGCACTAACTGCAATGAAGGGGTGGACAAGCTATGAAACAATACCCCTGATTTCAGAAGTATCGCTGGATGAGCAAGTGTCCAAATTATGCATCAACCTGTCTCTTTATTTACAGAGTAGCCCTTCAAAAGCAGAGGATCTACCTGGAGGCTCCTCTGGTTTTGGTTCTCCTTGATCCTCCTGCACTGCAGATGGCTCTTCTGTTACCCTGTAGGGAGAAGAAGTGGCGGACATCTTGGGGAGTCTGTTCTGGGGGTCCTCCCTGGAACCATTAAAAAGCCAGACATTCAGAAGAATTACTCTCCAGTACTACCGAACGACAGATACAGTGACGGAACAAGATTTAGGCTGCAATGCTGCATTTTTCCAGAAAGCAGTAACACTTCTTATCACTTCAACACAAATGTGGAAATGTGGTGTCATATGAAAATGTGCTCAAGGTGGTCATGCCATAACCATCATGCGTTCAAGCCGCTTATATAAAGACTGCATTGTTGGATTTTTTTTATGATATCTGGCTAAATAACAAGATCAGTCAGAACGGAGGTAGAGTGGCCATAATTAATTCAGCTCATTCTGATATTTTTATGGTAGGCCTGTTTCATTTATATGCAGGCTTCAAATATCAGTGAGCAGCGGAAAGAAACTTGCTGTTTGTCGCTGTCAAAAAAAACAAACCAGTTTTTCAAAACTGTAACTTTATGAACTGAAACACATTTTTAATATTTATTAAGATCATTTGAAAAGAAATTCCTTTTCTATTCTTCGGTTTATCATAGCACAGACGTATTTTAATATTTTATGACAGCTACGTGTTGCTAAGTGATATCCGTCACAGCCCCAGACTGTTTGGAACACACATTTAGCTCAGGAATGGGATGAATGTGAAAAAAGCAGAGCAGACGTCTGGCTTTGAAAACAATACGGGCCAGCCAGACTACCCAGAGTGCAACAGGCGTACCTTGCATTCTCTCGCGGCACTTCGTTAGAGGAGTGTGAGGAGATGTCAGATTGCCGTGACCTTTGGTCATCTTGTGGTGAGTAGGAATGGTACGACTCCATCTCGGAGATATCTGAAACCAAACGCAGACAGGAGGGAGTCAGAGCACAGCTGAGAGTCTGCTGTAATGAAGCCCTCCACCAGACACGGCCCAGGAGAGAGTATAATGCATCCCCTGCCATCACACACAGCTTCGAGAGTTATTGTCGGCTTTGTGTTAATGTGCTGGGATCTGCCTCGTCATAACACAGTCACTGTTAGGGATGTAAACATTTGACCTCTGAAAAATCAGATTCAATTACGTTTAATGAGGAAGCAATTCACTGCAAAATGTGTTGTCAAATTTCACTCCAATTCGGCCAATGAAATTAATCCAAAGTCTCTTTGGTTTACTTCATAAAAATAAAAAAGTGTCTGAAAAAAACTATTGACATGGTAAAAAAAAAAACTGATACAAAAACCCAGCATGAATATCTAACTATACAGTATATTAATAAATATCAGTTATGTATTATATAATATGGAATCATACTGACGATTATAGCTGTCATCACTAACGTCAGATCTATTTACACAATTGAAAATATCAAAGCTAAATTAAGAACACGATAAGATATGACCAGTAAGAAAATATTTTATATTTATGTTACATTTTTAAGAGATTATCCAAAGTAAAAATCAGATAAGTTTATATTGGCCAATAAATAAGTGCTTGAAAATGATTATTAGCGAATAAAATCCATCCAAACAAAATTGATGCAGTTTTATTGTCTTTAAATCACAGCATTTTTACACCCCTAGTAATGCGATTATGCTTTTAGAAGAATGGTCCATAACGTGCAAAGAGGTTTTTCAGAAACAAAATACGGTAAACTTTTATAAAAGTGTTACAAAGAGGCAGAACTGTGTGTGTGAGTGTATTTCTGTGTGTGTGTGTGTGTGTGTTTGTATGTGTGTATGAGGCAGAGAAATAAAGAGAGATTGTAAAGGGACAGATCTGACAAAATGGACACCCTTTATACCACAGGAGATGTGTAAGAGACAATCAGACATGTACAGTGAACTGTCTTGGACAGCAGAGCCATTAGCAGATACCCGTTTATGCCCATCCGCACTCCAAAGCCAGAAATACACCTAAAACAGTATCTGAAACGGATCAATTGATAGAGCTCTACTTTTTCCAGGGTAGTTCAGAAAGATCCTGTTAATGCAAGCAGGGTTAACAACAATGTGAAGCAGCTATTCAGTGCAGAAGGGTTAGGTACAGAGGAACAAAGCAGAGGTGAGAGTGACTGCGTGAGAGAGAGAACAAGGAAAGGGAAAAAATAAAAAGACGGGTGAAGGACGACAAAGAAGGAGTGAGTTACTCTGTGGCTGGGTGCTGCTGGTGAGCATAAGTGCAAGTCCGCTGCTTTTCAGCTCCTCACAGTGCCAGTGGTGGCCAGTGCAGCATGCCTAAAACACACTCTGTTACCAAAGCACAAGACAAACATACACTCGCATTCTCTCTTCCACTCATCGAAACAGCACATACACATACCAGCCAGGTCTCCGACCTTCTCCAGGTAGAGCACTGAACAAGAATATACTAAGACAGACAAAGACGTGCAAACACTAGTGTAAATGATATTTTACCCTGGGGCTTGGTTTGTTGATGGGATGTGTGTTGCCATGGTTTCATGAAAGCTCAGAATAACAAATGATTTTCATTAGATCAGGGTCTATTGGCTGTTTTAATCATCATTTTTGAGATACGCGGCTATTCATAAAACACGGATGCCCAGGCCTAACAACACCCCTCCACACACTACATTACCCCCTAAACCCTAAAGGTCAATATGTTTCAAACTCTCACTCATACCTACATAACTTACAATTTATAACAGTTCATTTATAACAGTTACTCTAAAAACAAGCCATGAAATGAGCGCTTAGATATCCAAGTCATAGCCGGGCATAACAATTTAATACTATTTATTCTCACTTGAAATAATCGGAAGAAATTCTGGATTCTGATCAAAACCACCATTTGTGTAAATAAGCAGATGAGTTAAAAAGACATTATTTGAATTTTTTACCTTAAATTTGAAGAATAATTCTAATGCTAAGTTAGCAAAACAATAATTGAAAATGTCATAACAATACAATAATAAATTGTTTAATTCTTTTTAAATGATGATAAAAAAATACCCAAAAGTTTATGATAACCAGATTACTTTCTAAAGGCCTATAGCCTACATTTTTCTTGTATTTTATTGATTTTATTAGTTCCAGTTACGGCATACCATCATTTTCCAACACTCTTGGAACATTTTTACATGAAAAATGTTTGGAGATATGGATCCTTAAAACCTAAAACAAATGTTACCGCATGGGGAAAAAACATAATTGAACACAGTTTGACAGCAAAACAAAACAAGTTGCCGCAAAGCTTCACACAAAATGTAAATGTTGTATATTTTGTATATTACAATTGTATGTGTAAATTTAGCTATCTAATGGTTCATATCTGCTGGTTAATTATAGAGTTTAAGGGGTTAGTAACTGGGTATTTCTTTTGATGTTTTGTGTTTTTATCTGATGAATGAAAATGCATGTTTCACAAAGTGAATGAAGGCCTTGCTGAGCTTTTCCTTTTTTTCCAGAGCTCTGTAGGAATAAGCCTTCCCATCTGTTGGGTGGAGATGTAATTACAGCCTGTCGGACACTCAAGAGAGGACAAAACCACAGAGTCGGAGAGAGAGATGGGACAGCTGCAGAGACACTCCTTTCCTCTCTCACTTACTCAGCACAGCCACAAACAGAACACAGCAAACCAGCTATTCCACCATCATCGGCTATTTACATCATACAGCTACTGTACAACACACACACACACACACACACACACCTACTCTCAAAAGACACATTCAACGCATCCACCACAGACAGACAGATATACAGATTCAACTAAAGGGAGTAATAGAAGTAGCAATTACACCCACAAACACCCACACACATCCACACATATCAGGTGCAACAGTGCAGGTTTCAGTAGAATATAGGATATGAAAATATTATACATGAAAGATAAAACATTAAACACAATTACATACACACACAATCTTCTCTTCCTCCACTTCTCTCCTAACCAACCCAAAGCGGCCTGAGAAACACCATCAAACCCAAAACTTTGGGTCAGTGTGCCATTAATCTCTGAAGTTATGTTTTGTATTAGCATTCAGACATCCACTTCTAACACCCACCAACAACACTCTAATAATCAATAAGTACCTGAAATAGGAACACTGAAATATTAGTAAAAAAAATATTAAAAACTGCATCCTTTTTAAAGTGGTATTTGTATCTTTATTTTCTATATTATTTATGCATATATTAAATCTCCAAATCTCCTATAATCTCTTACTACATTCCCATGTCCCTTTTATTACATTCTAATCAATCACAGCGTTAAAACAACTGACCATTGAAATAAATAACAGATTCAAGGCATCTGTGAAGAGATGGGATATATTAGGCAGCAAGTGAACAGCTGGTTCTTGAAAAAGGGCAAACTATTGGGACTAAATTGTAATGGCTAGATTAATCTTGTGGGGTCTTATGGGGTGTTCGCATTATGTAGTTTATGCTAAAAGTGGTCCAAGGAAGGACAACCTGTGAACTGTTTATGGTAAAGAGATGTCAGTGCATCACAGCTTGCTGCAGACGGAGTTGTGTAGCCATGGATCTGTCAGAGTGCCTGCGCAAACCCCCCGCCCACTGCCAAGAGCGCCCACAATGGGCAATAGAAGAAGGTGGCCAAGTGACTGCTTCTTTTACATCATGTGGATGGCTGGGTGCACATGTGCTGCTTATCCAGGGAAGAGATGGCATCAGGATGCACAATGGGAAAAAAGGCAAGCTGGCAGAGGCAGTGCGATGTTACCTTGACACATACCATCTACCTAAAATTTCTGCAGACCAATGACATTGCAATAGCATTCCTTAATAGCAATAAGTGGCCTCTTTCACCAGCCACACTGCGCTGCCCTGCCACATTGCAAAATTGTTCAGCAATGGTTAATGACAAAGAATTCCAGGTGTTCACACGAGCACTAAAATGTTGGTCATTGTGCTCTGGGTTTTACAGTTTTGAGGGAACATTCTTGAGGTAGTGAAGTGATGTATTAAATCAGCTCTATCATTCGATAGATTCAATTTGACACTATATCATGACCACAGATTCTTGGAGAGCTTTAAACCTTTGTGGTCTATTTATATGTGATTCATCATAAACTCAAGATTACAAACAGAATTCAGACATGCACATTGTCTGCTTTAAAATAAACAAATACATAAGCATGAATGATATTACATTATCCAATGTAAACCACAAGCACCGTAGTGTCTGAGTGAAACAAATTACGCTAATCGAGAGTGTGCTACATAATGTGGCATTAATAACATTACCTATATTAATCCACACCCAATTTTTCGTCTGTTTTCGACTGTTTAACACAGTTCATTTTTTGCTATTTTTACAGCTGAGCTTAATGTTTCTGCTTGTGCATTGTGTATAAATGTATAAATGATAAAAACGTAATATAAAATAACAAACGTTTATAGAAAGATCACGGTTAACATGATAGATTTGACTTCAAGTGACTGCGTGCACGTTCCACTTTCATCAGGATTAAATAAATCACCACACAGAATTAACAATGAATAAAATAGTTTATTGATTAGGGAGAGTATTAAAATTGAAGTTAGCAAAAATATATGGCCACAAATGTGAGACCTTCACAATTATTAAGTGCACAGTGTGAAAGCTTCACAACTTTGCCATGGCACAGTCAAGAATAGGGATTAATGGCAAACAGAGAGTATGTACTGCAGTGTCTCTGACGTCCTTCAGCTAAAAGTATGACATATTATCTGTGAAAAAAGAACAGAAATAGAATTGCTCTTGTAGAACAGATTGCTTTGTTTTCTCAGTGCATCAGTGCATCTCCCTGGCATCAAACTGCTCAACAAGGCCAAGAATGATGCTGTCAGTCTTGTTTATGGTAAAGCAAAAACTTAGCAAGATCCAATAGAAATGTACAAGATATTAATAGGCTGCCACAGAGGATGAGTCATTGCCCATGAACCAAAGGTGAAGTTATTAATACTGGACCATAAGACCACTTTAAAGACTGAGATGTGACAGATTATGTTTGAAGATTTTACATTTTCATTCTGAACCCGTTAACTCATGTGTTTATAAGTGACTCATTTCAGGCCATGCAGCTAGAAAATGTGCATATGATATTACTAATCTGACTTATCTGATCCAATTAATGTTATCTGCTTTTAATTAAAGTATGATGCAGTAGAGCAAGCAGGCAGAGCAAACGGCTCATTACGCCTGATGGAGAAATGTAATAGGGTCAGGCTTTTCAGTCTAACAGTGCTGGTCCAGGATCAGCGCCATTAAAACATTCATTAGGACAACAAAGGCAAAAAAACGATCCTACATCGGCACTCTCTCCAAAGTACGAAACAACTACACCCTGGACAGTACAATATAGACAGAACCGGGTCTGACAATGTTGGGGCCCTACACAAAAGTTTTTTTCCAGTGCGTCGTTAGATGCTGCCAGTGTAAGGTTGACTGGGTTGATGTTTTTTTGTTGTTGGAGGAGGGGTATTTTTGTTTTGCTGAAGGTTTGTTTTGTCAACTGGTAAAGAAAAAAGGATTCACTGTCACTCTGTTTCCGTGACCAGAAAGACAGTTGCACTTCATCCTCTCATTGAAACACTGACACATAGGGCCCCTGCATAATTTTTTGAGCCCTATTTTGAATACATGGCCCACTAGCTCAGAATAGAGGGCTTGTTTACCAAGAAATCTTGTTAAATTTAAGGTGGCCCTGAACTGAATACTAAGTTACTGTGCTCTCTAAAATTGCTGAGGCGCACAATGAGCTGAGAGAAAAGACAGTCAAGCTGCATGGCTGCCATTCGAGAGGCTAAAACTCACCGTCAGGCTCAGAGTCGCTGTCTGCGAGGGCTGGAATGCGCACCAGGATCTGTCTGTGGTCCCTCTGCACCACCAGCTGCAGCTTCCCCCGAGATTTCTCGATCAGCTTCCCTGCATCTGCCAGAGACAGATTCTCAGTCACGGTCCCGTTAATCTAGAAAAGGCAAAAAAATATATTCAAAATTTGTTGGTTGGAGGTGAGTGGGGTTACATTCTGCTATTGGTCCGATGAGAGTAATTATTAATTAGAATAATTAGATATTTGATGAGACAAATCTGGTGAAATTTTAGGGTACACATTCTAAAATATCAAACGACAGCAAATTTGTGTTTGTAAGTAGATGAGATAATTTATAATTAGAATTTGAAGAAGTGAAAAAAAAAAAAACACTCAGATAAGACATTTTTTCCAAGAAAGGAAAAAACATCTTTTAAATATTTGGCATGTTTGTGAAATTTCATGGTAAAGTAAAAAAATGAAAGCATTTTTCTCATGGTTTTCCAGAGAATGAAAGTCTAATGTGTAAATCCTTTATTGTGTAACTGGATGTATTAACACAAGTACTTATACAATCACATTCAAATGTAATCAGATGATAGTAACAACTATTGACTTCTGAGCTCAATGAAAATATATGAAGAGAAAAGAAACAGACATGTTGTCTGTGGCTTTAATACAACAGACACGTTGTCTGTGGCTTTAATCCTGTGGTGAATCAAATTAGGTTTTGAACATGAGTCATTATGCTCTGAGAATGACACCATTATGCATCAGGTCTGATAGGCACCTTGAGAATGATGTCTCCCTCCTGTAGGCTTCCGTCTCTGGCAGCGAGTCCAGTGCTTGTCATCTCTTTGATGAAGATCTGGCTGCCCAGTCGGAGACCATACTCTGCAATAAAGCATTTAAAAAAGCTGCTCACTGTTCAGTGATCTCAACCACCAGGCAACTTGATTCAAACCACGACTACGTCAAACTCAATCACTAACATGATCTGAACTACAGTGACCTCAAGTTCCACCATAACAACCAGACCTGAACTGCAACAACCCCAGAATCAACCATAACAGCTTGACCTGATCACAGTCTAGCCCACCCTGAGGCAAGAGACTTCATAGCCCAGCAAAGAGCATTACAAAGTCGATCAAATCAAGGCAAAGTTTAGAGTATCGATCCCCCTTAATACAACTTTGTACACCACAGAAATTCTCTAGCATCTAAAGCTGGCCATATTAAAAAGAATACTAAAATAGCTCACCAACAAGAAGAATTATAACTCTGTAACACAGTTCATTCTATAATATGTATATATTGCAAAACTGGCCATGCTAACAGTATTCAACCAAACTGCAGGGTATTTTCAGAACAGTAATGCTTCAAGCTTTAAGAAACTTGCTGCCTTTCCCTGAGAAACATGAAAGATTTGTGGTGATTCGTGAGTAATCAGTAAACAGGGTGGTGTTGCGCTTGTGTCCAGTGGTCCACCCGGCAAGGCCATGTGTTATTAGGCGCTGGTGAAAGATGAGGGGAGACGAGGCGTTATATGCAAAATTGTGAGACACATTCTCTCTTTGTCAATCGCTGGAGTGAATAAATAAGATTAAAATATCATCATGGCTAGCCAAGAGAAAATAATAGACAAGAGAAAGGGAAAGAGTAAGAGAGACAGAGAGACAGAGATGCTAGCTGACCTCACTGTAAACACTAGATATATTTTACATGCTGCACCTGCAGAGGTATATGCCTCTACAATATCTGCCGTGCTCATAGCCTTATAGCCAACTCTCACTCTGGGAAATGAAGGAGTGTTGGCAATCATTTACCAAACATATAATTTCTCAGCTAAGATCTGCTAATAAAAATTATCCGCATTAGATTTAGACAGAGGCTGCACAACATAAGGACTTGAAGGCATACAGGCCTTAAGCTGAGCCTGTGACAATTATTACATGATCACTTTATCTCAATTATTTAAGATGACTGCACTTATTAAAGTAATAACAATTATTCATACAGGAATTCCTGACTGTGCCCAGACTACCTCCAGCTACATAGTTCAGTACACAATACAGAATATCCCTTTTCCAAACTATCTAAACTGAACTGTGTATTGTGTACTGAAAGTAACAGATAAGTAATGTAGGTATGAGAGTGAGGCTTTTAGAATCTCAAGAATTTATATAAATATGAAATAATAAAATAGGTATGAAATAATTCATACATTGACTCAAAACTATGCATAGATACTCCCAAAATAGAATATAAATACAATTTCTTGTTTCTCACCTTCATTAGGCCTGTTCTTCACCAGTAGCACATTAATGGGTGTATCCAGTGGTTCCAGGTTGCCCCAGTCTCTTCGACGCCCCCTACTGGGAGAGGGTGAGTGATCTTGCAGTCGGTCTCTGCTTTGACTCCTCATCATCTTGTCATCTGAGCGTGGTTCGTACCTCTTTGAGTCGTATCCTGGTCCCGGGTCTCTCCCGTAGCTTCCTGCAGGACTTACTCCTCCCCCGCGACCGTGCTGCTTGTGGTAGCGGCTTTCTGGGCTGGTGTCACGCTCTAATGTGCGTCCTCGGCTCCCGTCCCGCCGGTAGCTCCTTTCGGGACTGGGGGATCTCTCCAGGCTGCGACCACGGCTGCGCTCCCGCCGTCCCGGATCATAGTCCTGTCTGCGGTAGTCTGGTTCCAGGTAGCCCATGCGGCCTTTTTCTTGGCTGCGGTCACGCTCTCGCTCGCGGGGGTAGCCCAGGCCCCCATTTCCCCTTGGGTAGTCTGAGTCTGCATCACTGTGTGTGCTGCGGTTGTCCTCAGCATAGTAGCTGGACAGGTTGTAGTCCCGGCTGTCTCTGTCTGGTGAAGGAGGGCGCTTAAGGACAGCAACCTTGCGAGGCCTCTTCACTGTCTGCAGGGAAGCATGCAAACATAATGCTGGTATGATGCAGGCAACAAATCTATGTAAATAAATGCATATGACACTTTTACAGAAGTTTGGCCAACCTTATACAACCTTTAGCTTACAGGAAATGTAGTTGATCAACCAGAACATGTATGGTGTCTGACGTTTACTTATTTAGTTTGCCAAAGGATCTACCAGGCCAACGTTTCTAACAAATTTATAGATTTGTAGACAGTTTATAGGCAGTTTAACATTGTTGGACCACAGTACAGAAACAGTTACAGCTTTAAAATGGTTACTACAATTGCTTTCATCTACATAATGTAGACTAATCTAGTCTGTATTAAGACGTGTTTTTGTACAATATGTCTACAAGGTCGTACATAACTCAAACAAGCAAGGCAATTAGAGATTACTTAATAACAACACGGATTGTGCTGATTTGGGCACGTAAATTGCTTGATATGAAACTGGTAACATGAGATTCCATAGCCCAGTCCTAAGATTCCATTACTACACAGCTACATAAGCCGCTTAGCTTCAGTGTAAATGTAAAAAAGTAAGCTTCAAACATATCTATGGTGAGTGACTTAAGGGTGAGAGATAAAATGTGTAGTTTTTTAAACAAAAGAAAACAGAAGGTTCGGGCAGAGATCCACAGGCATGCAGGAGAACCAAGCAGACTTTGCACAGGCCTGGCCGAAGCATACTTACTATTTTGGCCACTTTTCCACATTTTCGGAGCTGCTGCACAGCAAAGGAATGAGGCACATTATCCATTGGGATGGCATTGACCTGCATAACCCGGTCACTCTCACTGTCAAATATCAAAAGAAAACACAGTCAAACTAATTCAGGGTAAAAGCAAGGCTAATGGACCATATAATCCAAACTATGAAATAAACACTTTATGCATAGTAGTTCATTCTAAGAGTACCCAAAAAAAGTTCATTAATTAAATTAACAAAAAATGGTGAGATGCACAATGTGCACCTGCTGAAAATTGTGAGTGCTAGTGTTTGTGCTGTATGAGACGTACTACAGTAAGCCATCAGCCGGGCCACCCTGCAGAACATCAGACACGATGATCGAGGTTTCACCGCTGTCCACATTTGGGTTGTCCTTGCCCCCAGACACAGCTATCCCAAAACCCATCTTAGCATCCTAATAGAGAGAAAGAGTTCAAATGAAGGAAAAATAGCTAATACCTCTGCTCAACATGGTCATGTAATTTCCATAGATAAACATTTGCAGCAGACAGGGTCATACTGAAGCACTTTAAATATGGCCCTGCCATACACAGACACTTTTACCTCAAGTCAGTAGAAATATCTGCCTTACTATTGCTATTATAACTGCTGGAGAAACAACTGCTCAAGTACACAGTCATAGACCCTGCAAACTCACAAAGCAGGGGTTAGCTAGTGCTGAAGTGTTATTCTCTACTACATCTCCCAGTACAGTTACAAACTGTACAAAGCTTGCTGGAGCAATTGCGTTGGCTGGAGAGGTATAAAGCATGCTGATACTTGACATAGGACATTTAAACCATTATATGTTTCCAACTTTGTGCCAACAGTTAAGGTAAGTGTTTTTATCTGTTTGAGAATGACTGCCATTTGCATCTGGAGCCTCTCTTCCAAACAAATGCTGACTGACAAATGCTCTTTTGACTAATTGGACGAATTCTCACAAGCATCCATCTTAAAGAAAGCCTTTTCTGTTACAGTCACAAAACTCTATATTAATGCTCATGGGTTGGGAAAGGGATGTCCAACAAGCTCATAAATCCTAAAGGTGATGGTTAATAAGTTAACTTTAAATAACACTTATAGCCTAGCGACACAGAAATCTGTCTTTTCCTAAAGTGCCCTATTTTTCCACTAAACATTACCACCATGTCCTTCAGCAAGGCACTTAACCTTATGCTGTGGAAAGAAGACACCATGTTCACTCAAAACATTTTCACAGGCCAGATAACAAGCTTCTGTCAAACTGGTTTTGGAGGGGTGGGGTGTTTGACCGGTAGTCTGCTCTCATTGCTGTTAGGTTGTTCCATTTTAACTCCCACCCATTCAGTCAGATAAGCTGATCACAGCAAAGCACCGTGACCACTGCAAGCTTCCTGAGCTTTACAAATCTCACCCACTTCAGTTTGTATCCCCTCTGCCCTGACCTTCATGTTCCTGAGAACAACAGTCCCCTTTATCAGACATGATCATAGCAGAAGTCAACACACCAAGCTATTTCCTCTATGAGTTAGACATCAAGATTGCAACAGATTGTGTGTGTGTGTGTGTGTGTGTGTGTGTGTGTGTGTGTGTGTGAGACTCTCACCCTCCGGTCAGGATACACACTGTGGAACCACGGCTCCTGTAGAAACTGCTGCAGGAAGGAGGGCAGCTGTGGGGCGGGGGTGCGGGGAGGGCGAGGGCTGCTGTGTGTGGGGGGAGTTCGGGGAGGGGGGGTGTGGGGTTTAGGTGGAGGTGGAGACTTTGGGGGTGGGGCTTGTTTAATTGGAGGGAGGGGCTTTGGTGTAAAGGGGCGGGGAATTCAGAAAAAGAGAGGAGAGGTTACATAACCATGAAAATACACCACCTGCCCCACCCTTTCACACACCACAGGCTTCACCTCTTATTTCATAAACCGCAGATTTTTACTCTTGTTAAGGTGGAAAGTGAACGACTATCAATGAAAATGTGTGAAATAAACCCTGAGGATTTAATTCTAGTGCTTTTATATGGACATTACACATCTCTATTTGTGTTTTACCATCAACAGGAGCAACAGATTAAACAGAAAAATTGAATTATTCGGAAAAAAAAAGACTTTTTTGGAACCTTTAACACACACTATACTGTTACACTGCAGTATTCTCTGTTCACTGTACTGTGCTCTACT
>JBBPDB010000017.1:13480920-13518498 GCA_037974465.1 Brachypetersius altus | reverse complement strand
TGCCACAGTGTGGCCTGTCTGACTCCACACTGAAAATACTGAAGCAGTTCTTGATTGGTGCTGCGCTTTAATAAAAATCACATGCAGGTCTATTGCAACTCTAATATTACTCATAATTCAAAAAGCAGATCTGAAATCAGCATGAAAAACTGGTTTAGAAAAGTGTGCTGTGGTTGTAATCAGCTCCATTTGGGAGTTTATCTGAGTAAAGTTTCGTCAGATATCACAGTATGTATTTAGTCCTTATGACTTCTTAACCAGACGGAGTGGGACTTGCTCTTGAAACACTGGCAGCAGCTGTAACAGAGGACTACCCAGAGCTTTATCTAATACCCCTGTATTTGCCTTCAGAAGCCAGCCTGAAGTCTCTGCTTCCTCCCCAAACCTGTCTGCCTGTGCTCTGCTTGCTACAGACTCACCCTTCAGCTACAAACCTTCCTCATTCCATCTCTGCATTAACCCTCTGCCTGAATGCATGTTTTTCTCTCTTGTTCCCATTGAAGAGTTCACTTCTGCCTTCATCGTCGCTCTTTTTAATGACAATTAGGTTCGTGTCACAGTCAGTAACATGCTTTTATTAACCATTCCGTTTCCGCGCCCATGCTTGTCCCTATGATTTGCTTTCTAAAAATAGCCAACCTCAGCAGATTGGAATGCTGCTTTCTAAAACAGAAACTGAGAGGAAAACACTGAACTCTCATGCCACGAGTTTTCCATGAATGGATCTTGGTTAAATTTTGTATTGTGGGATTTTCCATTAGATTTTATGTTCTTCTTGAATACAGCGCTAAAGCTAAAGCTCAACCTAATCATTTGTTTGGTAAGAGAACACAGTTATTTCAGCCTGAAAAACAGGTCCTTCAAACTTTAGACTGTTTGTGGAAGACACAAACAGTCTAAAGTAGGTATCTGAAGATGGCTGGGCTCATACTTCACTTCCTCTGTTACTCACACTTCAGTATGAATGTTAGTCACTGGTGCGTTTGCTGGCAGGCTCTCGTGTTCCTGAGATGACTCCTGGTGGGCCGGTCCTGTCGACTCTTACGAGGGATGGGCTGCTCCGCCTTTGTGGTAGATTCGTAATCAAACAAAGCCAGAGGAGCACACAGTAGGCCCTGAAACATCCAGCCGACCGCACCGAGCGTGCATTCCTCACAGTCCTCTCCTCCCCTGCCAGATGTCTGACCCGAACCGCTTTTCCTTTTACTGACCCATTTTATTCTGCTTCGCCTGCCGTACAGAGCGACCTGATCATTGCATAACCGTCCCTCAGTAAAGAAGCCAGTCTGCCATAAAATAGTACAAATACCACCAAGGTTTTCTGCTTTTTAGACATGAAAAACATGCAGCCTACCTTTTCGCACCCTGTATCAGAGACTCATTCAGAGACTGCATGGCAAGTGAAGTGTCTTGAATGGCATCTTCTCACACTGTCCTCTGGTATTTCATTTCGCATGCTCTCATAAATCTCTTCACTCCTTTCTTCCCACTGTCTCCTCCTGTCCTTCCCCGCGGGCCGGATAGCGCACTGTGGGGAGAGTATCTCTGGTGGTAGGAGCGCGAGCCGAGACTCCGCTCTCCCTCTATGAGAACGATCACAGGCCCAAGGCCGCCTGCCCAGAGTCGCCGGTAAGCCATAATAGCGTAAAAAAAACGGATTTGAGAGAACTGAACTGGGAAAGAAAGTCACCTGACGCTTGGAACAATATTCAATCTGAAATTAATTTGCAACATAGAATCCTTGAATGATTTTAAAGCTCAAATGTAAACACTCAGGTCCAGGTGTTCTTTTTAATAGAAGTATTAATGTCATTATTTTTTTTCTATTGTGTCAAACTGGGTTGCTGCCATTGCTTTGCTCTGTAACGTTAGGAATGAGGTTATATAGGCTATAATGACTCAAATCACAAGGCACTTTGACAAAAATCACTAATTTTATATTATATTTTTATTGTCAGAATACATATTACATAAAACATCTACATACATTGTATTTGTTGTTATTTTCCATTAAATGAGTATTCATTTACCAATGATTCAAAAACTGTGGTGTAAACTAATGATATAAGAGGTACAAAACCATATAGAATCGTATCATTCCAGTGTTTGTGTACAGTTAAACTCAATAACCGCGTGCAGTTAACGTCTTTTTAAAAAGTTATAATGGAAGTAAGCTATTATTGGTGATTTTTTTGTTGTTATAAAGAGTGCTAAATACAGAATGAAAATCTTATAATCTCATCTATAACATCCACTCTTCACATTCATGCACTTCTGGAGTTATTTTCACTACTTTTAGAATCTCTTGAGATCTGGACTTAATGTCACAAGGCGGGCCGCGAGGCCCAGCCCCAGAGCTTCCTCGGGGTGAGCAGGAACAGGCAGAACTACATGGATCCGTGCTTCAGTGAAGTTTATTTAGTAAAACAGAACAAACCAAAAGAAGGCACGGGGGCCGTCAGAAATACCTTTCTAGAAATGTGAAACAGACACCAGGATCGGGGAAACTGAGGTGCTCTATGGACACAACAGGAATAAATAAACAGAAACCGACTTTATACTAAACTAAATCAGACTAAACAGGGGACAGAAGGTGACAAATCATGTGACAAATGAAACAGGCTTCAAAACAAAAGTACACAGAACACATAACCGAAAACAAAGTAAAACACAGAAAAACAGTGGCCTATAGTGGCCACTGACCGTGACACTTAAGCCAACTGAAGTTGTCTGAGCTTTAGATTTACTATATTCTGGGATTTTTGTGATCTGCCTCTCTCCGTCATGTGTTCTGATGGAAAATCTCAATTCATGGGAACTCATGATTTAAACATATGTGAATATTTTGTTTTTTTTACGGCAATCCAGCACCACATAATATCTTCAACCTGGTTCCACAGCAGCCCACAGCATGGACACCATTCCAAGGCTCTGCACAAATACTTCTGCACATTCCCACTCGACTGTGGTCTGATTATTATGATTCTGACTGGAATTCTGGCTCTTTCTCTCAGGGCTCCTCGCGGAGGGAGTTCCGCCACAGCCTGGGTGATGTGTGTCATGCCTGTAAGAAGCGCGTGTACGTGGCAGAGCGCCTTCGTGCCGAGGGGCTCTTCTTCCACAGAGAGTGTTTCCGCTGTCACACCTGCGGTGCCCCGCTGTGCCAGGGTGGACACGCCTTCGACTCGGAGCAGGGTGAGCTGACACTGATCGCTGCATCACCAGCCAACAAAAACGATCACACTTAAAATGGGTCTTTATCATGATGCTTAAAAAGATTTTCCCTTAATCCAGAAAATCTGTCACGATATCCAGATATTTTCTGTGGTCTGTGATCGGGTTAATATAGTATTTTTATTTTACCGTAAACAACTTAAGAAGGAAGGACAACTGGTAAAACATACATAAAATAATTAGACGAAGGAAAAATTGGCCAGTCAGTGCATCTTGCAGTTACTATGCAGTTCATGTACATCAGGATCCACTGTCTGGGGGTGAGGGGGAGGGTATTACCTTCTGTACTGCATAGTAACTGTAAGTAAGTTTGTTTTGTTTCTCAAACATGAATTACATTTTTCATCTAAGATTGCATTTTTGCTGAATATTGTTAATGAAAATTTTGGGAAATTAGTTTACAATTCCATTTATTTCTTATTCTGACCACCTTAACTCTGAATGAACATTTGATAGATTGAAATAAATACCTATCAAGACAGAAAACAAACATAAAAAACGTATTTTCAGTAGAGACTCGAGTCTGAATCAAAGCAGACACTGGTGTTTAAGTCAAAGTCAAACCTCGTTTTGATTTTGTCCCATTTAAAGTGATTGGAAGTGACCCGAGTCTGACCTGTAACGTCGTCCTGCTCTTGCTGTTTCTGCTGTTGTAGGGAAGCTGTACTGCAAACTCCATTTTTCTCAGCGTAAATTCGTTAAGTGCGGAGGGATATTTGATACACATATGGTAAGCATTCCTCGTGTTCAGCACTTGGTTCATGTGTGCTTTTCATAACAAAAAAAAAAAGCCTGACCGCATCTTTTATTACTTTTTCCTTTTGCTCAGCCACGTGATAGCAGTGTCCACCCCAGCACTCGTCCCGGTCCAGCCAGTGCTGAGAGCTCTCCGAGCCAGTCTCCAGGTACCCTGTCCTCCCTGTTGAAGAGAAGTCTGCACTGGCCTCTGCACGTGAGCCAGGCTGTGTGTGCCGCGCCTCGCCGCATGGCTAACTGGCTGGGTGGGAAGTGGCGGGCTGTGGGCCTGCACTTCAGGCACAATGCGGAGGACTATATCTTCCTGTACGAGCTGCTGAGCGTGGGCCTGCCTCTGCTGGCGGCCATGCACGAGCTCCTGATGCAGCTGCAGGCGGAGGCCGGCCCTCTAGACCTGCAGCCCGTGCAGGAGTGGCTGGAGCGGCACCTGGGCCCCGGGCTCTTCGCATAGACCCTCAGCGGGCCCTCCTGGCTCTCTCCAGGTTCTTCCAGTTCCTTGGAATAAATCCACATTATCATTTATCAGTAGAAAAAAAAAGCAAAGACTTTATCAAATTCCACAGAAGTGATGGGATCGATAACCGACAAGGATCAGCTTGAGAAAAGCTGCATTTACAGTGAAAAGAGATCCCGTGATGTGCTGCCTGAACTTAAGATGACTCCAGCTCGTCACTTTTTGTTTTCATTGGGAGTTTGGAAGTCGAACAATTGGTCTCGGACCCGTTCCAGCCATTTCTCATTGCTTCTCTCCTCTTAGAGCAGTAGAAATGTCTCACAAAAAGAGGGAGAGTGCAAGAAGAACATTTGGAAAACTAAACTTAAAGCACTTTAATGAGTGAGCTGCCTGGACCTATTCCAGTAAAAGACTGGGGGTAGGGGTTGTGTGTGCATGTTCTGTATGGTAATTATTAATGGTCTGTTTTGTGTGGACACTGCAAGTTTACTAAACCAGTCTGAGCTAAGTCACAAACAGCATTGTCTGCTCTGCTTATGGTCACGTGCAATGAAACTGCCAAACCAAACAGGGTGTTGTCCTGCAGGCCAATCTGACATTCCTCTCACTGATATCAAATGTTTACACATTTTTACGAGAATCAAATATGCAGCAGAGGTGTTTTTACATTATTGGTCCTCAGAGTTGCTTTACATTCGCATTTGAGGTAATGCCCAATGAATTTGCTAATTCTGTGTGCCAGCATTGCTTTCAATGTACTTATAAGATTAAGGGTAACTCTTTTTCCTAACTACACAGCTGAGTTTGGTATAAGAACATAGGAACTATTACTTATGCATTTCGGATCCGTCGGTTAGCTATGCTGAGTTAACGACTTGAGTAGGTTCACAGAATGTTGTGGGAAGAAATGCACTCATGAAAGCGTTACATTGTACACAGATTTAATTCCATTTCTCAAAACTAGACCTGGGCTGTGAACTGATCAAAACTTCACAAGCACACGTGCCTTGCTTTGTCATTATACAGCAGATAACAGGATAAACACTCTTGTACTATTGATAAGAATAGGAGACTTGTAAGCAATAAAAACAGAGCCAAGTGCAACCGTTTAAGTCACTGGACCTTTCTTTGTGAGTTAAGAATAGAGTTTAGAAACACCCGCCACAGTGTTACAGTACGCGGACAATTTACAGTCCAATGCACTGAACGTTTCCTCAAGGGCATCGGTGAGGCAATCACATGGTTGGTTTAAGGAGAAAAAAATCTTTGTATACACTGGAAGGTTTGTTTTGTACTGTTCTGATCCTCACAGATGTTTAGCTGAGAACCTTTGTATGTTTTTATCTGACAGTTTAATGAGTGTTTTTCAATGCAAATGTACCAAAAATGCAGACAGTGACATGAAATGCAAAAAAATGCATGGTTTCTTTCTTACACAGTATGTAGCTCTTGTTGCAGAGCTGTTTTAGCTACACTATGGTTAATGTGTGTACGTGTGTGTGTACGTGTGTGTATGTGTGTGTGTATACATATATGTATATCTGTCTATCTATCTATCTCTGTATCTATCTATCTATATCTATATCTATACACACACATGCACTCACACACACACAGTGGCCACTTCAGTAGGTACATCTATCTTGTATCTACACTGATTGTCTATTTGATCAGCTCCACTTACTCTATAGATGCACTTTGCATCATGTTTCAGCCCCTTTTACCCATCTCCAATGCTCATGACCCCCACAGTACCCTCAGTGAGTGGATATCCTTTGGGTGGTGGGTCATTCTCATTACAGCAGTGGCACTGACATGTGGCTAGAATATTATTGTGTGGTAAGAGTGATTGGAGCTGATAACATGGACAGTGAATGTAGATTAAAGGCAGGTGCACCTAATGAAGTGTCTGGTCAGTGTGTGTTTATAAATGCAGAAAATGTATCATTCATATTTTCTGTTTCCTGTCGTTCACTTGTAGTCTTTCTCGACCTGTCTGCTGTGTCCACTGCCGATATGCTCTGAGTCGTGTCAGACTCGAGGTGATCACCTGCATGGTCACATGATGCAATGCTAACCATGACAGCACAAGCGCACACTTTCACCACACTGCTGAAGAGGTAGTGGATTTCTGCATGGCAGCCACACTAATGTGTTCGATAGTACGTAGACACCAGCTTGTTAACATTTGTTCTGAAATCAAAGGTATTATGTGCAGTTACTGCATCTTCTTTTCTGGGTACACATTACACTACATTGCTGTGAGGATTTGGTTGCATTCAGCCACAAGAGCAATAGTACAGTCAGGTACTGATGGGTAATTAGTTCCAGATCACAAACACCACTTCAGATCATCCCAGAAATATTAGTTGGAGCTCCATCACTCCAGAAAATGCAGTTTCCACTTTACACCCCTCCAGCCGACACTTGGCATTGCGCATACTGACTTTAGGCTCATGTGCGCCTGCATTAGAGTTTACAAGCTGTGTTGATGCATGTGTAAGGCCATTTGGGCATCCCATTCAGTAAATAAAAGGAGTGTTTGGACTCTTTTGAACATAAAGCAAATCTGAACTTCATTGACTAAATGAAAACACATTTGTGGGATTATAAGCCTGAAGGGTTCATTTAAAACCCCAAGAAACCAAAATATGAGATGAAATTAAGTTCATAGTAATTCATTCGTGTATTTATTTATTTAAGAAATTGGCTCGAATGTCTCCCATTCTACTCAGCAGTCCTAGTCACCCAATGGCAGACATTGTTTTTTGGTGGATAGTGAATGCACAAAACCTTTGTGCTAACATAACTTTCTGAAAAAAAATTCAGAAAGTGCACAAAGCAGACTTTTTTTCTATATTTTTGCTTGTCCTTTAAGGACATTGCCTAGTGCTTGAGAAAATGCCATTCCATCACCGCCTGGGAATAGAGGTTGTCTAGTGGTGGAGCGTTTATCTGATTCTCAAAAGGAGCTCAGTAGGTTCATAGATGTTCCACACACATGTTCATACAATTCCCAGTTTGCACACTTAGTTTTGCTCAGTCCAGAATAGTGTCACCGTTAGAATATTAAGCCATACCTGGACAGTTCTCATCAGTGAATTTAGCTGGCTTTTGAATAGTATCGTATGTTTTTTTGTTCTTTTTCATTCAGCTGCGGTTCAAAGGTTGATTTACTGCAAACAGGTTTTATGTTGTACACTACATTCGCTGGGACTTATTGCTGTTTTCACTGTGTATCACTGTTTGTACAGTAGCATACAGGAATGTGTGTGAAGCTGCATTTGATGTGTCACAGTGCTGGGGAAGGAATGCCTGTAAGGCACTGCCTCTCCGTTTTTGGTTCTCGCACATGCATGACCATAGATGTCATGACTAACAGGAATGTTCTTGCAAAATGCCTTTAACCCCTTTTTCTCCTATGCGACTTTCCAGCATCTTCTCTATACCTTTTATTTATTCTTCTCTGTTTCAGAGGCTGCTTATATTACCGAAACCTACAGAGAGCTCTCTTGTGTCTCTTTTAAAATGGGCTTCAGTGTTACCTAAGAAGACATTCAGTTAGAATAGCACCTTTTCCCAGACATGTTGCAAAACTGTATGAAGAAAATGATGAACTGTATTTCCTGTACTTCAACTGCATCTTATGTTAAAAGCCATATGCATCGAAATAAATGACAACAAGCAGTTTGAATTAAAAGCTGCAATGATGACTGAGTTTCTGACTAGTTAGATATGAATATCTGTATTAGGGGTGTAGCGTTACCCAGATGTCACAGTTCGGTACGTACCTCGGTTTTGGGGTCATGGTTTAGTACGGTTCACGATACAGCAAGGTTAGGCAACAAAACGTTCTAAAGAACGAGACTTGGTTTGTTTTCGTTTATTTTAAATAAACATCTGTGTATTAACCAGTAAACACATTCTCTATCTTATATTTTCATGTATGTGTAAGGCAGCAGAAGTGTTACGCCAGTAGGTGGCACTATTGCACTGCACTACGACCCAGGTTTATGATTTACTTGCGCTTTTTTGGTCCCTCTGTGATTGCATATTACTTCAGTCACGTTTTCTCCGTCGTACCGTGTAGTCTCCGAAAGACATCAGGTACCGAACCGTGACCCATGTACCGCGACGGTTCGGTGCAAATTCGTGTACCGTTACAGCCCTAATCTGTATGTGTCTGATGTCATACAGTGAGTTGGTGGACAGAGTGGACATTCTTTCCACTGCTTTTTCACCCTACAGAGGCTATACCCTATAAGAGGGTGATAAAGATATGGAGTGAGTTCACATTCCTTACAGACCTGATAAAGCCTGAGGACCAGAGTGTCCCTGGCTGAGACACTGGGGCAGCTGAGGCCTGTGGTAACGGCTTACATGTTAAAATATGTAAGCATCTCCCCCCCACCGCTCCCCATCCTGTTCTGACTAGTTAGGGTCTTTAAAGGGCCCATGTGGTGAAAAATATTTTTTTTCTTCTTACTTTTCTGAAATAAAAGTCTGAACCAGCAAGTAAACCTTGCTAAAGTTTCACGACATTTACTATCCAGTCCATGTAGAAAAACTAAAGAAAGTTTTGTGAGGTCACAAAAGCAAACATATTGGCCGACATTCACCTATTCAGGATAAAAATTTAGGATGAGTGTTTCCACCTGACCTGTTTTCTGAATAAGGCATGAGGGTAATCATCATTTAAATATGACACTTTTTAAAATATCATTTAAAAGAGTCAGCTGCCCTTTGTAATGTAACACGTGCAATAAATATAGTCTTAAATGTCTCATAATAAAATCTTGTGAAACATTTTTCCCTTATTTTTTGGAAGATTTGTCCTGACCGTACATCCACAAAGACCTCATACATTAACTTTGGGTCAAAAATAAAATAAATTGAAAATGTAGGATACGGGCCCTTTAACTCTGAGCCAGTTATGCATTCTAACTGAATGTTCTTGATTTAGACGTCATTCCCATATGAATAAATTGATCAACGTCATTTTGTCTCTCCGTTTATTTACTCTTGGCAGTAATTGCGTGGCCACATGTGGAAGTGATTTACTCAAGTGAGATGAAGTAAATTCAGTGTATTACATTTTTAGTGCATGTACCTTCATGGCTCCTCAGGCAGACCCACGGCTCCACATTCAGCCAGTCATCAGTCAGTACCTTGTCAGCATCAATCTACCGAGCCTACACGAAAAGTAAATTTCCTCTAAGACGGTCCTTGGAGGGGAACATTCTTTTGTTATGAAGCGCTCAAGTGAGTCGTGGAGGGCCTGGGATGAAACCAAGTCGGTCTGTGGGGTCCAGTAGTCACTCGTTCGCCTCTCAAAACGGACTCTTGAGGGGATTGTTGGGTGCTGGACACAAATCTTTAAATCAAAAAAAAAAAATTCTGCAACCTCCAGAATGATGACTTAGGGCTCCATGCCAGCACAGCATTAATTCTGTTATGAGCGCTGACTCTGGTGTACTAGGAACATCCCTGGCTGCGTCTCAGTACACCTTTTGAAGAAGATGGGCAATGAAAGTTCTCGATTTCAGTCTCAGCACTTGAGGGCTACAGAAAAACATTTCTAACGCTATTCCCCCGCATTCAAATGCCACACCTGATTCAACCCAGCTCTTCAAAAGGTGAATCCGTTTTTTTTTTGTCTCTGATGTAAGGCCATTTGTTAACATTTCTTTTCAGGGCCTTCAGTGCTAGAAATAATGTGTCACTTTATATACACATATACTGTCAGGAGTGTTCCTTCTGGCAGCCTCGGACCAATCCTGTCTCACCTGTGCCATTTTAAACACTTTTTATTCAAGCAAGAATACCATATTACTCACTCGGATGGTACATGGGAAAGCCATGGTTAAGGGCTCCCCCTTGTGGAGATCTGTAAACCTGCTAAATGCGAATGAGTACTAGTAAAAGCTTCGTAACTAGCAGGAACTCACAGATGATAGGCAATATAGTATAGTAATAGGCAAAATTATATCTTTACTATATATATATATATATATATATATATATATATATATATACACAGTGTATGAATAGACAAACATCTCTCTTGTGGTGCAGGAATGTATTCATATATAATATATGAATGTATATTAGTATAAAAACTACAAACAAAAGTTACGACTGTGAGGTTTTATACTGGTTTTATTACTGGTGTTTATAATGTAGTATTAAACACCAACCAATTACTTTCCATCGGATGTCACTTTTCTAAATATCATCAAAATAAACAGCAAAAAAACATTTTGCGTAATGTGACAGATGAACTACAACATGAAGTTAAACAAGACTCCAGTTTATTATATCAGCGTTAGAAATACATTTATTTACACCAGTAAAAACATGGTGTAAATAATTATCATGGTTCTAAAAACGAATGTATATGGTTATAATGAGGTATAATGACAAGCCCCCCCCCCCCACACTAATTGCTAGTTTTAATGGGAATGCCCATTTTTTGTACCTTCTGTAGTTTGTCACGTCAAATCTTTGTAGATTCTTGAATCTTGCCAACACACAACTCAAAAACATAAAAACTGTAGATTGTAGATAGACGGCTTTTCACCGGAACTCTTCGGGGCCCCAGTGCTGTTTTTCTCTTTCTCTGTAAGGCATTTGTCTTATCTGAGATAAGACTGAATACTCCTTGCTTTTGGAGCCTCATGGTTGGATTGGGCCTCGGTTTAAAAAGAAAAATCATCATGTGGAGACGTTACAGTACATTCTTAACATTACACACGTGTTACTCACTGCAGAGCTGCTTTGATACAGCACAGCCCCTATTGATGCCGAGCGGATTCCACAGCGTACGACTGCAGTCTTCACACGCTGTACAGACATCAGAATTAAAGTAACATGTGTGGAGTAAACCGATCCCCACTTGTGCGAGATGCGCTGGATTCCAGCGTGCACAGGTTCTTTTTCTTGGTGGTGTGTATATAGGGTTGGTTATGGAGTGATAAGCGTTTGCCTAGGTCTAGATATTCATATAATAAGCGATGGAAAATATGGCCATTTTACATCACACACACCATTGAAGAGAATGCCATTCCTCAAATCAAGGCCGAACAAGACCGCTTAACAATTTACCAGCTTTGTGAAGAGAAGGTGCTTTCAGGGTGAGTGGAAAAAACACACAATGGCGTTCTCCAAGACTGAAGTGCTCTATTTAACAGGTTTACCCCGCTGAACTGAAACTTTTATCATTTTTCAGCCCTGCAACATATAGGGAATGAGTCTTGGAGGCCCTCTACTGGTTGAGCCTTTACACTTCTCTGTATTTGGAGGGACCCATAGATGTAGTGTTGTGGCAACGGCCAGTGATGAGGAGACCAAAGAGGCATTGCACACAGTGAGCACAGAAAGTCAAAGTACACTGATTGACACTGAAGACAATGTATATCCTCCTGATAACCGAAGAAAAACCGAACCAAACCTTTTTTTATTTGGGCCTAAAAAACACACCTTACAATTTGCACAATATCAGGAAAACATGCGATAATGTAGTTGTGTGTTGCGATGGCGATATCACATGCGATAAGTGGGTATATGAGTTATAGTGTTAATGTTTTTCTGCTTTGCTGGTGATTTAGACTCCAGACACTGTCTATGCAGAAAAAAAATTAAATGCAATATTTTCATTCCAACATGTTTTTTTTTTTAAAGAATTTACTTAAACAGAGCATTTTAATGCCTCCCATAAAACATTTGAACCACTGAACATTGTTGAAAAAAATCTGAAAATATTTTAATAATTTTAAACCTTAAATAAATGTAAACATAATTTAAATTATAGTAAGTTCTTAGCCAGAAAAAAAATAGCAAAAGGAACAATCTTTAACAGCAGCACAGAAGATGAAGAAACGGCCCAGTGACATTTTTTGCCTTGTTCTCTGTGGCTCTGGGTGAAGAGTTTTGGAAAAACACCATTTATAGCAGTTCAGTTCAGATATTTCGTATATTACGCATGTTGATATCGCGATGATAGTAGATTTGCAATATATTGTGCAGCCCTATTCTGTTTCTAATCTTGCTAAATGACCCACATTCTATGTTGTATATACACAAACATTTAACCGCACACATTACTTCATTCTGTAACAATAAGCATTTACCTAAAAGTCTTGTAAGGGGTTATTAGGTCAAAGCTTTTGCCCTTGCCATCTCGGACTGTAGCACCTCTGGCCTCAATTACAGTGATTCCGATCCCATTCTTAAAACTCTGAAAAAAATAGGACGTGAGAAAAACACTTGAGCACAAGTCCTCTTGTCTCAGGTTTCCAGTGTTTACTTTGCCAGTTACATCACAGAGAAAATTAGCCTAATGCTAAGAGCCCAGTCCCTGGCACAGAAAGGTCTTTTGCAATGGTCTTCAAAAAACACTTTGAGGAAGGAAAGGTGTATACAACAGAAAAGCCTGGTGTTCCAGGACTCTGATTTCAGTAAGCCTCACCAGTGTACTGCGTGTGTAATGAACACGAAATCACCTGCTCGCTCTTGTATAGCCAGATTTGCTCTGTTATAATGGCAGCATAGATCTTTGACTTGATCCCTTTGAGCTCTAAGGAGCCACTCTTCTGGCAGTGGCTCCCCGGGCCGAAGCGTGGCCGGCCGAACACCATCTGGTCCTTCACCCGCTCCTGTAGCACACTGCACCATTTGCTCCTCTGCACTGCAGTGGGAAATGACAGAGCCAACTTTTGGTGAAGTAACTAGCAAAAACAGACTATACAGATTATTGAAGTCCAGGCTTTAAATTACACTAAATTTACTGTATTTTCACAAAATTACTGCAGACAGCACAGCTGTATTAATGTAATATATATATGGTAACCCCCCCACTTTAACACGGATCAGCAGTCGCGGTTTCAGTCCAGCATGGACTTTTTTCTGAGAACCAAACTAATTGTTCGTTGAAACCCCTGCACTAATGCAGAAACCCTCCACATAATTTTTTACTTTTGTGACGTTTGGGCCTCGTCCCCTCATCCTCATGCTGGGTTGCTAAGCACCGTGACCAAACATAAACAACCAGCATGAAGACAACACAGCTTTTTTCGTGGCTCTATAGAAATTTTCATACATTTAAGTATATTAAGAAAGATATATTTTACTTATTTTGTAATATAATTTGAACATAAATACAGTTACATTTCTATATAAAATATTTTCCATATAAATGCATTTTTTGATACTGTCCAAAGTACATCTTGGGATTGGGAAATACCTCTGAACTCAGAGGCGGGAGGTTTGAAAGTTTGATACAGCGGCACTCTAGAATTTCCCCCGTTTAGCATCACGAGTGTACTTGTGTCCTGTGTTTTTATTGTTGCATATTAAATGTATTACTGTATTTACCTGCTTATACCAACGAAAACGACAGCACATACCAAAGAAAATGCTTGTGTATGAATTACAGTACAATCTATACAAGGGTAACATTGATGTAATGATTACATTCTAGCACTGCAACGGCAGTTCAGTGTAAACTGTACATTTTCCATATGAAATAATATGTATATGCTAATATAGTTAATATGTTTATATGCACATTTGATTGACTGCATATTTCATTGTGATATTTCTTATGCTATACAGGTTTCTAAAGTTGGATGCTTTGGATGTTGTTTAAATCACAGGCGTCCATTGTCTAAGGTTCATCACAGTTTGGTGACTTCCCCGCTCATACACACCTAAACAGTGGTAACTGGTAATTCAAATCAAAAAAACTTTGATGAATTCCATGACAGCAGTGGGCCCTAGGTATAAACTTAGATTATCACTGTTCATTACAGGACAACTGTAGTTTAACCTCAAGAGGGTTGTGTTTACCTTCATTGTCAGCGCGAAAGACAAATGTCCTATGGCTTGTCACAACTTCAAACTTGTTGTCTTTAGCTATGCGAGCCATCTGTATCGCAGCCAGAGGAATCACACCTTTTGGGTACATGTCCTGAGAAAGAGAGAGCGAGGGAGGCTATTTGTGTGAAAACTGACAACAGCCTTTAAAACTCTTAAAAACAGAACGCTGCATTGATTACGTTCTGTTTTTCTGGTTTGTTGAATATCAAATGGCAGTAAACAGCACCAAGACAGCTAGACCCAGATTGTCTAACCACAGAGAAAGACTAATCCTAGACAATACAAGCTTTCAAATGAAAATCCTCTTGCACAGTGCAATGCGCACTGATGAAAACTGATCATACCTTCTCACTCCCAAAGTACATCAGGTTCTTTCCATCAAACTTCACATAGCGCTTTTGAAACACATAATTCCTAAAGCACAAAAAGAAAGATATCAGTTGTGTCCAGGCAAGAAAACAATCATTTAATACAACAGAATTCGATTATTTTATGATACATACAAGAAGTGAGTCTGAGATTGATAAACAGGAAAGAGATTGAGCACACAGAAGGAAAAATACACCAATCAGCCACAACACTGCAACCAGTGAGAGGTGATGTGAATTAATGTAACTCTTTACAGCAGCACTTCTCAGGGGTGGGATATTGGGGTGTAACGGTACACAGAGGTTACGATTCAGTGCGTACCTCGGTTTTGGGGTCACGGTTCGATACGGGTTCGGTACAACAGGAAGAAGCAACAAATCCCCAGTGCTTGTTTATTTCGAACAGGCATTAGGGGTGTAACAGTACAGAAAGGTCACGGTTTGTTTGTTTTCGTTTATTTTATATAAACCAGTAAACACACACACACTTGCTTGTATGTTCATGTATGTATAAGGCAGCAGAAGTGTTACGCCAGTAGGTGGCACTATTGCACCACACTACGACTCAGGTTAATGATTTACTTGCACTTTTTGATCCCTCTGTGATTCCGTATTACTTCAATCACGTCGTCTCCATCGTACCGTGTATTCTCGAACCGTGACCCATGTACCGTGACTGTTTGGTACGAATAACCATGTACCGTTACAGTCCTAGTGGGATATATTATCAAAAAAAAAAGAAAGAAAAAATGGCAAACATAAGGACCTGAGCTCTGTGAACCCGAAGCTTATCTTGGGAACAGATGGGAAACCTTTTATGTGGTTTGCCCCACATCAACCTAAACCCTGCTGCAGACCAAACACATCCCCTCATGGCAATGGAATTCCCTACTAAGATAATGCACTCGGCCACACTGTAAAAATTGTTCAGAAATGGCTTGAGGAACTTTAATCTTTGATTAATGTTCTGACTGATTGGTGTATAGCGGTTCCTAAACCTAGTCCTAGGCCAACACTGCTCTCAATGCTCTCCTTGGTCTACACCTGATGCCAGCTAAAGAGTTCATTAATAAGTCCTTCCTAAGTTGTAGTGGGTGTACTGGAGAAGTCGCAACATTTAGCTGTGCAGGGCGGGGCTATTCTAGGACCAAGGCTGATCTAAGTTAAAGAAAAAAAGAACACACCAGCAGGAAAGGATGGACAGGAGGCAGAGACAGGCCTTGAGAAGGGAGAAAACGCAGAGACAGGAGGTGAGCAGTAGGCCAGATTGGCCATACCCTTGGGGGGAGAGCTTGTCAAGCCAGCCACTGATAATGGGTGCAGTCCTCTCGGACAGCGAGGTGTAGCTGGCATAAGGAGAGATGGTTTGATCCTCATCTGGTTCGCTGGGGAACAGGGTGTGTGAAGGCAGAGAGAAGGAGCGCGAGGCAGAAGATGGACTGCCCACTGTACAATAGCCTGGAGAGTCATTGGGGGAAGTATGGGAATGACGCTTAAGACTGGACCTGGAGAGGCAGCAACAACAGGCAGACAGATATACTACGCAACATTACAAGGTGGTTGTAGATCATCATTCAGAACACTTATTCATGCTCATACGTATATGCACAGTTACTAAAGCTACTGAACATTAGTAAAAAGTACAATTCAATCTCATGAGAAACCGAAGGGAACTTTCGCAAAAAGTTTTGGTCATAAACATCTAGTTGATACTCTTAAAACAGGTGAGTGACTACAGAAGAAAGATTTGACGAAATATGTGAGTGAGAAAAACTTCATAAATGTTATTTGACAATTTAAAGATTAGTCCAAAAACGTATACATTAGACGACGAGTCTTTATTCGAAAAAGCACTTCATACCCAAGTATCTCATTTACATTTACATTTACGGCATTTAGCTGACGCTCTTATCCAGAGCGACGTACATTGGTGCTTAAGAAGTCCACAACTGTTTCTTACCTGAAAAACAGCTTAAATCCATGTCAACTATTTAACTGCAGTCAGAGCATCTATACAACAACCAACACCTTACCCAACAATACATAAGCCATAGAGAAGAACACCACAAGTCATAGAGAAGTGGGAAATTAAGGTTTTTTTGGGTTTTTTTTGAGAAATAAGTAAGCAGTAGGAAAGAGACATAGTTAGTTTCCAAAGTGCTCCTTGAAGAGGTGCACTTTGGACACTACAAACAGAATCATCCACTCACTCAAGGGAACCAGTAATAGGTGTTTGATGGCATCACAAAAGGACCTTTGGCACCCTCATTTTTGCTTAGCGTCTAAGCATACCCCAGCCAGCCTTATAGGGACTTATGTAAGCATACATAAGTCCCTATATTCTCAAAACACCATGAATTTCCTGAAATATCTTGATGTAACATATTGAACTTTCTGCTTTTGCGTTAATGACACTTGGCTTGTATGATCATAAAATGTGGCAAAAAATTTACCGAAGATTTAAAAAAAAAAAAAGGTCAGCTGGAATCAACAATCTGACAAGTTTGACCTTGGCCGATTCCAATCACTCATCCCTAGTAGGTAGTGGTGAAAATCACTGGACACTGGATTGCTTAAACTACAGCCTATCAGATAGACGTTTATCCCTGTACTTGTTTATACAAAAACCACCAGTGTGATACAAAACAAACAGCATTTTAAATTAACCCACACTACATTTACATATTTTAATAATACAAAAGCTGACTGACGTGGTACATTTCCTCTTCAGAATGAACTGAATTAGCCATGCGTCCTTGTGACAAATTAGGGCATTTGTTGGCGAAACAAGCAGAGGTTAGTGGAGATCACTTCACTACAAACGCTTCAAAAGGCATGTCATAAAAATGTGTTTACAGATCATGAACTTTGCATCACATTGGTTTCACACATTCCTGTCTTATATTGCCATGAAAACAGTAATTACCCATGATCCTCTCCTGGTTTATCCTCTTTAGTTCCAACCTTTTCCTCACCCTTGAGCCTTTGAACCTTAACAAAATAAAACATATACAAAGTAAATCAATATCTTAAAATATTTTTAGCCACATCCATTTCCTTCCACTTATCTGCTTGACACCTGCACCCACCTCAGGATGTTGGTATTGTCGCTTGCTTTGAAAAACAGTTTCACAGTATGGACTAATAAGTTCACCTTGGTCATCTGCAGGGGCTACATTAAACAGAAATACCACTAATTAATGACACTGAAGTATACAGAGAGAAAGAGAATACATTAGGTAAAGTGGTCACCTTATAGAACCTACCAAAGGTTTGTTTAGGTGGTTCCGGTGAGATGTGGTTTAAAGTGCTGTAAAAATACAGATATGAGCATTAGTGACTGAACCCTAAATTACAAGATAGCTACACTAAGGGAACACTGTATCCCTGATTGTAATATTGGTCCTGATGAGACCTACCTGTTGCTTTCAGTAGATGTGTTGGGCTCTTGTCGTGGAGGAGGGGTGGGTACAGAGCGTCTCCAAAGAGTGGGTGGAGTGCCAGGTAAAGTGCCACAGTAGATTTCGTTGGAGACCATTTCCAGACTTGAGCATGGAGGGCTAGGAGGGGAGCCAGGTGTGCTGGTGAAAGGAGAACACTGATAACCGGAAGGAGATTCAGGAGAAGAGGACAGGGATGGGGTGCTTAACTGGTCTTGGTCAGACATCCTTCTGAATGTAGATGGGGGAATCCCTCGATTGAACCTTGGGGGTACTGGAGGTAGTGGTCCACTTGTCTCTGGGGCTGAGATAGTGCTGGTCAACCTGTCTTTAAACAAGTTTCGTCTTGTTCCTATAGACACAGAGCTGGATTCCTCAGCAGGAGAACCTTTCAGAATTTCAGAATCCTGTGAGGATCTTCTGCGCATCTGTCTTGACTGCCGTGTGGGCAGAGAAGGCTGCTGCACCTTTTGTTTGTTGAAAACAGTTCTAGGTTTTGGTACTGGCTTAATGATGCCAGGGCTACGCTCTGAGTGAGAACGTTTCACAATGGCGGACAGATTTGGAATGGGGCTGTTTTGCAAGTCTTTTAAAGCCGTGTCCACATTGCCTTGAGAAGAAAGAGGCCCCAGCTCTTCAGGGGACACCTCATGAATGGCTGACTCTGAGTTACAGCGGTCCAACTGGGAGTCCTTCCTTTGATACTGGCAGATCAGCTGAATGTGCTCAACCAGTTTGAGGATTCGCTTCCTGTGACCAGTGGCGGTCACTCCAAGCCTGTTAAGAGCTGTGTTGTCAACATGGCAGAAGTCTCGGGCCAGCAAAAATCCTGCTTGTCTGAAGTCGTTCAGATATCTTTCAAGGTGAATGGAAGCCAACAGGTCCTCTGCATCTGAGCCCGGATCAATTGTTGCCATAGTGTACATGGGCTAATGGGTTTAGCCTGCATGTAAAGCAGCAGTAACACAGGCCAAGAGAGAAGGAGGATGCCAGTCCCTCATCTAAAAAAGGAAGCAAAGACAATGCATTAGTGCTTGTATGCCTTTAAGCTTGCCACATTTATTTTTGCAGCAACACGCAACTTCCTAGTGCAGTGAAGATACTAATAGACTTTCATTCATTTGTGGCATGATAGCATCTGGTTATGCCTTCACTAATATATTTGCATTTTCAAGCCAAGGAATGGTTGAGAGGTGGGGAAATTAAGGGCCTTTCATGGCAGAGATGTGCATCACTCTGACATTTCCAGATGAGGCTCTGACCCTTCTTCCAACCTCTTAAAACCACTGCTTTAGAACAAAGACTGATGTCATTAATCAAACAAAGGCTCATCTTTGTTCCGTTCAAATGGCCATTCCAAGAAGAACATGTGGGAACGCAACACAAATACAAACCTATCTAAGTACTAATTCACAGACAGACCATAATGTGCATTTGAACTGACATTTGAATTTCACTGCTTGTCTATTATTAGAAGTCATTTTATAGAAATAGGGAAGTTGGAACATTATTTAAAAGGCACTGAGAGATTTGAGAAAACAGTAACTATACTGGGGGCTATCCAGGAAGAGGCTTTGCATGGGCGGGAAAAGGCCACTTGGCGGGAGGGCATGACTCTACGAGCCCCCTGTGCAGACACTTCCTGCAAAACGTTCAGAATGTGCTTGGCCATAGGAGAGATACTTTCCTGACTTCTGTGTCCCAGAGGTTGGTTCTTGAGAACACAGCCCTAAGGAGGATCTCAAGGCTGTATGAGTGGCCTGCTGCCAACCTCGACCAGGGGGAGGAACAGAGAGCAGCTATATTCCATCCCAGCCAAGAGGTGGGGTCTCCAACAGTGATCAAGCTCTCTTTAATCAAATGGAGTGGGCCTTGACCCTCCTCAGACAAAAGATTTACAAGGCTTGGTATGAATCCCAAAATGAGTGGTTCATCTTCACATGCCTTAACAAATGAGCAGCTGGGTTTCACACTTACACATTCATAAGAGCTAGCACCAAGAGTGCAAATGAAACCACATCTTTTTTGGCACCATATCTGAAATATCTGAAATATCCCTTCTAATTTCTACAAAACGTACAGCATATATCTCTATGCTGGTAACAGCAATAGCTTACAGATAACGTCAGTGCCATTGGTCAGCACCAAGGGTGAGTGAGAAAGCAGACGCAAGGAGGCTGTTGAAAAGGGCTATGAGTCATATCCTAGATTTCCTTTGTCTGCACTCTGGACACTAACCTTTGGCTCCCGTGCACTGATACACCGGATTCTGCGCAGAGCAGGGAGGCAGGAAACTCATGAAGCAGGCAGATAAAGCATGACCTGGGGAAACCCACTTGCTGGGTGTTTTCTTTTTCTGTCCTACAAGCAATGCACAAATCACCCTTCAGCAAGGCTGTCATCACAAATCTAAATCAGTCATCCATTTTGTGCTCTTTAATTGCTGGGATTTGCGTACTGCGCATTAGACACTGAGCAGTGACAGAATGTTCACTTTTCAATAAAAGTGGTTTGTAACTTTTCCATTATGTGGTTCCAGCTTGAATCAATTCGACTTTACTCCACTCCAGGCCTGCAACTATCGAATATTTTTGGAATTGAATATTTTTCAGCGATTAATCGAGAAATCGGATTTTTTGTGTTTTTAAACAACTATATCAATAGTGGGTTATGCAACACGAAAGGCCTCTTAAAATGAGCAAGCAATTGGCGGCTTTTCCTCACAAAAAAAGGCTTTTATTAGATCAAAACTTAAAACCTTTGGTTTACTGGCTCCAGAACTAAGCCCATTTAATCAACTTTTCTGGGAAACATTTATGATGTACATGAAAAAAAAATATGAAATACAACTTCACAAAAAAGGCCTTAAGTTTTATTTTAATAAAAAAAGGAAAAAGGGGTGCACCCCCTGCTACAGCCCATGTGAGAATAAAGAACACATTTTTAAAAAAGTATAAAGGTACAAAATAGTAAAAAGAAAATATAAACAAATAATTAAAGTATTACTAATAATCCAACTTAAACAATACAATTCAGTTTCCAGTTGAGGTACGTAGGTAGAGTAGAATGTTTGTCTTTGTGCAGTGTTATGTACAAGATAGTGAGTGCTTGTCTTAAACAGTGGGAGTGATATGAAAATAGATAGACTTGTGACAAATTAAACAAAGCCTTGAGGCAAAGAATTTACCTCGAACATTTTTTGTAATCGAATCATTCGAGTTACTCTAATAATCGTTTCAGCCCTACTCCACTCACTTTCTGGTACCTGGTACCTTGGTTATTTTCCATTGCAGTTAGTACCACTTGAATGTAGCCGGTGAAGCTGAAAGAAACATTTGTGTGGTTATCTTCAGCGCAACAAATACAGCAGCAATGGAGAACACTGGAGTGATGGTGTTCTTGATTCTCAGTATGACAGTTCTCTCTTTATCATCACTAATCTGGTTTGGTAATTACTCAGCTTACCTGAAACCACAATGAAGTATAAAACAGAACCATTTAAAGGTATTAGATTCGATTAAGGGAAACCCATAAAAGGAAAACAGGGTCGAGTACAGCCTGTACCATGCAGTGGAAAAGTGACTTTAGTTCCTGAGAAGACACGAGAGCAGACGGTCACAGGGTTTTGTGTTTTAGTTTATCTGGTCTAAACCACATCATGTGTTTGAACCAGTGCCCAGGCCTGTTAGCGCTAACAGTCCATATGAAAAACAAAGAGACCTCCTTACAAATGTGGCCTTATCAGACCTGCATGACCACTGATACTTTGGACACAAGTGGAAAACGTTTCTTAAGTTACAGACTGACACTGTACTGCAAGGAGAAGCAGATTGATACCAGCGAATGCCAAAAACCAAAACTTCTGCAAAGCACAGCTTAGACAAAACATTACAGTTGTAAGCTTTCGGTTTCAGGCGTGTACTCAAAGCCAGAGGGAACCGCATTACACTACAGTTACGTGGATCAGCGATTATACTGTATATGGTTGATGTTGCATCATTATTTATGTTCATGAAATGTGCCAGAGTTTTAGTGCTATTTGCTGCAAATTTGGTGTATTTGCAAATGTATATCATTTTTTTAAGTTTGGTAAATAAAGCATGTTGGGAATTAACCAATCTTTCAGCATGGAATGTAATGAAGGATGGCGTCTCTCCTTCAGCTGCAACAAAACGTGAAAGTGAATTTATTTTAACTTTAAGTTAACCTTTTTAGGTCATGTCAACACGTACACGGGTATTTTTTCATTTTTTTTAAAATCGCGTCCACACGAGCACGTTTTAAAAAATATCTCCGTCCACACACAATCGCATAAAACGCATGCCAAGGCAGCAGGTGGCGATATAACCTTAAACCGTATAGCATTGGTTACCAATCAGAAGCCTTGGAAGGATCATCATTACCTGTTTCTGGTAGACAAACAATAGCGCAAAAAGTAAACCACCAACTGCTGTTCCGACCGGGGGGATATTCCATGAAACAGGATTAAGGGAAAGTCTGACTTACTTTCCCTTGAAATAAGCCAAACTTTCCCTTAATCCTGTTTCATAGAATAACCCCAGGTCTCTTCCAAAACCGGCGCCGACGTTGGCGGCAGGCGCAGGGCAGAGACAGTGTGTGTGTTGTATGTAATAGCATCTGAAGCTGACTCTGACGTCTATGCCCTTCATACTGGATGGACAGTAACTACGCGCATGAGTATAAACACTTCTAACGCGTTTGAGAGCCGCAGTATTTTGTACACGTCAGGCATTTTAGATGACAACCAAGGCACATACAATGATGATATATCAGTGGCGCACGGTCCGTTTTTCAAAATCTTCGTTTTTCTTGTCCACACGTAAACGCAGAAACTGAGTTTTCAAAAATCACCACTTTGGCCGGAGTTTTTAAAAACCTACGTTTTCACTGACCCAAACGCCGTTTACGTGTGGACGAAAGGCCAAAACGCATAGAAAAACCTCAGTTTTCAGAAACACCCATGTACGTGTGGACAGGGCCTTAATCAACTGTGCCACAACAGCACAGACAAAAGCGTGAGTGTGATAGCAAGCCATATTGATGCACACGATTCAAGAACGTCACACTTTTTGTCTGACAACAAACAGCCATGGTAAATGCGGATTGTACCTTTCCTTCAGTCATGAAATCTAATTACAAGCAGTCAATGGAGTTGCAGCAGAGACCAATGGAATACCAGAAATAAACAGCTTTAAATCTTGTTGGCCGTTTATGATCAGACTGCAATGATGTCAATAGCACATATAAACAGATCCTGAGAGACTGGAATACTCTGATGTAAGGGATGTCACAACATTCATTCATTCATTTTCTGTAACCACTTAATCCTTACTAGGGTCACAGGTACCCAGAGCCTATCCGGGGCCAACAGGCACAAAGCAGGAACTGGTGATCAGTGTCTCAACATCACTGTGAACAATTTGCCAGGTTCTGTCTCAACTTAAAGAATTAGTGGAACCATCCTTTATAAAAGGACAGAAGGAAAACAAGAGGCAAAAATTAATCAGTGTAGTTTATGCAGTAATCATACACTGGCTTGTGTTTACCGAGTTACTTGACTGGTCTTTTTTACAATCTTTGCAGTTATTCAGTGTTCCGGAAATAATGATATCTGTGAGAAATTCAGAAAGTGAATCATGATGCAATTTATGACAATGACATATCATCAAACTGCCTCTATCCTGGACTGATTTCATAAACTCATTCAGCCACATTGTTGAATGTCTCTCACATTCTTCCACATACTCTCAGCTCGAGGGTGTCACTGTTCCCTGATAAACAGATTAACAGATGCGAGTCGATAGTGCTGATGGCAGACCCAGCATAACCCACAAACTCCATGACCCCAGAGACCACAGTGGCATAACACATAGATAAGCAGCACTGTACTTTTACCCAAACACTATTTTAACTTAAAGCAAACATTTTTATTTTAGTCAACGTGTTTATCTAACTTGTACCCAGTTCTAAAAATTACCCAGGCCACAGATTTCGGAGGGCTGTAACCTTTTCTCCAGAATTTTTTTACCACGTGACACATGTGGTTATATAATAAACAGGCCCTTTTGTGAGCCACAGTAAAGATTCACGAAGATGCTCTTTAAGAAAATAAATATTGTATTAGAAGTACAATATCTTTAAGTTTTGACTGTAAAGCTGCCAGCTCCCTGCAGAATCTAGGCTTTTGATAAGCTTCAATTCTAAGATTTCATGTCTACAGGGAATTGTGCTGCCAGTCATATGTGATTACATTTTCTTTATAATACTTGTCTTTGTCTATGTTCTATGAGTGAATATTTTTTACAGAGCGCAGTGTCAGATTTTAATTTTACAGGGTTTTTTTTTTCCAGTCTACAAAGACTAATCGTGGTCTGAAGTTGCCTAGTGTTAAAACAACAAAAACTGCCACACTTGCTTCTGGTGCACTATTTTTCCTTTCTGACTCTAAAAAGTTAACTGTGTCCAATTCCAGCTCAGTCATTACTGTGGTAAGGGATGGTGGATCTGTTAAAAAAGTGTTTAGAATATTTATAGAAAGAGCATGTATTCATTCACAACAAGACGCATTTCAACCCATTTGCTTTTCTGCAGGATGTGCATAATAAATAATATTCTGCTTACTTCTCTGTCCTCTGTCTTTTCTTCATTTTTTCCTCACACTCTAAACAAACACACACACACACACACACACACACACACTTCGCCCTTTTCCCTCAGTGTGCTAATTTAATTGGAGGATTCGGCCTAAAGATATTTGCCCTCCCAGTTCTATGAAAACATACCATTAGAGTGGATCTGTGGTGTGTGTGTGTGTGTGTGTGTGTGTGTGTGTGTGCATGCGTGTGAGTGTGTGTGTGTGTTGGTTTCCCACAGCACTTCAAACTCTGCTACAAACAGCACATCACACTAACCCACAGAGACAAGCTGAACACATAGCTGTACATGAACACGTACACACACACATATACACACATACACACATACACACACGCAGCCAAAACTTACTGCTCCATCCTTTTCTTCAAAGTACATGAAAAATAAAATAATGGGATGACAAAAGGAAACAGAAAGAAAGAAAGAAAGAAAAGAAAGAAAGGAAGAGAAAGGTAGATTGATAGTGTGTATGTGTGTATGAGTACATTAATCTGCAGTTTAGTTTAAATCTCAATTATAAGGATCACCAATGCCCTGCCACAGCCAACAACCTCGTCTCTGTCACTTTATCAGCATTAAACAGTGAAACTGATTCATTTACGGAAAACTGATTTTATAATTTTCTGTAAACCGACATAGTGAGTTTTAGAATTAAGCGCAGGTCCTTATCAGTAAGGGTCTTCATTTCTCTCCTCAGGCACATTTGAACTATTTAAACCTCACAGTTTCTATCTAAAGTCTGACACTGATGCTTCAGATTTCTCTGCAGGTAAAATGTCTTTGCTCTCTCTGTGCTGCTCTCTCTCTGTCCCTCCTGAGAACTAACCCACAAACCCCAGTGCATCCGCTACGGCTTGCAGCTCTTACTTAAAGGAAAACGATCAGAACAAGGTCAGGATTGTGCTTTGGTCTCCAGCACGGCTCCCAGGAGAAAGTCCCCACAGGGAAGATAAGAACAGACAGGCGTGTGGGGGCGTTGAGCGGCACTGACAACCCTGTCACCCACCGCCCCGTCACCAGTGGCCCTGCATCACTGCCTCCTGTTGGGCTGCGGCCTAACAGCGCAGCATGACGGCAGCCCAGATCAAAAACATATAGCCAGATCCGTATCCTTATATACAGCTACACTAATAATACGACCCAATATCATTTCCAAATTAGTATGAATTAAAGCTGCATGATTAATCGTTAAGTGCTGTGAGGATACAATGGATCACATGAGCTCAAGAGTGATGTAATTGGATTGGCGGGAATACAGTGTTAGGAGCAGTGTCTATCATCAAAGCGGTGGTGTGCTCCAGTGAACATGTTACTGGAGCTGAGAGCGACTGACTGAAACTTAACAATGCACCAACTAGCCAAACTAATTTCAGCATATGTTTCTGCTTGCCATTGTTACTTTTCCCTTGCTCTTTGGCAACTTGGACCTGGATTTTTTTATGACAGTGTAAAGATATTTATGAACAGTGCTAAGTGTTTATCAAGGAGCAGGAGAGCTTTCGAGAGTTTATTAGCTGAAAAATGAATGGGGTGGCTTGCAGAAAAGAAGAGCCAGTCACACTGTTGGTAAAGCTGGACACCTTCGAATCTTTGCATTCAGCAAGAAATGTGCAGAATTAATTTAGCATATTTTACATAGTGTAGTAAACAGTAAACCATTAGTTCATCACATTACAAACGTTTACATGATTAGTGAGCTGCAGCAGTCCCCTCAGTTGAAAAGGAGTTTCTGACTGGCTCTGCAGCTGGGTTACACTCAGCATGCAGTACAGTTCAGGCATAGTGGAAATGTTTATTTATTTATTTATTTTTCAAATAACAGTGTGGCATTGTTGCAGTACTTGGAAAGAGGGGATCAAATGCAAGCTAGCCATTTTGACAGACTGCACTATGTGATATGATATCTACTGTTTAACTGCATCATAAGTGCAAAGAATTGCACGTTTCACAGGCTGAACTTTGAATGATGACAAATAGAAGAGGGACAAAAAAATGCTCAATGGTGATTCAATGAGTAATGGTAGGTTTTTTGATTATAGGAATAATAACTAGTTGCAGCTGAATCATTTATATAAACAGTGATATATAACGGAGGAGCAGGTGACTCTGATCAGGCCACCATCCTACAGCTAACAGCACCTGCATGTTGAAGGAGCCCAAAAGACTAGCATAGCAATAGTACACACACCAAACACACTCTGCAGTCTACACACACCAAACACTCCCCTACAGCTTACACGAGAGACTAAACATTATTGGGTAGAGATGGAGCAATTACTTTCTCCACATACTGCAGACACATCACACACATGCATGCACACACAAACACATTGACTCACACCTGCAAACAGATAACATATATATATATATATAAACGCCACACTAAGCAACCTGAAAAAGACCTTAGTAACCCAGAACAAGTGAACATGCATTTGTGTGCGTATGCATACACATCCAGACTGACTGTTAATTCCCATGGATCCAGCCCTAGCTGAGCGCACACCTGAGGTAAAACAAAGGCAGCTCTCTGCATGGCTGCAGCAGCAGAAAAGTCAGAGCTGTGGGACTGATGCAGGCAGAGTGACCAAGCCAGCTGATGCTGATGAAGCTGCGCTACCTGACGTGCTGTCAGCATGGACTTCAACCACAAGCACACTACATACAATTAAGCCAATATTATAAAGCTATACGTAGAACCTAGCTTAATCTTGACCTAAGCAAACAAAACACAATCTTATAGCTTTTAGAATAAAGAAAAAAAACTGCATTTGTAAAAATGTCTGTACATTCTCTTCACTCTTTACATTAGAGCTGTGTGATATGGTCTAAAAATAAAATGTCCAATTTTTCACAATAAATCAGATTTTCCCCTCCCTCCTCATAATCAAACTACAGATGACAAATAAATAGTTAAAAACAAGTTTTAACTTTATTTATTTATTTATTTTTTACTTTAGGGTTAAAGTTCAATCTGGCACGTACTTTGGGTCTAAACTTTCAGCATGTTAGCGAATCCTGGTTTTTCCACAGTCTGTATGGGCACCATATCTTTTGCAATATACTTTGAGTTTGTTATGGCCTTCCACCGTGCCCCATTCTTATCATATGGCACTAGGGCATTAAAAGAACAGATGCACAAGTCGATGGCCCCCCGAGTGAAGTCAACTAGTTGCGCTTGTGTACACAATGCACACAATTGTGTGCATTGTCTGATAGGCTCACGTGTTCCTTGACTTTTATTATAGTCCCTTAATAAAAAGGGGGGTACCGTTGGCGCAAGGGAATCTAAACACAAAACCCCAACAAGACGAGAGACACAGCAGAGACAGACAAATCACTGGTCTAGATACTTCACTCTAGACCAGTGCTGGACTGGCCATTGAGCATACCGGGCATTTGCCAAGTGGGCCGATGGTAAATTTGGACCGGCGCGAAATCCCGCCAGCAGCACCCGCCTCCCTCGAGAACGACGGCCTGGTGCGCCGTTCATAATGCCTGTGCCAATTTTTTGTCCCAGTTCAGTCCTGCTCTAGACCACACAAACAGCACCAGTGTCCTGCACAACAAGTTGGTGTTAAAGTACAGTAACAGTACCAGCGTTCTGAAATGGCACAGCTAGCTAACATGGCTAACACTAGCACTGCAGAGAGTGGCTGTGGTGCTTAAGTTGTCGGAAACAGGACTTGTTTGGTCTGTGTCCAACGACACAAAACCGCACCAATTCCATATTACAGATGTAGAAAGACCTTTCTTGGGCACAAACAGTGCTACAATGTTAGGGTGCGCCGCAATAATTTGCCTGTGTAGAATGGTGCGTCGATTTCATAAAAATCATCCTGAACTGTACATTCGAATTAATTGATAAAATCGATATATCACCTACCTCTACTTCACATAATAAACTGGGATTTCAATTATCACAAAGACATTTGGTCTTCACAAAGCGCTACAAATATACACAAGCACAGCTGACCATGCTAAAAATACAGCATACACCTGAGGGACATGCAAACAGAAACACCTGCTTCCCCCTTACACTCATGAAAATGAACAGAGCCCAAAATTAGTTTTTAACTGTGAGAAAGAGAATTTGAAAAGCCAAGCAGCAAGCAGCAGATGGCTCAGCTCAAGCAGAGCTTTTCTACAGTCCACATACACAATCAGTGCAGACACAATGCAGACACACTGAGCAGTGACAGTTCAGCCCCATTTAGAATGTTAAAGAACTACTGAAAAAAACCCACAAATACACTCTGAGATCAATGCATTTGCATTTATGACATTTAGCAGAGGCATGTTTCGAGAGCAATAAGTACTTGGCTGCCTGCGCAGAAAATATATCCTAGGCTAATGGAAACAAGCTAGAGATACTCAAGCCTTAAATCAGGCTTGACATTTTGTTCAAATCCCAAATAAAGTCAATGAATGTATGTCCGACCGCAAGCGCAGTGCAAAATGTTCCTTGTAACTACTATACACAAACAAACTCAAACAAAAACAAAAAAATAAAGTTCAGTGATGAAGAGACGGCGGTTTTCATAAATGAAGTTCCCACCAAAGTATACTACAGGGGTGTTATTTTGCTTTGGCTAGAAACAGAGTTTGTAAAACAATACTGTGACACATCCTCTCACATATGAACATTAATTTTAACAACTTTATTTTAATGGAAAGCATTTTAAGCACATGCTTAAGGTTTGTGATTCCTTTTAACCATTGTGTCTACTGTCACTGTTAAAGGAAGTCTCTCAACAGTATGTCTTTTGAAACTGTAACAAAATCTGAATTTGTAAGGTGCAGGGAAAGGTGAACAAAACAAGTGCCAAGTTTCAGCACCATACTGTTAATTTGAACAATGGTTTTTCAGAAGAGAGCTATCACTCATTGCTATTGGACTTTTTTTATTTTTGAAACCTTACAGATATCAGTGGTGTACTGTTAAAACCAACAGTGGCTACAGTGGCTACAGTCATGACAGTCACTTCGCTGAACACCGTCCAACAGTTAGAGAACGACAATGGCCGAACATCATAATAATTCATGCAGTGTGTATGGCACCGCCGGCTGTAGTTGATCCTTGTCAGCAATTTTTGGCCAATTGAGTAGTCTGAATTGATGCTGATGGTCAGACAGTACAGGACAGATAATACTGTTGTTCAAATTATTTAAAATGACTAATATGCAATTTCTCATAATCCCAATGAAAAAAAGAAGTCTAGTGTTTGCGGTGCAATCAAGCACAAATTGATGAGATGTCAAGCTGGTGGAAGGTGGTTAGCTGTCAGGCGCAATTGTTGCTAGTGCCTGAAAGTCAGCTTGGTGTGTCCCAGGCTTAAGATTCAAATGCAAAAGCACAATACTAGTTAGAGTTAATTGCTATACACAGCAGTAAAGATGAAATGCAATTTATGCACAATGAGAGCATCACAGAGCATAATCGTGTCGTAGTTCAAATGCTCCACACGAACACACACAGTCAGCAAAGCAATCACAGCACAGAAACAGCTGTACACACCTACAGTCCCAGAGCATCACAGTGAGGGAAGACTGCACGCTATGCGACAGGACCCACCAAAGTCCACAACACACACACTGCATGCTAACGACTCTATTCCAGCATCTTCACTGCTGCTCTATCACACACACACACACACACACACACACACACACTATGGCCATCTCTGATTTCCTCTGCATCTGCTCAGTAGCACAACACACACAAGCGTTTGATTTCAGTTAATATGAGTCATTTCTTTCTTCCTTTGCTGCCCAGTTTCAGTCCAGCTCTTAAACACAACTCAGCAAAATGTTGCTAATCCCAAACTACTGCATTAAAGCCACAGCACTGAAATAACACAACTAAGTTCAACACAAACTGAACCCCTGTTAAGGTTAACCAAATTGATCCTTGAAGTTGACAGTGTATGTGATATGCAATGCCTCAGCCCACTACAGATAATCAGCACCAAACTAAACACAGTACCAAGCACCCAGTGCATCAAACTGCACATCAAAAAGCACTTTCTGTAAAGAATCAGCTACAAGCAGGAGGGGAGGATCTAGAGGAAATGCGATCGCACATCTAAGACGCTAGCTGAAGAAGGGTTTATCCCTGGAGGATCAAAAGCCCGCCAGGCACTCTCTCTACGCTCTCTACCCCCCCACCAGTTGGAGCAGGCATGCCGATGCTCGGATGGGGGAGTACAGGATGATGAAGCTGTCCCGGAGCAGCCGGCTCTCGCCCCGCACCTCTGCATGCGCCCCTCCACGCCGTCTCCATGGCTGCGAGCTCCGTAAACGCACGCAGCAGCTAAAGGGGAGCCAGTCCACACTCATCTCTCCCCATGGCCGCCCCAGCTCCAATCTAATTAAGAGCTGTGCCCGAGAAGATTAGGAGAAAGAGAGAGAGGGGAAGAGAGATGGAGAGAGAGCGGGAGAGAGAGTGGGAGAGAGAGAGAGAAAGAGAGAGAGAGAGAGAGAGAGAGAGAGAGAGAAAGAGAGGGAGGCTAAAAATAAAGCTTACACAGCCTTGGCGATTCCTGAGCGATCGGACAGCGCGCGCCCACTTTCGGCGCAGCACCGTTTTCATGGCAGCAGCCGGGGCAGAGGGGTCCGCCAGACGAGCCCAGCAGCCGTCTGCCCACTAAACACACACACATACACATACACAGCATACACAGCCTGCTTCCCCTATCTCATATCTCTCTCTTTCTTTCTCTCTCTTGTTTTTTTCTTCACTCTTTTTCTTTCTACTCACTCTCTATCCTTTTTCTCTCTATCCCACTTACTCTTTATCTTTATCCCTACCCTCCTTTTACTCTGTCCCTCTCTATACTCTGCCCTCTCTCTACTTTCTATGCACTCTCCCTCTTTTTCTATCTGTCTTTTATCTCTCCACTCTTTTTCCTCTCCTCTTTCCTCTCTTTCTGTCCACTCTTCCTATCTTTCTCTCTATCCACCCTCTCTATATCTGACTGCTTCCCCATGTTATGCAATCCTAATACAATACTGGCCTACATTCTTGCACACACACACACACACACAAACCTGCACAGATATGCTCACTTACTCAAGCACACACACATAAAACACGCAAAGAACATCATGCTGCCCCTCTCTCTCTCTCTCTCTCTCTCTCTCTCTCTCTCTCTCTCTCTCTCTCATACACACACACACACACACACTAACGTACATACAAACACCCACTTTCAGAGTTGCAGAGGATGCAGTTAACTGCAGGACAATGGCGTGCCCTTTAATATTTTAACATTGTGCACTTCTCATGAAAGTGTCCCTCCGCCTTTAAAGCTTTAAAACCCAGCTGCCGTTCACTTCACTTAAATTTTAAAGCAACAACATCACTAACATCTCCAAAAACACCAGGATCTGTAGCAGGCTTGTATTCATTAATGGAGCTGCATGTAAGATTCAGAAAGAAAGGGAGTTCCACTGCTGCAGTCTGCAGTAAATAATACAAGCTTGTTCCAAGTGAAAGCTTGAGCCTTCATAACTCTTATTGTGCACTTTGTGGCATCTAACAGTGAAAATTGCCTTCATATTCATTACAATTCAAACAAATGTAGCTTTACAAGCTGGGGTGCTAGAGTTTTACAAAATCCTGATCTACTACAAATACCTTAAACATGCTACATAGTTGTGATGTTGGCTGATGACCTTAATTTGACCTTGCAAATCAACGTGATAGTTAATGTCACCAAATAACATAAGTCTACATGTTCTTTACATGGTGCAGTACTAGAGTAAAGTTTGCATTCAAAGTTGATCAAGTGTGCGCAATCAGTTCGTCCTTGACTTGACCAGTTTGCATTACGATTTTTTAATGATGCAAGCTATGTGGCGTGCACACCTGTAAGTGTGTGTTGGCCTAACTCCCAATGTGTTTCGTATGAGTCTGTTCATTTTGTCAGTAAAGTTCATACTTTGGATAAAAACAATATTAGCCTACTTATTGGAATTGGACTTAAGTCATAAAGCAGGGCTATTTTTGTACTGTCCACAGAGAGAAGTGACTGATAAGTGTCTGATGGCTTCCTGTCTCCTGCTTGGGGGGGGCGACAAAGGAGGTAGGGAATTAATCTGGAAACAGACTATCCGCCTCCAATCTGCTATAATCTGTTCTATGGCATCCTTTTAATTAGTAAGCTTCATGAAGCATAGAGTAAACGTCAATCAAGCACCAAACCAGAATGAGCCTGTAGGTAATGGCTGTGATGTGCAGGGGCGTGGCTTAAGTCAATGAACGAGTGTTAGCCCCGCTCTCCAGGAACGGCACACAGCAGAATACACTCAGAAAGAGTTAGCGTCTGAAAGCAGATTACGAGGACTTACGCACAAACATTCCAGAGTGTTTAAAGTGATCAGAGTCTACGCACACAAATCTCTGCACAAGCGCGCACACACGCACGCACATGGGCACAAGCACACACACACACACACAAAACATTACATTCTTTATTTTTGTATGGGCAGACACACATGTTCATGCACACTTCATAAGCTCTCATATTTACACACACATTTTCCTGAGACTCCTGAAAACTTTAATCGAAATCACAGCCTTTTAGGGCCACCACAGCACCAAAAAATACAGACACCACCTCTAAGCAAACAATTTCTGTGGAAGCCAAGTCAGAAGAACGTATTTTATTTCATTTAGGCACACATGTATGGCCCTGGAGTTCTCTAGATGTTACAAGAACCTTGACTGGAATTGAATTGAGAATATATACAGCTTTCTGGTAACAAACACACACAAGTTAGTCTGGTATAAAAAGAAAGAACATACAGAAAATACCTTATCCACACTGTTCAATATGGTGGAGGGTTTGTGATATTTTCAGGGTGTTTTCCTCCAAAAGGTCCAGGGAACCTTGTTAAGAGCGGATTTAAATTAAACGCGGCTGCCTCTGCCAACATGACAAATACAGGGTGCTAAAAACTCTGACATATAACTTTGTCAAAAAGTATATGTATATATATTAACAGTTAACTGTTAGAAAGCATTAAGAGTAATTTAAATTCTAAAAAAAAAAATTAAACAACAATACACACACACATACACACACACACACACACACACACACAACCTATTATTCCCATAGTCTCAGGGAATGAATCAGAACTTCATAATAATGCTTCTGGTGGACACAAGAATAATTACTATCTAGCAGGACAGATCCCACGGAGCAAGCTTTGTCCTCTCAATAGAGACGCCTAAAATAAAGAAAGCCTTCACACTGGCAGAAAAACTGAAGCTGGCACAATAGATGAGATTCATCCAACCATGGCCTTTGTTTTGTCCACTCGACAGGGACGCCTCCAAATAAAGCCCTTACTGTCATCCATAAGATACTGTAAGAAACTGTGGAGAAAGATTGATGGCCTTTGCCAGCTAGAGACTTTCACAGCTCTTCTGCAGATACTGAGACAGGCTAATGGAAGTTAGGGCAGAGACATCAGCTATACCTTAAAAGTGATGAATGAAATTATTAATGTATCTGTCTATCTGTCTAGAACAGATATTAATAATCATAAACATGGATTATCTTAGCATTGTCTTATTCATACTGTTACAATAGACACACCACTGATAGTCTTCTCTGTCTATAATTCTCTGTTTCTGTAAAGAATACACAATTATTTTCGCCAAAAACAAACTACTACCAATCTACCTAATTATAAATATTTAGGAATCCTAACTTTTCCAGACATCTTCTTTAGCCTAAATCAGGCCAGGTAAAGTACTCTACTGCCTTCCGTAGCTTCAGATCTCTGCAACCTTCGCTGGCTGTGAAGATATGGTGAGACCACTGATATTCAAAGGATCTAATTAAAACCAATTACAAACACAACCAGTATGAAGCATGAATAGTACCAAAATGCTAGTGGAAGCTAATTATTATCAGCAGTTTGGGATTTCTCTTCCAGTCCCTAATTAAATAGTTACTAACTGAGTAAAAAATATTGTTCTTGATAGTCTTTTTGTAATTCAGCACTGTTTCACTGGTGTATTTTGTCTGGTGTAAAGCTAAAAAACAGAAATATTTTGGCTGGCATTCAGCCCTCTGAATTGTGCCCAACAATAAAGTGTTACCAGAATGTGAACTAGAGCTTGAGTTTGTGCATGATTCTGTGTGAAGTAAAGACGGCTAGGGTGCAAGATAACTAATTAACTAATTTGGTCACGGCATACATGTACAGTAACTAAAACAGAGCTGTTCCTAAGATGTAAGCAAAAAGTTTGCGATCACTGCAGGCTTACTAATATATCAAGAAACACTGAATATTGTGAAAGTTACTCATACAAATACTATATATGTGAAGTGGCCCACAGATAATAACAATATATCATATCTCATCAATGTCCTAACAAAATCATGTAGCTACATAATGGTAACTTTACAGGAAGTAGAAAAAACATTACATTAACCTTGAACATAAGTTTCTGTTATGAGATTTTATTCCATGAGATTTTGAAGCATTTCCATTTTCATTCATCATGAAATACAATATAAAGGACAGCTGCTGTGCTAATGATGGAGTCAGAATGTTTAGAAAATGGAGATACAAAGCTTTGAAATAACAGCTACAATGTGCTACCTCTTATATGTAACATCTGCTCTGAATTAAAACATTAAATGTGCATGTCCAGTCTTAAAGCGCACCCTCCTGAATCTAGGGTAACTAACAGTGTTTCTTGGAGGAAGAAGAGATTTAGTCGGGGCATCCATTATTCAACTGCATCATCTCTGAAAATTGAGGTCAATGTTAATTTAAAATGTGAGACTTTAAACAAGATTGACACAAGGTCAGTTTACACCAACAGAATACTGCTGTGATTAGTATCAGAGCCGTGTTCAACCGGGAATTACCCCAAAGTGCCAATTAAAAGTTATGAGCCACCTTCAAATTCATGTCTTATTAAAAGTTCTCCCTTGCCATTCTGAAATACTAAAAGCCTATTTTCCCACCCAAATAAAAATGATAATGCACAAGGAATACAAGAGTCCAATGTTCAGTAAACAATAATTATCAGCAGCCCACTAAAGATAAAATGTAAAACAACAGACAGTAAAATAATTTCAAAAAATGTCTAATAGGCTGCTTTTGGACTCAGAAAGTTCTGTATGAAAGTTATTACTTCACTACGCTGGTTAGGGAGCTGTAATAGAGGCTTGGTCCCTGCTGTGGTGCTGCTTCATTAAAAGGGCTGTTCAGCCTTCAAAGAGAAATAAATTACAGTGTGCCACAGAGGAGCCAGCTTAGCCTGATCTCTAACTGCTGAACCCAGATCAACCCTGCATAGCTGCATCTACACTGGAGCAGGGGTGGAAAAGATGGCAAAAAAAATCACAATATTTCAGGAACATTTTAATGCTACACAATAAGCTGGTTATTACTAAAAATATTATAAACAATGAGTACTGATTTTACTCACATACTGTCCTGAATCCAACTGAACAGGACTAATTATGATCTCTTTTTAATGAAGTATGCAGTTGGTTAGTCTTCACCACATATTCACCACATACTCAGAAAAGCATATTTAAGCAAGATAACAAGGGTTGAAGTACATTATCTCGCATGACATTGCAGCTGTGATGATCTGCCATGACTGAATCACAGCTGTGAGGTTATGGCCTGCAGTGTTCTATAACTTTTATATAACAGTTTGTAAAAATAAATGAAGACGTAAAACAAATAATCTCTGAATTTCACATAAAATATTTTTTAATACTGGTGATTCCATCCGGCAAAGAAGTAAGCAACAGTTTACTTAAGGGAGCCATAAAACTAAATACAAAATTCAGATCAGCCGTTTCAGTTTCTACTAAATTTACATGACTGTCAACTTTGTTCCAGTCAGTCTGGAAAGCATGGCTGATTAATTTTTGTTCTAGTAGTGTTCTGTTTTGTTCACATTTCTATGTAAAACAGTACATGGCCATTAGAAATGCATTTAGTAATGTAGTATATAAGTATGGAAGTATGAGATTTGAGACACAGCTTTGCAGGTACTGTGAGAAAAAACAATTTGCGATAAATAGTACTGATTTCTCATCGACATGTTCTGTCATATAAGGTGATGTAATTTATTATCACCTCAAGAAATACTGTTACACTGCCCAGCCCAGCACTGTAGATACACTGTTCAGAAGTACTACTGCAGGGGTTATCAGTCAACCCCACAAGTCCTGCATATTTTTCAACACTTGCTTTGTTTTCCTTGGTTTTAAAGCTTTTCAATTAATACGCTTTTGTTTTCTAAACTAGAGGTTAAAACATGAATACAGTGGCAAAAAACTCTGGTTTCATATTTAATTTGATTACATTAATTACATTACATTAAGATAGGATTTACATAAATATTTGAACTCCAGCTGTGTAACTGTGTTAAAGGGAACACTGCTGCAAAGCTGTTCATATTGGTCTACTCCTGATAAGAGTATGTATTAAGTTTAGGACAGTATGTTTATATATTAGGGCTGTAAAGCGATTAATTAAAATTAACTAGTTAATCGCAAGCCTGGAAAAAATTAATCGCGATTAATCACAATTCTATGTCAACCCGATATATATAATATATAATGAACACACTAAGTCATCAATTTTAGAAAGAAGGCTTTGTTTATTTATTTTTTCCCTAACTCTATCACACTTTTAAAAGCTGTGAGATAAAAACTTACTTTTGAATAGAAAATGCATAACATCTTCAAACCTGAAAGAATCTCTGTGTTAAGACAAAAACATAGCT
>JBBPDB010000017.1:13436270-13478402 GCA_037974465.1 Brachypetersius altus | reverse complement strand
GCGTGGAATGTTTTTAATGGGCAAAAATACTTAAATAAATGAAAAGTTTAATTTGTCTCGTCTTTTTTTTTGCTGATCTGAAAACTGATCCGATCCGTGACTTAAAACCATGATCCGATCCGAACGTGATTTTTTTGATCCGTTGCACCACTAGACCTAAGTGTGTTTGTATGCAAAGTGTGTGTGCGCAAAGTGAGAAGCAATTGGGTTGTGGAGCAGCAACTATGATGAAAACAGAGAAGCACTGGGGAGTGCTGGAGCTGAAGGAGTGGCAGTATTTTTAGGGCATTCCAGGCCAGTTCAGGGTTGTAGTGAAGCCTGCTGTTACTCTTTCCTGGGAGTGGTCCTGTCATAGGCTCAGCATTACTGCATGGGTTCCCCCTCACGCTGCAAACGTGTTAGACATGAGACTATATCCATTACATCCAGACAGAAAAATATACAGCCTACACAAGGGTCTGAAATTAGAGAGGTCTTGATTTCGCACTGAACACCGGGATATAATTATCATATTGTAAAATCCTTGTGTAATCCTAGATGTAGATAAACATCTCAAAAACTTTTCTAGACCATTTCCATTGGTCTACCCATCATAACTGGTAAATGGAGGTAAATATATACTAACAGATACAATAACAGTGATACTACACTAATGTAATAATATGTGTACTTATGTATGTATATGGGGGCCAAAGGTTTAGAATTTTGAAAATTAAAACAAAGGGAAGTTATGATTTCTAGGTGACTACTTAAATGTAATTACATTTTGAACACTAAAGTCAAGGCCTTTGGACGAAATGGTCATGTTCTTCGGGGGGATCTGATCTTCCGAGGTTTCCGCACAAAACTAGGGGAGTTTGAATGGACACTGTCATTAAAGCAAATGGGGAACACTAAGAAATTCTGATATTAGTTGTAAATATTTCAAAAATATTTTACCTTTCATTCACAAGGTTTGATACTGGTAAATTATCAGATCATACAATTTATACTGTAAACATTATACATAGTTTCGAATTAAAGTTTTTTCACAAATGGTCAAAGACTTTGAGCCCCCTGTTGTAAATACAATAGAAAGCGGTTCTCCAGAACATAAGCATTTCAGCCATACCAAGAGTACTCATTCAGTTATTTTGGCAGTTTGACAGCATCTCCTATAGGCAAGTATGTGCTAGTTAAGTAGGCCCTTTAGACAGAGCACAAACATGTTTCTCCTTCGCTGTCTTGCCAGGGAACAGGCAAATGCTTGTCATGTGACCTGTCACACAGTCTAATTATGCTGATCCAATGGCTGCCACATCAATACATCATTAGTTGTGCCTTCACTAAAATAACTCCCCACACTGAGAAATGGGTCAGGCCACACACTCAAAACAATGACATCCAAACAATAGCACCACGGCTTTCACATACAGATAAGAGAAAACAGAGGATGTACAGGGATGTTTCTCTTACAAACAACGCCATTAGGAAGCCAAGCGTGACGCATACACAGACATGCATTCTCCAACTCACACAAACACACACACACACACACACATTCCCAGGAATGTACACCACTATATGCTTCACTTTCTATACAATGAAACTAATGTATCTGTTCCCACCAGTAACATCATGTGTGACCCTCAGCTCTGACACAAAGTTATACTCATACTCAATGTAGGACAATGTAAAACACTTTTGCACATCGTCTATTTTTACATATGCTTTATGTTATTTACTCATTTCAATGTGCCTTGTACTGCTGCTGTAATGGCACAATTTCCTCTGTTATAAATAAAGCACTCTGTCTGACTGAATTTTAATAGATTCTACAAATGAAGTGGCTTTCATTCAGCTATAGTATGCATCGAGCAACCATTACAAATTGCAATTACAAATGCTTCTTATCACTGCCTTGGTCATCCCATAGAAAAGAAAAAATGTAAAATGGAGTTTCTCCCAAACAACAGTGAGATCAGATAGAAAGATAAGGCAGACTGTTTAGGCCTTCTGTTGCTCTGATAGTAATCACACATCTCCACTTAAGATTCAGTAGATTTTAAAAAAGTCAGAGACTGCACTTGTGTTGTCCAGAGAATAACACTTCATTTACATTTAGCTGCCCGTTTTATTCAAAGCGACTTCCATTCCCTAACTACAGGGGGCAGCCTCCCTGGAGCAACTTGGGGTTAAGGGTCTTCCTCAGGGACCCAGTGGTGGTGCTGAAGTTAGGATTCGAACCCATGACCTCTTGGTCCAGAGGCAAGTATCCTACCCACTAGGCCGGCACCACCCACTTCATCTATAACAGAATGAAAGACAGGAATCCAAGTATCATCCAAGACTAAGAGACATCACAGTTTTGCCATGAGTAACTACTATATATTTTTTTGAGCCACAAGTACATCATGTCTCTTTCTGTGTAATGCCATTTCTCCTTTTTTGGAGAATCACATAACAGTGTCTCCTGGGGCCATAAAAGACAACACTGAGCAATAAAAGTTTACTTTTTACTTTGACAACCAAAAACAACATTTAAATGCAGATATTTCCACTGACAAAAATGGAAAAAGTGACTGTTCATATGAACTAGTGTTTGTATCTCCAGCATTCCAGTGCACCAGTAAGAGCCAAATCTAAATCTCCCACGCAGAGGGATGTCAAAGTAGTAACAGACCAGCACGGTGCTTATCCTCCAACTTGCTGATTGTTAAGGGCAGACAGAGGCCAGCAACTCAATTACTTTTCTAAACAAAAATTATTAAAATTTAACCTTCACAATAAATCAGTAGCTTTAAATTAGCAACTTCCATGATGATAATGCATATCTTAAGTTTTCTATTGTCTCCTACAAACAGACAAAGACACGCCCATACAAACACAAACACACACACACACACACACACACACACACACACACACACACACACACAAGCAAAATTGATCAACAGCTCACCACCTGACAAAACAAATAACATTCAAACTGAAATTATGAATCAAGTACAATGAACTGTGATCATGCTCCTAATCAAAGGAAACACCAGTCAGCCACAACTGCAGGTCTATTTACATAATCAAGTTTGCATTTCGATACTTCAGTAACTTGAGTCACGCACGCTACCTGGTTTCAGTGCCCGTGTGTGCCCAGGTGGAGCTCCATTTCAGGATTAAGGTTCAGCTAGGAAAAATCCAACACTCTCCTGCAAATCTCCCTAACCCAGAGGAGCGCATCCTGTGCTCAGGGATGTGTGTTTTTCCTTTAGATATCAGTTGAAGGTTGATGATCGCTCCACAGTCCCTGCTGAGCTTACCTGCACCTCAAAACTAACAGCCGTCAAGCCAGTATATCATCCAGCCCCTTCACAAGCCACCAGTACTCTTACAATGCACAAAACTCTAACAAAACATGGCAGCCTTGTGTTTGTTTCTGCCCACTGTGCTGCTTATCACCCAATCAGGTGATGGCTGTCCGCTGTGTACTGTAAGGTAATATGCTGGACACTGGAGCCTGCCTCCTAACCCACACACTAACCCATGCCCTGCAGAGTGAGGGTTTCCTCTGGATGATAACTGGCCTAACACAGTGAGGCCCAACCAGAGAATCATGAGCTTTCCCATTATCCTTTAATACTTTAAAAAATATCTCTTACATTTATTCCGTTAAAACAGACTTGGTGTCTGGTGCTGCTACAAGGCTCCAGTTACATTAAAGAAGCTAATACTACATCAATACTCTATGCCTAAATAACCTGCAAGTTATAAATTAGTCACATATATAATTGATTATTAGGTTTTTGACACTATATAACTCAGAGCCAAAAACCCCATAAACAAGCCTAAAATCCTTGCATTCACCTCATAAAGACATTCCTTCATAGGGCAGGGCTCAGCCTTGGTAAATAAAGAAGCAATCTGAACTGGACCTAAGACCCAGTGGACTGGGGGGTGGGGTAATGTCTGTTTGAAGACAGTACAGAGGAACTGCATCTTAGTGCAGTTTTGAACCTCAGAGCCTTGTAGTGGTGAGAAAGCAGACTGCTGCGCTTTGGCTGAAAGTGCTGACAGAGAATGCAGCACTAGCTATTTCTAAACTACACTGCTTGTTGACCTCGAAATGCTAAAAGATGACCAGAGTGAAGAGTAAGACAACTGAGTGATTCACAAAATCCAGCTTAACTGAAAGTAACTGAAACGAGAAATAAATGACACTCATGACAAATAATATAGACAAAGTACTAGAAATCTCTATTATCAAACATATTACACAAGAGGTATTAAAAGAAAATCGAATAATCACGCAAATTTAAAGTGAAATGGAAAAGCATGAAGCATTTCCAGTGTATGACAACAGACGAGATGAGATACAGGATATTTAGTTGGGAAACAATGTATGAGTGACACTTGAGACTTTATCCACTGGGATTAGACTGAATCATTGAAAGCAGGTGTTGGGGTTGGTAGCATGTAGCTGGCAGTCAGCTATCAGGATCCTCAATTTAAACTAAAGCATTGATTCATTTAATTGAAAAAATACAGCCTAAGTAAACACATGTTATAATAATGTAGATAAATTTTTATATGTAAATTTGATAAGTTTCAAATATTGATGTTTAAGCTACAACAGCTCTAAGTACCATTAAGTCCAGTGTATAAATGTGTACACCAGCTAAAAACCTAAGAGATCAATGTTAAGCTCAGTTTCACAGACATTCCCTAGTATGAAAAAGCTCTGGAATGTCTGTCCAGAAACTCAAGACATTGTATTCCAAAGCATGTTCACTGGATACTCCCTTTAGACTAAAGCGTTTGCACCATGCTGGTGAAATGATTTATGTGTGTTGCAGGTCTTCTTCAGCTCTCGTGAAACGTAAAAAGTGACTGAGTCCATTAAACGGGTGATGAAATTTGTATGCTGCTGCTTCATAAATCTGCAGTGCTCCACTCTCCCTCCTCCACAGAGCAGCTCTCCTCTCAGAGACACTCACTGTTCCAGCCTGGTCAGAGACTTGTGATGGGGTTTTATTACGGAACAAAGGACGGTATTGAGTGGCAATGACTCAAAGAGTTGGCATAAACAGCCTCATATTCATTCCCCCACATCCCTCACTTTTCCCTCACTCGCTGCTCATCTTCCTCCTCCTCCTCCTCCCAGCCGTCAGGCTGAGACCTGCTCAGTAACAGCGAAACAACTGGATTTGTTAACATGTCCCTCAAGTAAGCAGTAAATAATGGTAGGCCACATACATATAATGTTAAAAAAGTGACTAAATAAGGAAGAAAATTAAAAAATTAAAAAAGAGAATTTCTAGGCTATCATACTCTTTGCTTTTATTCACAATGGTGAATTGGTTTTAAGGGTTAAAATGTTTTTATTCAAAATATGGAATGAATTCTATGCTCTAAATGTTTTTGTTCACAAAAAGGAATTGCTTCATTGTTTTCTAAAATGTATTTTTCTTCATAAAAGAAAGAGTTCCACACTCCAAAATCCATAAAGAATAAGTTTTAAGCTTTAAAGAAAAAGCAGTGAGAAAAAGGTTGGCCAGCATTACACACAGTATTGTTCAACTGGATCTTAAGTCTTCTTGAAAGATCTTGGGGCAAAGGCTTCTCCCTTAGGCAGGGTTCCTTCACTATCTGTTATGCTATCAACTGTATGGGATCCGTCTATTGTTCCTACGACCCTCGGCAGGAAGTTACTACACATACTGTGTTTTGTAAGAGTCAATACACTGCAGTGCAGCCAAAGATGCTGCCATAATGAAAAAAAAACACTGCATTGAAATTCATAGCCAATACAGCAAAAGACAAAGTATGATTTGATAACGATAAGTTACATTGTCAGTCACAGAAACGGCAGCAGTATGCAACACCCTGCTGCCAAAGAATTCAATGCTGCCAAAACGTTTAAAGTGAACGAGGAAAAGCCATGCCTAATTAAACCTGCTTCCCTGGGGAAATCAAAAAATTACAAAGACTTTTCCACTGTCCTTAAAACAAATGCCTACAGGCTTTAGCAAACTTCCTGTTATTGTGAAGTAACAGGAGTGTGCTGAATATAAATTGGCTTAAATTAAGTCAAATTAGCGTAGCCATAAATTTAAACAGCCGAGATCCCCGCCCTGATGAAATGAGTCACGGAGAAAGACTTTCCTATGAGAAGTTCTTTGAATTCCAGAATGTCCCCCGCATGAAACAGGAAGCTGACATCCAGTGGAGAAGAGGACTTGCTGAAAGGAGAGGTCAGTCTAAACCCTGTCAGATTATCTCGGCCGTTATCTCTTTGAGAGCCTACAGTTTTGATTGCGCAGTCCAATGTGGGTTTGTCCCAGGGACCTTCTGAACTCATAGGCGTGGTGGAGATCAGAGAGAACGCCTAACAGCAATGGGAAGCTGTCTGTAAACTGTTTTCATCCTCTGGGTACGAAGATAGGCCTAATCAGATTCGTTATGCTCACAGAGGAAATAACAACTTATGTCACACAACTCTAACCGAGCAATCTTGGAGAAAAACATCACTTTTTCACCTAGTAAGGGCATTCACTCTGTAGACGACAAGAGCAGAAGAAGAAGTTGCTAAATCTAAGCAATTTATAGAATAAGAGTGCTACCATGAAAACACTCTATATATTCCCCACAGAATTACCTGGCTGCTTTATTTTCACCATCAGTGAAGACAGTCCCATACAGTCTATAAAAGAAGCTGACACTAATGCTGTAAAAGGACTAAAAGACAAAAATAGTCACAGCGTCTTGCTGTTGGAGAGAGAAAAAGACAAACAGTCTGAGGTAATTGCCAGCTGCAGTGAGAAGAATTATCCTCCCACCGGCCTATCAGTGTGATCACAAACACGAAGAATAGATCAAGATGAGACTTTTAATAGCTCCTTTCAAACACACAGCATCGCTTTAACAGGGCTTTCACAAGCAATCTCCTAAAGTATGCATTTACATACAGCCCAGATTTGAATATGCATTTCCAAAAACCATAAAAGAAGTCTATTTGCTAAATATGTGTTTGTTTAGACCACAAAATATATCATCACATGTTGCCTGACATGCAATATAAGGAGCTGGACAAGGTTCCTGCACTACTAACTGTTCTAGCATATACATGACAGACCTCTTCTATTACTAGTAAATACAGATCTGTTTTATATTTATTAATTGGGTGTGATTACATTTTCCCTCTAGAGCAAGATGGGTGCAAACATTTTGAGACATTGTTATTGAATTAGATATTATTTTTTTATACTTATTTAATATTCATATAGATTTAAATCCATACTTAAAAGAGAGTATTTGGTTTTTAGTAAGAATATCAATAAGAAATAATAAGTAAGAATAACATCCCGAATTTCAAACATCTCAAATTTAGCAGCTCAGGCTGTACAGCCTCCACAGATACTCTGTTTGAGTAATTAAAATCAAAGTAACAGACATGAATTCCAGGACCCAAGGTTTCCCAGCAGAAGATTGCTCAGAGCATCACACTGCCTCCACTTGCCTTCTTCCCACAGTGCAGACCGGTGTTCCCTCTTGTCCAGATAAGTGACACACCTGGCCATCCACATGATGTAAAAAAAACATGATTCACCAGGTCACCTCCTCCCATTGACCCATGGTCCAGCTCTGATCTCATGCTTATTGCAGGCAGATTCGGCAACGGACAGGTCAACATGGGCACCATTCTATCACAGCCAGCATTACATTTTTCAGCATCTTCTGTGGTTTGGAGCTGGCAGGCAAGCCTTGGCTTCCCATGTGCTTCAGTTAGCCTTGGGCATTTATGACCCTTGAGCATTTATGACCCTGTAGCTGGTTCACTGACCGTCCTTCTTTGGCCCACTTTTGGTAGGCATTGTAGCCAACTGTATACCAGGAAAAATTCACAAAACCTTCCGTTTTGTAGATGCTCTGACCCAGTTGTCTAGCCACCACAATCTGGTCCAATCCTTACATTAGCACATGAGCTTCAAAAACGGACTGTTATGCCTAATATATCCAATGTGTTGACTGATGCAATAGTAACAAGATAATCAAAGTAATAGACATGACAGACAACAGACAGTGGTTTTAATGTTGGGGCTGACTGGTATATATTCACAGGAACTCAATATCAACCATCCTATTGGCAGGCCCAGACTAGATCTTAATGACCGTATATGTTGCGCCAAACAAGCTTTAACCCCATTGAAATGACCTTATTAGAGGTGTAGGTGGGTGTGATGGCCTCATTGTTCTGCATGACTGCTAGAGCAGTTTGATGCACACGACTCATGAGGAATGCAAATGGGGCATTCTTGTGCCCGGCACGTGCTGTTTGAAATAAACCAGCAGTGATAAGACATGCCAAGCCTGGGCCACAGGATGCCAACACCTATTCTACTACTGTAAGCACAGTCACAGCATGTATTCCAAACCAGTCTGTGTTCATTTTTATCCATATTGAGATTTAAATACAATTATTTTCTATAAATTAAGTACATTTTTGCCTTTTTTCCTAAATACTGAGCATTCTGACAGATCAAGAATGATGATTCCTAAATCTCTAGACAATGTTGAACAGATTTTCATTAAAGCGCAGCTCTTTCAAAAAGCACTTTGGACATAAAAATCATTGCATGACATGAGGAATGCCAGGGGTGCATCCACACATACTGGAAGGATGTAGCTCCACAATACAAAGAAGGACTTTCTCTAATGAAATAAAAGTATGATTAAGACAAGAAACACATGCCAAAACACCGCTGGGAAGAGTAACAAGGAAACCAGGTGCCTGTTGCAACTGTTCGGTAGATTAGACCTAATTAGAACATTCACACTCCATGAGCTTCCTCGTGGGGGTCTGTGGGGTTAAACCTGGCCAGCTGCTCAATAGTCATACTTCACATACCGAAGAGTAAGAGTAGTGGTCTAGTGATCACCCCCCAGTTGTCCGTGTAATGAAAACCACTGGGACATCGGATATGAAAGTATAAACTAAGATTAAAGGTCTTACTCTGAGCAGATTGGATATATACATATCCAATCATTTACTAATAATTAAAATTAAAATGTGCCAGATAGGGTCGTTTAGAGCAATAGCATGAAAGAACCACTTTTATACCCTAAAGAATCTTTAAAAACGAAATGGGAAAACATTCTTAGACTTCAAAGGACCTAAAAATTGCATACAAATCTGAGGTTTAACTAGACCTGTATGGTTGTCCAAAACGATATATGGACATTCATGCAATACTTAAAATGTATTCAATTAAATTATTTTTGTAGGAAAAAAAAGTGTGATTCACTTTTAACAGACTATTCCAAGACTCTCAATTTCTTTCCAAAGGCATCTGAAGTATTTCAGATACTTATCATGTTATAAAATAAACAAGCTTTCATTTTGTAAAACATTTCAGGGTGTGAAAGCTTTCACCGAGGTGGCAGCTGCAAAGGTATTTTTGGTATCTTTAGTTCCTGAACACAATAGTACCATATTTCATTCCAGTTTTATTTTATGAGTTGCATTGACTCCATACATTCAATCTTGATTTTAGATAGTTATACATTTTTAAAAAGTTAGAAAAAGGGTACAAATCTTTGCAATTATATTTTAAGGACCATATTGCACCTCTGAAGTTACATTTATGCTGTTTGTACCTTATGTAGCTACAGTTTCCCAAGACAGAACATTTTTCTGACAGAGAATACTTTACACTTTCACATATTCTCTATGGTCCCGGCTAGCTGTGAACGCCTGAAATACCCTCAAAAGTTCAAAATGACCCAAACAGCTAAATCTTTAATACAGATTTGAAAAGCAATATGTCTGGCACATAATTGGGGTTTTACAGCAACAGAATGTTCTGCATTAAGTCAAGACAACTGAACAAAGTGTCCTAAGATAAGATTCCCCAGTGACTTTGCAGGTCTTCATCACTACACAGTCAGAAGCAAAGCTGTTTGTCCACAGATGTTCTGTGTGATGTGTGGGAATACAGCTGTGTTTCTTGGTGTGATAACTTGACCCTTCTCACCCAGAGATCTACACCAGCCCCCTGTGCTGCTAAATAATGAGGACTGTAATCCTCGGCCTAAGCTGCTCCCCACTGTGCCAAGCCAGACGGACAATATTGAACGCAATGAGAGTCCACTGGGGTATACACTCACACCCCACACACTCTGATGCAATAACAGCACCCTCCTACACAACATCAGTGCTCTATTAGGATGAGGCAACTACAGCCAACATGGCCTCGCTCAGGTCAACCCAATGTGCTCTCATTAGTATATCACCATCAGTCAAAGTCTTCCAGAAAGAATACACTCTTAACAATTAACTATTAACAATGAACTATAATTAATTAATAATTTATCTTAATGAACATATTCTCTTAAGTGCTGTACAGCAAGATGAAAATCAACTGTTTCACATCTGCACTTCAGGAAAATATCTCAAGATTTAAGAAGCTCTTAATGCAGTGATTTGTGGCCGCACTTCCACAGAGGTTGACCTGCCTAAGGATTAACCCTGGTTCTGGGCTATATCTTTCTCCATTTAGAATTCTGTGTAGTTCTGAACTAGACTAGAATTCCTGTCTGGGAAACGACCCCAGACGTCATAAATTTGTCACTACCAGGCTGAGATAAAATACATGATGTTTTGACCGTTTACGCGATCACAAAGTGTGAAAGAGTGGTCAAATCTGACCAGCCCTGCTGAAAACAGGTACTGAAACTAATGTAGCCCCAGCTTCTGTCTCTTAAAGGAAAGGGAGGCACACATAATTCGAAACACACATAAATCTTCACACCAGCCTACATTTCACTATTTTTGATATTTTAAATAATACCTTATACTTTAATACAAGCTTGTTGCTTTTAGTACTAGAAGGCAGAGGCAGCTTAAATGACAGATTTTTATGTGAGAAAGTTTAGTTGACTAAACAATACACTGAATACCCTATATAGATAGTTATGTCTACTTTAGTTCATTTTCAGACCTCAGCGCACACGTGAACACACCACATCACCAAGTGTGAACAGTGTAAAATAGTTCACTGCATTTAACCCATCCACAAAGTGAAGCAGCAGGCAGCCAGAAACACGGTTCCCGGTGAGCAACGGGGACGGTAACTTGCTCAAGAGCACTTCAGTGGTGCCACTAGCAGTCCTGGGATTTAAACCCACAACTTTCTGATCGCAGGGGCAACTCCCTAACCACTAGGCCACCAGCAGCTCTACAAGAAACATATGAGTACAGTCAACAGTTGTGAAAATATCCCACAATGTGTACACTAGATCCTAAATGTCAGTCTGTAGGGACGTCTAAAAAATGTTTGCTCAATATGAAGTCAGCGAAGTGGGAGCACAAGACCCAGTGGGAGAACCCGAACAGGTGAGTGAGTCACTGTTAACACTTCTCCGACTACTTTACATTACTTTAACTATGAATTCCAGCATAAAAACGAGAGGGTTGTTTACTGAAACAGCTCGAAACTGTCAAAGAAACTCAATGACAATACATTTAAAGAGTCGTTTAAGCTGTTTTTCTCTGGATATGACTTACTCCAGCACTGCCGTTTTTGCTGCCATACGCGGCTCTTCCTCCTCCTTTGACGGGCATCCTGTGTCAGGTTGAATGAACTCGGGTGTTAACGTATTCTTACAGTTCCTGCGTTTGTGGATAAAGCATGGCGAGCTGTCAAATAGTCGTTTAAAAACAAAGACGCCTCCTAACTACTCCTTTCCTCTCCCCCTCTCCGTCTCTTCTTGAGAAACATTTTTTTTAGCAGCGAGCCACTTTCAACCCAGCCAGCCCACTTCAGGACCATACCAAAGGAAACAAGGAGAGGGGGAGCCATTTCGTTCTGTTTAAAAAATTAATAGCAACACACCACACGCACACACAATAGCGTAAAATAGGCGGAACACGACAGATTTGTAGATTATTTATAGATTACAGATGTTGCAAGCAAACTCTGATACAACTTCATTTGTGTCACCCCCTTAAACATGGACTGGTCCATCTGGCAAACATTGATTGCTCTCAAATTTACAGGATGGCAAACAGGACTCAGAAGATTCGGATCTGTGATCTCACTGAATGACTTATAAACAGAGTAAACGGAAAGAGTTATTTGGTGAGAATTCAAACCATATGGGTATTTAACATATGTACTGATAGGCTTCATATGCCAGTAAAACAGTCACACCATGTCATTTCTTAATGAACACACTTTAAATTTTGTATCATTGACACCCAAGTCCCTATGATTTATATATGGAAAACATCTGCTTCGTTTTTGTTATGTTACAAAAACGACACATTTACAAACTGTCTGTAGACCTGGAAGTGGTGTCATTATTTACACCATACTCATAGTAGGCTCTCTGACTTCTCTATGAGTACAACAAAAAGCTGTTTTTGCACCCTGTTGTTGTTAAGTAACTAAAATATATCATAAATCATAAAACTGGCGAGGTAATAAAACAACACTTGCAGTTTAATAGTAGAATGAAACTAAAGCAGCCCCGGTTTTTGATTCTTAAAGGAAAGGGAGGTACACATAATTCTTTATCTTCACACCAGCCATTTTTATATTTTAAAAAATACCTTATACTTTAATACAAACGTGTTGCTTTTAGTCCTAGCAGGCAGAGGCAGCTTAAACGACAACACACAAAAGTTTATCAAAAGTTGATTTTTATGTGAGACTAAACAATACACTGAAGACAGTTCCTGCGTTTGTGGATAAAGCATGGCATCACTTTCAAGGGACATCATCATGCAGTGTTAGTGTTCTTGTATCATATTCCCACTCCTAACCAACCTCCTAATTTAGAGAATCCAATAACACTAAAGTGGGAAATTGCTTCAGGTTTTGTTCATGGGATAGTGACGATTTTCAAAAACACCTTTTTGTTATTTAGAATTTCTCCCAAGACTAGATTAGACCTGAAGTTCCCTTTATGAGCAGGACAGTTATAAAGAATGTTTCAGCCTGGACTGGGTTTTGAATGACGGATAACACATGACAGCCCAGCACATCAGTTTTAAAGTCACAGAAACAAAAGTATAAGGGATACATCCTGCGAAGGAAGGGCTCTTTTTTCTCTTTTTCCCTCCTCATGTATTCTACTTTATTTCTCTTCTTTCCTCGCTACCTCTCGTCTGACCTGTCCTCCCCAAAGTGAAGTTTGTTTGTATATGTGTGGTCGGAGGGGTCCAATTTCGCTGCATGTAAAAGTGTATGTGACAAATAAAGGCAGTACTTACTTACTTACAACATGAACTTCAGAATGATCATCAACTTTAACAAATCTACTTATTTTTCAGAATAAATCCTATCAAATGATTTGAGAGGTTCAAAAAAACTTTCTCAACCAGTCAAAAGCCTTATATTGACATGAATTAAGTTAACTCAGCTATAAAAAGCTAACATCGCCTATAACTCTCCTGTCTCTCAGACATGCAAATGACAGTCACCTGTTAAACTCACTGTGAGAGCATTAACAGTCACGTCATTGAGAACTGCAATTACAGACGACTATTGTATGGAGCTCTGGGGAAAACAAAGACTGCTTTTGTCTTCATAAACCAACGCTGTTAAGAAAGCCACTTCTGTACAGTGTGAGGCAAATAAAGGCAAAGGCATATTACTACTGTCTACCCATACAAAAATCTGATGTAATCATGTTGTACTGTGAGTTCCTTTATATATATATTCCTATATATATATTTGTAGAATATATTTGTAGAATATTAATTACACATTATATTATCATAAATATATGCCTAACACAGAAATGATAGTACAGCAGTCTAAATTAGCTCATATGCAAAAGTTTTGGTACGCTGGTCAACATGTTAATACTGCATCTTCCACTGCAAACATACTTTTGCACCCTTTAATGCACAATTATTGTTTTTTGGCTAAATTATGCACATTTATGTGTATTATATGTACTGTATATGTATGTGGGTGTTTATATATATATATATAACTCATAGCATATATGCACAGTGACATGTAATTTGTTCACATGTGTGTGTAGGTAACTTGGTCCAAGCAGCTGCGTGCTTCAAATAATGAAAGGTTTCTTTTTTCGAACATTACAGTAAATGAGCAATACACTGACCACAGGGCAAGAATGACCTCGTTACTCAGAATCACGGTATAGCTCATCATCAGCAGCAGTCTAGCTACACCCATGCAAGCCATGACAGCATCTCCTGCTCAGACTCAATCAGCTCAGCCCTTTTGTCAGTGATAAACCTCTTTTACGCATGAGGCCACCATCAGCATCTGTTAATGTTACAGGGGTGGTGCTTCTGTGTGGCTTTCAGGGGTAACAGCATCACAGTGCTGCGTGTGTGTGTCCATGCATGTAAATAGGTCGCTGTCTCATGCCTGTGGTTCACCTCCTCCACTCTTTTACCAGTAGCCGTTTGTAATCAGTGTGTGTCCAGCTGTCCAGTGTCCTGCCCAAGCACTGTCTATTCAAATGTACGGGTCAAACCCTAAATGATCTGAAGGACAGTAGTGTTAAAACTTTGCATCAATGTTTTTCAGTGACATATACATGTATGAAATGTATGATAAATGAAAAATTCCAGATAAAGTCAAGAATAAATTCATCATAAAATGACTATTCAAAATGTACCGTATTTGAAAACTTGTGGACCAACCTTGAGGTGGATAACTTATCAAGAAATGACTATGAATAGATCATTATAGTCTACTTAATTAAGTACATTAATTATTTATAGTGTATTTAATTATTATCATGCCAGAATTATTTGAGTAAAATATTTAAGTTAAAATATAAAACTATAAATACAATAACCACTATATGCCACTATATATACTGTTGTATTTTATTGTATTTTATTTATTAATTTTAATATTAATACTGCATTACAACATTTTGATGTGAAACTTTTGAATGATAGTGTATAGTTGTATGACAACCCATGTCATATTGTTGACATACAGTCTTTTGTTGATTTTCTACATAAAAATAAGTGCATATCCTCTACAACAATCAGACTTAAATATGGCCCTTTTTTCCAAATAGCTGAGCATTTATTTGTTGAGTTTAACATTCATTCATTAGTTCTCTGTAACCGCTTAATCCTTCCTAGGGTCGCTGGTACCCGGAGGCAGGGACTGAGTTTAACATGTTAGAAAAACATGCATCATAACCTTTGTACTGGCCACATTTAATGTGGATTCCTCAGTACGTTAAATTCAGCAAATAAACAGTAATTATGCTTTAAAATATGCAGTAGTTTGTTATTTATAGACAATGGCATTTTTCTTTCACTTAGAAAATCAATCACATACATTTTCAGAACCAAACCAAAAGGTTATATTCAGACAGAGGGGATATGCAAATTGGCATAGATGTTTTATTGCAGAAAATAATACGTAATTAATTTAATGTGATAATGTATTACAGTATAAAAGTATGCATATTAATTAGTGTTTATGTTTAGTGTATAACAGTCTAAAACTGTTCAAAACAATGACATGGTATTTGGTTAAATTGTGTGTGTGTGTGTGTGTGTGTTACTCTCTCAGTCAGTGCTGTAGTTGCAGGCTGAATTCTTTTGACTGACCTTGTTCCACCCATGACACTAAGCTGTCAAACAAGCCTGTTTTCAGTGACTCGTCACATCTTCCTGATCAGCTCCACGGGCCGCAGCTGTCACACGACACACTGGTAGGCCAACAGAGGCGTTTAAAATCCACTGTCTAACACTCGGATTCACATCTCAGCCATCTGAGGCATTTAAAATGTATCTGAGAACGAAAAATCTTCCACATTCCAGTCCCATCAAGCTGTGATTTTCATTTGTTTGAGCATTTGTGCTATTTTAAGCCGCTCTTCGCCGATGCTAAATATAGGGCCATGCTAGCTGCCCTTTCAATCACACTTCTGGAGTAGGTGAGAAAACTGGAGGCTTATACAGAATTCAGCATATGGATCCAATTAACACTTACAAAAATATACACAAAGAGCCTTCTTCATCATAAAATACATACTTGTTATAGCACAACATGGAAGGAAATCTTGAAGCATCATGCTATTTTTCAAATCTAAACTTATTCAAATGTATAAATAAAAATCTGAATATCATGTCTAGAAATGCTTGCTTGGGTTTTTGTGTAAGTAAGCATGCCCTCTAAAAAATAAAGGGGACAAAAAGGGTTCTTTGGAGTGTTAGAGGCACCATTGTTGGTTCCTTAAAGGCTTTGTTACTACCACTGTACATCTACTGCCAGAACCATTAAGGGGCTTTCATTTTTAAGAGTGTAATGCGAAACAAATCTGAGTGATGAGCATAAATTGGTCACTTTGCACTCCAACAGGCATTTTCCAGATTCAGATGTTTTATACATCCTAATGAATCCTGGTAAGCAGAGATGTCTCAGAGGAGCTGAGAAACAGCGTCACGTTTTGGCAGCCATCAGCTATTTCTGCACCGTCCCTCATTACATTCAGACCAGAGTCTCTCCTTCAACTCAGTGACACCTTTCGCCACCACAGAGACAGCCACAAGTATTGATTACTGAAAATGTCACAACATGATATCGATGACTGATATGACCACTATTTGGTTATGTCATGGTATTGACTGTTAATATATATTGATTTTATTGTTATACTGATGAGGTATTCTGCTAGAGGTATTCATCAGGGCTGGCACTTCCATATAGACGTCTGTTTATTGCACATATTGTTCAAGAACTACGATTCTTGAAATTGTAGTGGGACATCATGATCTTTATAATAGTCCTGCATTGTCCTACAATCAATATCCTATAGTCCTATATTTTGCATTTGTTTAATACCGTAAACAGTATTTCCTAAAGTAATCAGTTGGTTCAGTGTTTACAGCAAATATTACAGTAGCCCATATTATCATGTATTATAAAAGTATCATGACAGATCTTACAAGTCACATAATTTCCTCGTATAACACCTAATTTAGCTGAAAGTCACTAATGATGTGACTTGCAAGAAGGAAATGTACTATATATATCGGATACAGTTGGGAAATATTAAGGCTGAGATCAGTTTGCCTGCTAAACTTGGGCAAACGATTCCAAAGCCTTATGGCTATAACTGAGAGACACAAGAGCAGCTTTTATCCTCAGGTCATATGGCTCTTCAACCAGGACATGCCTCGCATTCACTCAACAGCACTCCCCAGACCATAATACTCCCCATACCATAACGCCTTCTGCACCTTTTTATTATGACCATTTATCATTTGCACAATGACAGTTTGCACATAGTCTGTTTATTCTCCACTGTAAATATTCTGACACGTTTCAGTCCATAATTTGTATGAACTGTTACATTTATACTATTTACCTTTGTGCTTATTAGTCCAATTATTCTATTATTCCACTCTACTTTTCTATTTTCTAGTTACTGGTTATGGTGGCAACAACATTTATCTGCACTTTACGCAAGGTGTAGCCAGGATCATACTCTAATGTGAAGTCATGGACCAACAGAGAACTTGAATGAAGATGACCTGAGAGCATGAGGCAGGATACCAAATAATCCCAAAGAATATCCTCCAAGTTAGCTTCCATTCATCATTACAGGTTATGAGTCTATGACAGTTTTTCCAATAACCAACCTGTGCAGAGCTGAGTAGGCTCAACTGTGGTATTGCTGTTGAAATATGCATTGGCCCCGGCCGAGAAGGAAGTGTCCTCTACATTATGCAGCCCTAAGCTATGAATTAATAAGTAATGTGTTTCAAAAGACCAGCTTCACAGAGACAAATAAAAACAGCCCAAATGGAATAAATAAATACGTAAATATATCCTGACCTGTTAATTTGAGCACTGTTCACTGTTCTCCCATTAATCCAGGATCACGCTGCAGTATGAACTTGACATCTGATGACTGTCAGTGCTTTGCAGCTTTTTGTTAACTTCCTCTAACCAGTTTGAGTATTTTGGGACAAAATTAAGGTTAAGATAGTTGTGACCGTGACGTCAGCTACTACAGGTGTTCAGGTGGTGACTTGTTTGTATATGCAGTTCCATCTTTGAACACAAGAGGGGGTATTTTCACACTTTTGGCTGCCCAGGGTCATTTGATCCGTACATGTTTGTAAATATCCCAGAAATAAAACATTCTGGCTCCCAAATGACCCTACCGAAGCCTATAAGGTCTTACATGTCAAGGAAATTATAAAGTTCTCAATGTCTCATTATGATAGCGATCACTTCCATAGTGAAACAACCCCATCTGCTGCATGGCATGTTCTAATGGGGTCTGGGCACGGCAGGGGCACATTAGGCTTGACAAATGGGCAGATTAAGCCATTTACCTTGAAATCCAGGGGGGTCTTATGAGTTTCTGAATGCATACTGGAGCTATAAAACTACAAAGCCAGACATATAGCCATTTTACCAGCTATCTCAAGAGGTTTCCTCAACTGCCTTTTTTCTGATCCGTTATAACTGAAAGCAAATCTGAATTGGAGCATATGCAGACCATACATATGAAGACCTGTGTGATGAGTAGACATTAAGGTTTATCTAACATGCTCTTTATTACACTGTGTTTGCCAGCAAGTACATGAAGCAGCTGTACACACACAGTCGAAAGTGAAAGGCACTGTGTGCATCTGAACAGAGGAGGAAGAGGAGATGGATGAAGGTCACCCTGACGATAGCGCTCCTGCCGCTCCCTTTGGGATTGCGCATTAATCAGGACTATGGATCGCCTGGCTCTTCAAGCAGCAGCTTCCGAAAGAAAATCCAAATCAGCAGTCCAGCCAGATCCTGGCTAGGCACGGCTACGGCCAGGTGAGGATATAAAGATCAGACAATGACCCGAAGGTCAGATGTGTAGGTCTATATTTATCCTCAAATGTCTTAAAACGTTTAGAAATGTTGTTTCTCTTCTGTAATTACATGAAATGGCATTATGAGGTTGGCCTCCGGTACTAAATAACCTCTAGCCCGTCCAGCACTAACTGTTGCATGGCTGGACAAGCTATAGAGATAATCTCTTTTAACCTACTGGAAAATTGTAGCTCACAGCTCATTTTTTCAGTGTATTCTCACTTTTAGACATTTCTTATTTTACACCCATATAAAACAGGACACTGTTAGGACGGATCAGGTGTGGTGTGACCATGGTGGCAAAATGGTTGTAGTTCCTAACCTGCCTAGTTTCTAAACCAACCACCCCACAGTCTAGCCTAAACCAGAAACTCAATGTCATTCAGCAAACCATTCTAATTCATGAATGTGATTTTTAGGGGCCAAGTTTGTCCAACCTAACAACAGATAAGAAAGGAGGCAACTGAGCGCAAGCAAAATAAGGATTAACACACCTCAAAGCCAATCACCATCATCTCACACCTCAGAACAAACAAGGTTAGTGTCTGCAATTTATTTTTCAAAATTATTACAAAAAAGGGTTTTTGATTGATGTTAACTTGGTTTCCAGAATCTTTCCATTGTTCACCATAAACAGGACAGCATTTAGTCAGCTCTTAAACATGTGTGCTTCCAAATTTTCCTATGTGTTACTGAACCTTTTAGTCTTTTAGTACAAATTCCAAATGCTATCACTCAGCCTGGACTGAAAGTCTAACAAAGGGAGACGAGACTTTCTCAAACTCAAAACTGTGGGTGGAACAAGAGTAGATAAAACGATAAAGAAAATACATAGAAGCATTTAGGCTTGACACAGTCAAACCACTTAGAGGATGTGGAAAAATTCTCTTTATCTATTTTGCTTTCAGGGCACCAAGGCCTGCTCATCAAAAGCTTCCCTGGTCATTCCATCATCTGGTCTCAATTCTGCTACTGCAAAATATCCTATCCCTCCCTAAACAGAGATAAAATGCCATATGAAGGACAGAAAAGGCACACACCTAAGACCCTCTCAAACAATGCATTAAAAGCCCAATCTGCCTCTTGTTTACCTTTTTCCAGCTTAGATCGAAACTGGAGATGGTTTTTAATTCTTGGTGCGGTTGTGTTGTCACACCCTGGCCTGCTCCAGTGATTAAAAGAGGCGCTCATACCGTTGAGATCTATAAATTGCTTTTGATTAAAATGCTTCACATTGTAAAGTGCAAACAGCAGACAGTAAAGACATTTGCAAGACTGCCAGTGACTGATTTCCACATCCTCTCTGACACGTCCTAAAGTGTTTAGCAGCAGCAAAGCCGATAAAAACAAGCAGTGATTGGTGCCCAACGATTAGCAGGGTTGGTCATTATGTACTGGACGTTATTGATTTTTTTGCTCAAGCTGCAGGCTTTAAACCACCAATTAAATGCTGTGTTAAACCACCTCCCAAAATGATAATGTCCATAAAAGGAAAATGAAATGATGGTAAAAAAAAATGTTTCCACGCATACAATAGTAGAAAAATTAAGTGTACACAATTTTCCCAACAAAAGTCGTCATTTACAAAAGTGGATGAAGGCTTTTAGACAGTTGCGATCTATACAATGTACTTTTGTCCATGTTAATTAGGGTGCACTCACATTGTATTTGATTGCTGCTGCTTTATGTATAAATATGAATTTTGTTAAATTCAGGAGACTTAAATGGGCAGAAGATTTTAGAAATAATTTAAAATGTCAGTTTAGCTCATTAAACATAGCAACAAATATCGTAAATAATATGAGTTAACTAATTGAAATACTGGAAATAGGCGTGTTTGTTTATTTAGCCCATATGATGTGAGCTTTATTTAGATAAAAAAAAAACGGGGGGGAAATCACCCATCAGCCAGTTTGATAGTTATAAAATAGGAACTGGCTCTAAAAATATGTGATAGGTTATAAATAAGACTATGGCAATGGGAAGGAACGATCTTCTGTGGTGTTCGGTGGAGCACTTTAGAGTCTATGTGCATTATTTTGCTATGACGTACAGTAGTCTACCATGTGAAATATTGTGCAATGTTCATACTGGGTGACAAAACATTACCATTATGTGTAAAATCTTATTATGGGTAATAGTCTTACCATGTGTGGTATCATGTGAAGATTTCTAAATAGGTGCCACATCATTTCATTATGCGCAATAGCTTATTATGTGCAATAGTCCTTACTTATATCAAAATTACACATATACTGCTGATCTTTCTGACATGCACTCTACCATCTGCATCGTTAATAATTCACAAAAAAAAAAAGAAGAGTTACAATATTTATACCCTGCATTTGTGTATCTATCAGAGCGTTTCATATTTTTTTACTACAGCTTTTTTCTACACATTTTAAATTTTATAGTATTCTAGTCTCTGTGTGTCTTCTGATTATGATTCTGAATCTATGTCATATACTGTAGGCAGCCACATAAACACATCTGTCTGTTTTGGATTGTGAATGGACTGTGAATGGATTTTTGTGCAAATTGTATGTTTCTGCAAAACGATATGTTTAAGATATATACGGACCAAAGGATGAAAGGAAAAAACACATTGGGCATGTGAATAACACGAGGGGCAGTAAAGTAAAACGAGATGGAAAATACCTGCCAGAAGTGTGTAAAGTTGTGTAGGTAGGCGTGGTGTAAGTCGAGCACATAAGGACAGCGCGGCTGCCTGCTCCAGTAGCTGTTCTCTCTGGAGAAGCCTGTACGGAAGAGCTCCGAGCCGCACTGGTCCCTACAATAGAACATGCACATTAGCATATGCACACTGAGCTACGCAATAATCTGGGTGACCGTGACCCTTTGGATCAGAGTTTGAGCTGGAAAAGGCCCTTAATGGAGAGTGACTTGATTAAAGCTTTGTTAAGGCCATACATCAGCTGTCTTCAAACCAGTTCTCAGGGCACACACAGTCCACATTTTGGCTCCAACACATGTGAACTGGCAGGAAGGCCCTGGGGACTGTTTTCAAGATCACTGCCATACACAATAATACAGCTTGCTGCGAATTTGCAAATCTAAATATGCTGGCTGTAAGCAGGGTGAAGTACGAGCCAACAATGCTTTATTATGACCTTTAAAACATAAGGAATGTAAAAAGGATTGAAGCAAAAAGAACAGGGTTCTAAATGAATACCAGAGCTGGCTGACTGATATACCTTTCATAACCCTGTCATGAAAACAGCGGCACGAATGAGACCATTATTTGAAAGCTACAGTCCATTTCCCTTAGGTTCAAATTGTGTTTTCAGATGGTTCTCTGACTGTGAGACTGTTAATGATCCGTCGAGGAGGGGGAACTATTTGTGACACTTTGTGGTCTAAATTCTCACATTCTAGCAGCTTTTTCAAGAAATACACACTCAGAGGAAATAATCTGGCAATCCTGGACTCCTGAACTAACCTTAGCATTACAGCTGGCAGGCTACACCCTCGAGCTTTGATAAAAAATATATATATATATACTGTCACAGAAAATAACATCAAAACTGTAGGTTCACTGTTTTTGTTTGGCCAAACCAAGACGAGAATGACAAGAATCAGGCTAAAGACAAGAATGGATATCAGTTTGACTCCAGTTAAGTTCCAATTAACCTAAAAAACTGAAGAGCATAGAGAATGACGCTGATCTTGCTCTATATGTTGGAAAACTCACCCTTTTACACACCAAATGTGTGTTGAGGTGTACATGACTTTTATGTTGGGGTAATTTTACCACGGAACAGATGCTCATAGAGTGGCTACTTGATTTGTGCACTTCCATCCCTCCAAAAATAGTAGAACATTAATTTAATTGTCCATTTGAATCTGTTTTATGTGAATTCAATGTGTCATTCCCATTCACACAGGGAATTTACAGTCATATACTTGAGGTAGGCTTAAACACTGGGAGACAATGGGAACATAAGTAAATGCATTTTGGAGTGATTCCAGTTCCAGCAAGTATTTTATTTCTTCAAGAGGTCAATAAGATTGTACATTTTAAGATTTTAAGATGTATAGTTTTCCTTCTTGTTGACCCCTAAAGTGGAACCCAATACCCCTGATGCACCCTGAGTATATAAGCAGCATCCCCAGCCTGTAGCAGACCAGCAGGGTGTGACGTGAGTAATGGAGGCCAGGGAGCAGTCACTCAGTCCTGGCCACAGGCACAGCCATCCACAAGCTCGTTAGTCAAACCGCAGAGTCTTCCATCAATCCAACCTCTAACGAGCGTCTCTCTTCAGGGACAGCCCTGACCAGTCACCCACAAAGCAATGCACAACTACACCGCCAACCTGAGGGCTCAGGCATAACTACACAAACACGTGCACACACACACACACACACACACACACACACACACATATACATACATATATACACCCAATTTATAAATATACATATGTAAATTGGGAGTATGTATACAGTATGTGTGTGTATGTCTGTGTGTGTGAGTCTAGACATTTAGAGACATTATAAATTAACCACTTGTCTGAACTGAAAATACATAATATCAATGACTGCTTTCACCCTCTCCTCTTTGGTAATAGAAGGTTCTGTCTGAATTCCAGCTGCACTTCTGAAAAGGCTGGTTTGATGATGGTCATCAATTCGGTCATGTCAAGTTCCACCTTCTAGATAGGACTTGCCAATCACACAGTCCTACAAAGCTGGGAGGGTGAAGACTATCATATGCGTCCTTTGAAACAAGTGAAGCACCATGGCATCCTTTTTTAAAACTGCTGATAATGTAACGTCATTGAACAGTTCAGGACGCTTGGGGGAGAACACTCAATGCTAATTTCATCGGCTACAGTCTCCTAGCAGAGGGCCTACCTACCTACCGAAAGAGAGAGAGGTCATGTATGTTGACTCCTGGCTATGGACAACTGTTGCATCATTGATTTGCAAGGCTTGGTTGCCCCACTCAGGAGCACCTAATTAGATTTAAAGGGTTATGAAAACTGATGATGAAAAATATGAGGTCCTGTCTTCTGAGTAAGTGCATTTTCCTTTAGATAGTGAAAAATGTTTGTGGTGAGAGGAAGACTTAAAAGAGTAAGAATAAAGCTTTCTGCCCACGCACAGATGTATGCACAACCACATTCATATACATACTCACACCCCCTTAACCTTCACAAACTTATTTGAAGGCCACAGGCACACATGATGACACAGAGCTGCAACTATGATGCTGCCAGCTGCATTGCTATAGCCTTGAGAAAGAGAGATGATCTGCTATCCATCCTTTATCACATTCACCTAATTGGCTAGACGTCAGTGACACAAGACAAACTGTGCTTTTATCAATGACACTGTTCAGCTTCTGCATCCTGGCCTCTCACTGCATCATGCTCTGTAGACAGATTTTGCAATTCCAGTAAAAAAAAAACACATATCTCCATAGTTTGCTGTCCTCCCGCTCTTAAACATCTGAAGTAACTCATAAGCTAATGTCATTAGTCCTCCTTCTCATTAGCTTTCTTTCAGAAACACAGACTGAAAAAGCCCCCAGGTTCACAGAGAGGATAGTATAGAATCACAACTTCCAAGGTAGATGTGACGGCCATCCTCATATAGAAGTGTCAAACCTAGAAGTTGTATAAAGAAAAGCTTTACTTTCTTGTTGCCATCTGCTAGAACTAAGTGTACAGCATGAAAAAAGGTGCTCCCATGGTTTAAATGTGCCCATGAATAAAATATTTTTCATAATTTCCACATGAATAAAATATATTACATCAACACAGTTGCTGTCTTTTTTGCCTTCTAACTTGCTAAAAACTGTGTTCATATAGTTTCTTCATGTGCAACTAATGGACATATTTGAAAGCAATAATTGATTAAAAATCTTTTCACCTTTATTACCATTAGGTACATTTATATCTTTTAACATTTATCAATAAAAAGTTTGTTAAAGCAATGTCTTTTACAAAATTTCCCCGTCCTGCAAAGGCCATTTTAATTTTAGACAAAAGCAATAAGGCACTTTTGACAAGAGCGCAACCATTTTCAAGTCTGAATTTTGTCTGTACTTTTTATGTACACATGTTTGGGCCAACCATCTACATGGATTATGGAAAAATGATCCTTTTCAAGCTAAATCCTTGCTTTAAAAGAGTATTAATTCTGCTAAAAGTCTTTCATTTTTCTATTCTACTGCATTTGAAGCTTATAGAAGTTAATATAAGTTTTAGTAGTCCTGACCACTGCATTTTTTTACATGTTTATTTTTTTTTATCAGCATCTGTATTAGTAACAGCAGATGTGTGCATGACAAATTTTAGCCATGACTGTATGTCTATGCGTATTTAAAAAGTCGCATGCAATCAGAAGGGCTGAAAAATTACAGTGATATTACAAACCTCTAATTTGCAACTGCTGCAGTAAAGTCAGTAATGCTGGGTAAAGTGAACAGACTATGTTACATCTGGCATATAACATGCCAGTAGGTGTGCCTACTGACAACAGGAGTTAATAAAACATAATACATTTAGACAAATGATTGTTGAGCTTTTTTAATTTCAGTGGCATTGTTAAGCCATGACAGTTATTACATACTTTTGTAAAAGTGCAGCCGTCTTCTGAAGTTTGAATTTTGTCTGTACTTTTCTGTACACTTTTGAAGCTGAACATCTTTTGCTTGTGTACATTTGGACCATGGGGTGCTTTTTCAAGCCAGTTAGTTTAAAGGGTGTATCAGAAGGGTGTATCTCTGTATGTCTAAAAATATGTTCAAGCACAAAGATCACATAAAGCCCAGCCAGTGAGTGGGCATGATGGCTCTCTGCTGGAGATAAGAATTGAGAGAGGCTAGATGAAGGCCACAGGGCAGCATCTCTCAGTAGACAGAGCCGTGGCTGGTGGCGGAGGTGGCAGGTCTGAGACGCAGACGGCCGTTAACACAAGCTGTGCAGATGCACAAAGAGATGAAACTGCAGTAATGCGATGTGACAGGAGGAGGCGGGATATGGGCTCAGTCTGCTGGGGGACGAGGAACGGGTATTGAGATGGAAGCTGTAGTAGAACGATCTGTTTCTGATAACTGGTTGAGAATGACAGAGCAGACAAGGTTAAAAACAACACACTGAGGTGAAAAGGGGAGAGCGGGGGGAAGTAAGAGAGGGAGAATTCAGTGTGACCTCAGCTTTCAGTGGGTGTGAAAATGTTAGACTGTGAAGAAGCTACTTTTTAAAGGAATAGTTAATGACTGTTAAAGGGAGTCCAAATGCAGTTGATCGTCCAAGACATGTCTGGGGGCTGAAGCTTCTTTAGAGCACTAGAGCCATGAGGATAATGTAATGGAACCTTACACCACATCAATTAGCAGGTCATAAAACATTTCCCTCAAACCATGTCCAAGCTTGGGTTCTGACCCCATTGAGACATATTGAAGCCTATGATATTCAGTTAAAACTTCACGTTAATGCTTAGACAAAGAAACAAGACCTATTGTTTTATATTAAAGTAATGCAGTACATCCCTACTTTATTTTTTAATATAATTTAATATAATATGGGGGCAAAATAAACTTGGGTCGCAATGACATTTTGGTATCGGCAGATTATTTGTTTGAAAAAATAATATCAGCATCAGACAGATTTGATCAATATGTCAAACCAGCATTTCATGATGCATTTATTGCACTCAGTAACTCTGGTATTCTGTGCTAAAATCCTTCACTCTGTTTACCTCATTTGAAGCTTATAGAAGCTAAATGCATGTTTCAGGTGTTTAACCCCTTCCTTTTTTTATTTTGATGTTCGTGTTGGCATCAGCAGATTTGTGCAGATATGGGCAACCTCCAAATCTCACTGAAGTTATTTGACCGTATGTGCATTTTAAAGGAGTTGCATATTAGGATCCAAAGTCCCATGCAGGCAGAAAGGCTGATAAATTGCAGCTTCCAACCAGTGCAGTACAGTCAGTAATCCTCAGTCTATAAGCCAGGCTTTTTCTGATGTGATGATGTAGATGTGGCCTGCTCTTAACAGGAGGGAATAAAACATAATATGTTTTTATAGCTGACTGAATTTGAAGGGGAAAAAAGCATACTTAGTGGCATTTTAAAGCCATTTAGGTTTGTAACTTTATAAACCTTTCAAACACAAGCTCAAATCTTCATCTCCCATCAAAGGATTATGAAATTATGAATATTGTCCATCAAAATTCACCCAACTGGGAGAGACACAACCCAATTTGGCAACACTGATTTCAGCCTGCAATACTATGGATGGTTTGAGTTACTGGTGCTAATGAAGTGTTAATTACTTTAGAAACGTATTATGTATTTATTTAATACGTGTTATTATCACCTTACCTTGGACAGCACTGATTTTTACTGGTGGTAGTGTGTGATGTTGTGTCTTTGTTGGGATAAAAACATACTTGACATTTGCTGTAAGATAATGTAAGTTTTTACTCTTGCTCTTGGTCCATCATGCAAATTCACTACAGTATCAAGTATAACGTTTTCAAATTTCAAAAAGAAAATGAGAAAAAAATAATGGTTTTACAATATAAGATTTTATAATTACAGTGATGCCAAGCAAGTCTATTTGAGAACTTGATGCGTTTTATTTCAAACTTCATTGACTACATTTGTGTAAATTAATTTTATTTGGTAAAATTATTCCTTTAACCTTATGCTCAGGAGGCTGACAGACCCTCTCCCTCTCTCTGTCTCTATTTTTAAATGGTTTACAGAGATTACCTCCCTAATGAACACACACACACACACACACACACACACACACACACACTGTACAGTGCTAAAGAGGGCTGGTGGTGTTCCTTTGTAATTACTACACTGACAGACTGGTGGGCATCTGTTTAGAGAGAGAGAGAGACAGCAACTGTTCCTCCATTCTCACACATTCTGGGGAAAGGAAGATGGTGTGAATGTGTCTGTGTGTGTCAAAATCTGAGAGAAAGAGAGAAAGCACACTTTTACACTGAAAAATGTGAAGCTGACTTGATTCAGACATCACTCCCACATGAACAAAACACTCCCTGGTCACTTTATTAGGTGTTTTCACTTGTCAATAAATGCATCAGTGATCAGGACACTCAGAAACAAAACAAGTGTGTTTAATAAAAGCAGGCATTGAGTTTACATTACATTACTTCTAAATGTAAAGTGAAAGATGCAACTGTGCTGATGTAACATGTAAACACACACACACACACACACACACACACACACTCATTTTCCACATATATATACGGTCAAGTTTTGTTCCTTTCTATAGCTCATAGTGAGTTGTGCTGTGTCTTAAACTACATTGATAAGTCTGTACCACCTTAATGAAGATGAATGGGTAGAGAGAAGTTTTATGGATGTATTTACAGCACCAGCATATATGTATATATATTAGGGCTGGGTGATCAAAATCTCGATTAATTGAACATTTTACCTCGATTACGATTAATGAACAATTATTTTATTTATTTATTTATTTTTGCCCTCATGGTTCACTGACAAGTTGCTCAGTTGTCTCAGGGTTTAAGCTCTCCGTGCTCGACATGTCGGCGGAATAACGTAACGTAATGGAGCGAGGTCACGTGACATCACACGCGGTAGTGTTTTTAAAGGGAAAGTAATCAAAATAATCAACCTGGAAAAATGCGATCGATTATAGGTTCTGAATGTCGATTACTTTTCGATTAATTTCGATTAATATATATATTTATATGTAGATTTATATGTCTTTGTTGACGTTTACTATATCTATAGGGGTGGAAATGTGTGCACATCTGAATTCAGTAGCTGAAATGCATGTTTTGGAGCAATAGTGCAACAAATTGTATCTGTGTAGGTGTCGGAATGTGAATTGGCATTAGGATAATTGCCTCATGCACATGCAAGTGAGTGAGCTCCAGTCGAGAGCAGAGTATATCTGTGTGTTTATGTTTATGTTTTTTATTCAGCAAGGTTCTGTGTGTGTGCCTCTGTGTGTGTATGTGTGTGTGTGTGTGTGTTTGTATATTCTAGTATTATTATTAATAATAACAACAACAACAACAATAATAATAATAACAATAATAATATTTTTTTATTGATAAGCGCCTTTCACAACACTCAAGGACACCTATTACTAACAATAATAATAATATTTTTATTAAACTAAAATAATAATATTACTACTACTACTATTAATCTTACTACTATGTTTACTACTACTACTACTACTACTACTACTACTACTACTACTATTACTACTACTACTACTATTACTAATAATAATATTAATAATAATAACAATAATAATAATAATCACAGGTGACTCTACTGCAGGACACACTGCAGCTACAATACACAACAATAATACTTTAATATTGTGTCTTGCAGCCCTGCTTCATATGTGTGTGTAAGTGTATGTGTGGATTTGGGAGAGAGAGAAAGAGAGAGAGAGAGTGGGAGAGAGAACAGTTGAGAAGGCATGTCATGAGGAGTCTCACACAAACACACAAACAGAGTGAGCCTGATGTCACCTCTCTGATGGCAGAGTTTTTGAATACACATGCACACAAGTACAAATGCATACATACGCACACACACACACACACACACACACACACACATGCAAGTGTGTGTGTGCGTGTGTGTGTGGAGCAGATGGATCTACACTGACAGAAGGAGACGATAACATGAAACCTCGCAGGCTCTGATTCTCTCACACACCCAGTGACTCTCAGTACGACACTGGAAATTAGTCCTCAGTCACACAAAGACAACAGCGCCAGTGGTGAAAATCAGACAAAAGAATTCTCCACTGGTCAATCAGGATCGGAATCTGCCATAAAAATGCATGGTCATGCACGCAGACAACCACAAAATCAATTTTTCAGTCTTTACAATAGGTCAGGAATTCCTAACTCCTGTCCTGGAGGGCCAGTGTCCTGGAGGGTCAGTGTCCTGGAGGGTCAGTGTCCTGGAGGGTCAGTGTCCTGGAGGGTCAGTGTCCTGGAGGGCAGGTGTCCTGCACATTTGGGTGAGTTCCCAGCTCAAACACACCTGGTTCACACCTAGTAAGTGTGTTTGATGCGGGGAGCTACTGTGATACTGGGGTTCACTGCTATGGGTTATAATAACCATTTTAATAGGCAGGACTTAATTCGTAAATCATGAGGTCCTGGAACACCAGGTAGAGTGGGGAAGAAGGACCACTGGACACACTGTTCTGTGTGACCCTTCTCCTTAACTTTGGATCTCACAACCAAAGAGTGTGTTAACAAGGCTCTTAAGCATCACATGTTCCCTCATACATAAGGGTTCACAAAACTAAACACAGTCTCTAATGCATAAGCAGTTAATAAATCAATGTCCTAAGTCAGCGGTATTGCTCAGTGTTTTGAGTGATGATCAGTCACTGGCACATTTGTGAGTCATAAATGGTGTCAGTGTCATTTTTATTGTTAATGTATTTATTAAGTAATAAAAGCTGCTGTGTTTAATTTGTGAACAACATGTCAGAAGTGATCGATGTAATCTAGATCCAGCTTGTGGCACCAAGTCCTTAAGCCTTGTTAGTAGGATTTTATCTTATTGTTCTGTGAAAATGTATGACTGCTTCTCTGAATGCGTCATCTGTAATGCATTGGGTGTTTTTACAACAGTGTGTTCATTAACCCACCAGGGTGATGGTGGGTTAATAGCAAATAGTTAATAGCAAATTAATCAATTAAGTTAATAGGAACTGCCCATTGTCTTTATCACAATCAAAATGAGCCACAGAAATTAATGACCACAAACCCCAAACAGCCACAAAAGAAATGTTTCCATGGCCTGCAGTGCTTGGACAAATATTGTTTTAAAGTACTGGCCGGTGGGTTACTGGCTCCACTGTGCTTGGATGGAGCCTTGTTCATAACATCAGTTTCATTCAGTGGCATTCACCAGGCACCCACGCTTTCCACATAAATGCAGGACTCTACTTAAATTGGACGCTTTGGGAGGCAAAAATCCAAACCAACCAGGGGAGACAGATGTCAGCATAGCTTTGCATGCACGAGCAAGTCTAAAAACCACCGGGAAATGTCAGAACTGTCAACATAATGCAAGCTTTCCCTTCTCGCTTTCATATAGCATTGTGCTGTAATTGTCAGGGAGGATGTTAGCATGTCCTTCCCTGCAGTTACACTCTTAAACTGACCTTTAAAGGTGCAATAAAACAAGATTGCCATAAAATCTGGAATTAAATTCGGAAAATAAATTAATATCAGATTTGTAATGTGACATAAAACGAATGCACATGCTGAGGAAAAACCTCTTTCAATTCCCCACTCTGTTATAAAAAGGCCATACATGGGCCAGCAGCAAGCCACCAATATGTGACTGACATGTGAAAAAAGTAATTGCTCCCTTAGTTATTCCATCAACTAATGAACCAACTGAACCTGATAAATGAGATCAATTAAACTCGACACGCCTAGGCTTGATTACAGTCTTCCCTGTTGAATCTTGCCATCACTCAAATAGAATCTTTTCAGCAACGTGAAGCAGATTAAAAGGTCTTAATAAGCAGCACACTATGTTGCAACCAAAATACATTTCAGAAGAGATGAGAAAGAATGTGTTGCAATTGTGGCACAGTCAGTAATTAGGTTAAGGGTTTTTTTTTAATCCATGGGTGAATAACATGTTTCCCGTCAATAAAAGACAGGATAGTTTCAAAACTGTGGGGTTGTAAATACTTTTAACAGGATTGTACCTAATTGTGCCTCTATTTATATCTCTGGTGCAAAACCTGCTTGGCATCAAACATTAACTCAATCTTGGCATCAAACATTAACTCTATTCCATGCCCAGTATTAGGGTTCAGCATAAAATGCAAAGGTTTTTCTTCCATCGTATTATGCTGAGACAACAACATCCATGTGACAACAACCAGTGGTTAATGCTTTTTGTTCTTTTGATTGTACCAATTTTCCTGCCAGTCAGGAATATGGGCAATTATCACCAACTATACCATGGAGCCCCCCAGTAGGCAGGTATAGTGTGGTGACATTAAAGATGTGCGAACTACAGAATGATGAATCATAAAAGTGGGGTGTGAATGGTTTCTAGTGTAGCTTCCTATGCTGCAAAATCCGGACACTACCACAGCGGAGGAATGTCAGATGTCTGCCCTTGATCATGTGGGAGAAGATCCAAAAAGATGCTGAGAAAGCTGAATGCCATGATTCAGCAGCATTTCCCTCCCCAGCTGAATGAGGGGTTATGAATATTGAAGTCCCAATACTGCAGCTCCACACTGACCTCCCCAGCCCCAGTGTCCTTCCTCAGTGTAATTCATCACAGCAGCAGTTCCACTCATGTCCCAGGCACATGCCGCTCAGCACAGGTCAGTGTTTCCTCTTCTCTAACACACCGGATTCTACTCGTCAGGTAATTAGCAGACCCTCCATGAGCTGGATAAGGTGTGAGGAGCAGAGTAATATCTGGTTCTGCCCTTCCCCCTCCTCTACAGGATACAACAATGAAAGATGGTTTATAGTAATAGTTCACAGTCAGAAAAACTTTATAATCACATGGGCTTAGAGCAATAATAATAATAATAGAAGTTAACACAGTTGCTAAATAAACAATAACTACGACCCACCTATTTCAGCTGGCTTTTGGCACTGAAGGCACGATATGACTTTTACTTTTTATTTTTATTTATTTACTTTATATATTTTTTTTTAATCTTTTATCTTGTTATTCGCTCTTTCTTTTTTACCTAGGTTTTAACTCCAAAGTTCTTGTATTTTAACTGCGATTCTAAGTATATCTTTAGTCTTGTTGTTTCCTAAGTGGGAAACACTTTGGTCAACTCCGGTTGTTAAAATGTGCTATATAAATAAAGTTTGATTGATTGATAACTAAAACATAAATAACACAGGTCAATAGGTCAAAATCATCAGAGATAAATGTATGTGAGTTTTGTAGTGTTTTTCATGCTGATTTCAAATCTGTGTTTAGTTTTTCCTGCATGTCCAGTTTTTGTGATGAAGCTAGTTCTATACTGCATGATAGTTGGTATAATTAGCATATAATAGAAACAGTGGTAGCTGACCGACACTGATCATTATATCTATGCCACAGTGTCACCTGTCTGACTTCGCACTGAAAATATTGAAACAGTTACTTGATTGGTGCCTGCGGTTTAATAAAAACCGCATGCTAGTTTATTGTTAATCTTATAGTTGATGTGACTGGAAAAACGCTGAAAGCAGTTCTGAAATCAGCATGAAAAACTGGCTTTAAAAAGTGTGTTGTGGTTTCTGATGATTACATTTTTTTGTTGACCTGTGTAATCAATGATGAACAAATTCATTGCACAGATCTGCTCATACATGTTTGTAAGTAACTGCTATCCATCACTGGCATGAACATATTTAAAAGATCCTCCCTAAAATGACTGCCTTGCCCACTTTTTTGTCTTTTTAGCTTCTGACATGCTGCTGTTAACAGATGATGCCATAACATTAAAAAAACCCACATGGATTCTGAGCGGACACAGCACTTGGATTGCCTCATATCAACTATGCATCCAGTATGGAACTGCATACAAAAATGACATGAATATGACTACAAATGTTTTCTCGTATCTCGTATTTCTCTGTATCCGCTTAATCCTTACTAGGGTCGCAGGTACCCAGAGCCTATTCTGAGGCCGGATTTTTTAAAAATTAAAATCAGATTCCAGCCAAAAAAAAAAAGATTTGTACCACTTCAACTACTGACAGGGCCAGTGGGGCCAGTGCCAGGGGCTTCAGTCCGCCAGACCTAACACTTCTGGTTTTGTTCTATAACTTGGTTTGTCTTAAAAGAAAAAGACAAAAATGATGCTTTCAGTCTGAATTTGTGGAATGGAATGTGTAAATAAAACAAAATACTGCAGATTAATATATATACTTCCTTTCAGATGGATTAATGTTTATTTTTACTGAAGGTTTGTATAGAATGTATTCACATTTGTAGTTTGGACAGGCCTCCACCATCATCTGCCCATGATTCCAACCCTAGAATATGTGTAGTCTATAAAGTTGCAGTGCAATTCTTTTTAAACTTTGTAGTAGTAGAGATTTGATATAGTTTGGTATAGTTTTCTTGAGTTTTCTTGGTGTTAATGTGACAGCATATATATGTATAAGAACTAATACACTGTTATAGTAGATTGGTGTACGTTGGTCTGTCACAAACCTTGCAGAAAGTGCAATACTGCTTGAAATTTCAGAGAACACTAAAGTACCTGAACAATGTATTAGTACTTATACATACATCAAATACTGATGAGACAACTTTGTCCTTGAACTTGATTTTAGAGTCACCTTCATTTTAAAAGTCTATTCAGTGGTGTGAATCACAGCAGAGGTGTATCAAGAAAAGTAATGGGTCATCTGCAAAACTGATTCTTGTGGTTTGGTCCATACGGTTGTTATGTAATGAACGGCCAGCGGTACTCTCACTGCAGCGATTTACAGAAGTGTAATTATGAGGTTTTGTGGCTGGGCTGCGTGCACTTCCTGCCCCCCTTCCATCTGTCTACAGTTAATTACCTTTATTCTCCTGAGAGAGAGAGAGAGAGAGAGAGAGAGAGAGAGAGAGAAGAAGAAGAAGAAGAAATGAGAGAGAGGGTCAGAGAGGGAGAAAGTAGGATAAATAGAGAAACAGCGACGGGTGAGAAAGGGAAGACAAAGGGACAGAGCCGGAGAACAATGAAACTAAACGAGAACAGATAAAGGCAGAAAGAGAAAAGTTACAAAGTGATTGGGAGATTGGTAGAGAGATAAAAAGTGAGAGAGAGAGAATCAGAGAGTGAGTGTTTGTCAGATTAAAATTGGGATAAAGAGAGAAACATTGAAAATTGAAAGCGGTAAGAAGGAGTAGAAAGAGACAAAGAAGAGAGAATGAGAGAAAGAAGTGAAGAGAGAGACAGAGACAGTGAGAGTTGGAGAGAAAGACAAACAGAGAGAAGAGGGGGAGAGAGAGAGAAGTGTGTCTGGGACAGAGAGACAGAGACAAAACAAGATAGAGAGGTAGAGAGAAACAGGGGAGAGAGAGAAATCATTTTACATCTTTATTTCTACTTTAAAACATTCGGTTTAACATCTGGTTGGTTGCAAAGGCCACCATTTTCCCAGCACTTATTAAAAGTACACAAAACCTGTTGACTTGAAACACTCCGTTTTTATACGTTTTAAGGTAACAGATGCTGCCGACTGAGATTAGACTGAAAACACAGGAGTCTCTTTTTAACTACAGTACAGCACAGAACAGAACAGCGCCGTTACATCACTCTGCATTAGAGTTTAAAAGCCACAGGGGAGCTGCAAGAACTCCAGGAGACGGAGACAGGGCAGGGGGAAAAGGACAGGGGGACGAGGATCAGGGAGGATTAGAGGACAGGGCATGAGACTGTGGGGGGTGTTGGAAGAAAGAGGGAAAGAGAGAGAAGAGAGAAAAACAGGTAGAGGAGAAAGGCAAAGACGTTGAGAAGAGAGAGGAAGGAAAAAAAGATGAAGGATGACTGCAGCTCTCTCATTCACCGGTACATCTGTCTCTCTGGGGCTGAACTCTGCTCCCTGACTGAGATTTAAAACAGTGGATTAGTAGAGAGAATGTTACATGAACTGGGGGATTGAGGCAAGTCAAACCTCTAAGGGGTGACCGGGTCAGAGCTATGGACCATGGCATGTGTGTGTATGTGTGTGTGGGTGGGGGCCACCTGAGCTGTGGCAAAGTCTATTCTTTTAATGAGGATTTTTACGACCTGCACCATTTATACACTACTGACTAACATCTTATTAGGTAATCAAACCTTGCTGAAACACACATGGTGGAAACTCCTGGTCGCTAAAATATTTCATCAATCCTCTTCACTCCCCAAGCCCCCATCTGACAAACGTGTTCAGTGATCAACATTAAACCTGATGATAATCTTCTTGCCTTATTTGAGAATAAAATGACATATTTGATTCTGTACTTTAACGTGGAATCAGATTGATACTACACAATTCTACATAGAAAAGCACGTTTCGTTAAAATTAGCATTTTGAAGTGACTATAACTTCAAGATTTGAATGTCATTCAAACAAAGAAGAAAATGATCGAAGTGCCTCCCTAAACCTAATCGTATATCATGTAAATTTTAATCATTACATTTCTCACGGTGCAATCAATGGTATGATTGTCATTAAATTGGAAGCAGTAATGAAACAAAAGGACAATTATCACTTTGAACGTCTCAACCAAGGACAACCAAACGCCAAAACAGGAACACCTCAGGCTGAAAACCAGAGAAACTCAGCAGAAACTTTACTCATCATATGCTTTAGTGGTGCAATGCTGTAACTTTTATTGTTGGCTGAAACTGTCGAATTTAACGCTAAATAGTGTCTTTGCAGTTGCAGACAGTTCTTTATACTAACTAAAATAAGTAACAGCTATGGCAGTACAGTGAACCTCACTGAGTGGCAGTATTAACAGGAGTCTGTCCTTGATCTCCGCAGCTGAATAGCTTCAGTGCTCTCATTTCCGCACAGCTACTTTTAAGATGAAAAATTGTTCAGCAGTCAACAGATACATAAAACTGCAAGACTGCACTGTCAGATGACACATCATGGTCCAAACAACACATCAGCAGTCACTCAGCTCCACTAGTGAGCTAATATACACATGAGGCCTGCCGCTGTAATCCAAACCCACTGACCCTGAAAAGATTAACAAGCTTTGGATATGAAGACAAGCATATTGCAACAAGGATCCGACTACAGGCCACAAGATTAGGGCAGGTACAAGCACTCACTCAGACACACACCCACTTTTATACCTAAATTTGGAGTCATACGCATTTGCTGTCTGTGTTATATATAGTTACTAAAAGTGTATTGATGTTTCAACACAATGTTCAGTTCTAGGTCCACATTACACCCCTAGAATTTATAAGCAATTTCAGAAAAAGCTCAGTCATTTGAATTTGGGAGAGTGCATAGCATACTCAAACAACATCCAATCAGTATTTGACAGTGGCACCAAGCAAGATTTCTCCCAGACTAATGGTCTCACGAGTTTCCGTGCAGTCATCACAAAAAACAATTTAGTTCAAAAAACGTGCTGGGATCACGATTTAGGGTATTTTCTCAGTGCAAGGACAACGCTTCACTAGCATATATATTTCAATGCGCATGGCGTAACATTGCGAGTATCAGTGGTAACTGGTGACTGAGGGACAGTAGGAGAGAAATAATGAGTTGATTCCTTACCTTAACTTAACCTAAACCTTAACCCTAACCCTAACCATAACAGTCACCAGTTACCGCTGATACTGGCAATGTTACACTATGCGCATTAAAATACATAGGGTAGTGAAGCGTTGTCCTATCACAAAAAAGTGAAGCGTTGAGCTAGCATGAAAAAAAGCCCTAAATCGTGATCGCAGCACGTATTTTGATTCAACTGTATTTTGTGATGGCTGCACGAAAAGTTATGAGATCGGGTTGTGATAAGGAAGATAAGTCAGCAGTCACACTAAGAGAGGTGCAGGATAACTTGAAAGCAATGAGCAATATGCAATAAACTGCCCTACAATCATCCTCCTTGCACAAAAGAAGCACAGGGATGTGCCACTGAAATTTGCACACAAGCATAGACAAATCAGAAAAGTTTCAGAACAATTCACACTTGTTAGACAAAACAAAAATACTGTTGTAAAAAAAGGGTTGCCCGTATGATGCCAAGAACACCAATACACACAGTAAATCCTGACATGAATATTTGTTGCTCTCTCAACAAGATCTTCACACCACCTCCGTTTTGAATATCCTCATTTTGAACATTTTGGCATAACTATTACAAATAAGTAGTTAGCTCTGAATGTTACTATGTTGGTATACCACATCACACCCTCCTCACTTAGCAATTGCAATTTGCTGCAGAGCTGTGCAGTGATCATTCTTACATTGCAAAGACAAAGTACCAAATTGTTCACTTTACTTAAACTGCAGACAAAAGGAAAGCTATAGGATCTGGATTAAACAGAGTGACTGACTGCTTCACAAATTCAACCCATACAAAAATCCAAGGCATGTGGCTAAATAAGCTTTGTAAGTCTTGCTGGCAAGAAAGACTTTAACTCTTTAGATTAAAGGTCACCCTTGCCACCGAAAGCAGTTAACATGCTGGGCTCAAAAGTTTGCCAGACCAAGGGGTTACTGTGTGCTTTAGATGTGTGAAATAACACAAAACAGTTTTAACTCAAATTAGCACCCTTCCATCACACAGAAATGTGTATGGCAAGTATATGTAACACTTCCACACGCCCTCAGATAAGATACCCAATTACAACCACCTTTGTCAAACCAAGCTGGGATTGGTCTGAGCTATTTTTGCTCTGCTCACTTTGGTGAACTCTCACAGAAGCCCAGAAAACTCAATCGGTGAAACATTCATTATGGTGATGTTAATTATTTAAATGCTCATCACATTTTCATCAAGGAAAAAGAGGCTAAAGGGTAGTGTTCTGATGTTGGGCAGTTGATTGAATGCGGGTCGTTCATGCACACACGCTGACTGACACACATAAGCGCCTGCGGACGAGGCCGCTGTCCTAAAAATGCCCCTAAGGCTTCAAAGCTCAGCCTGCACCCTGAGAGCACTGTCAGTCTGAGGCCGCAGCAGGGAGTCAGTCTCATCTGTGGCTGACTGGAATCTGAGTGATTGGAAAAAATAAGAGCCACACACAGTGGGTGTTGAATACGGCACAGTTTGATCATTTTCCTGGTCTTTAAAATGAGTAGTAAAAGTCCATACAAATCAACAGCAGCGGTGTGTCGCCGTGAGCCATTTCGCTGGGTCATCCTGGACACAAATCAATAACGTCCCTATCGATGGCAGCAGCATTTGCATTTTGCAGGAGTAGCAGGAGTTATTTTTTCCTATTTTAGCATGCCTGAAAATACTACATGGTGTTGTTAAGCACAGCAATGTAATAACACACAGTGGTTTAAATAACAGCAAGGTTAGGTGTTGGTGATAGAATCAAAAATAAATGTTCAGATTGTTCACTCACATGTCTGTGCTTTCACAGTCACTTACATGACAGTACAGTCAATGGGTCAAATTCCACATCCGTTGATTTTCTACGAGTAAATCAGTAAAGAACATTTGCTGCTTTAGGTTTGTACTGACGTTATTAAGCTAACGCTCCAATAAACAGTGGAAGCTAATACCTCACCAACAGGCACTGTAAAAACAGCACACCTTAATACACACTTGACCCTGTCAGTGATTGGCATTGAGCTGAATGTGACAAGCCTATGCAGCACTCAGAGAAAGAAAGAAAAAGTCCCAGCCTGCAGCAGGCCAGCTCCCCTGTGGCAGCCAAATCTACTCCCTACATGGACAAATCTGAACACTTGGCTTCAGCCAACTGCCTTCAGCTGGGCCATAAATCTGCCTGTCCAAACGGTCAATCAATACAAGAGCATTCATCTGGGGAAATGGTGGGATGACACGTCCTACACAGACTAATTAGGGGAAAAATTTACTGCTGTAAATATCTATATCTATCTATATATCTACATCTATCTATATATATATATATCTATATATCTGTGTGTGTGTGTGTGTGTGTGTGTGTGTGTGTGTGTGTGTGTGTGCGTGTGTGTGTATGCATGTGTGAGTGTGTGGGTGTGTGTGATTAAATATCAAAAAAATTCTGCATAGATGGTTCCAGTAAATGTAATATTTGTCAAGTCAAAAATATGAACATGCCAATTGGTTCTCCTTATTTGACAAGTATTGGATCTACACCTATTGGCCTTCACAGCCCTGCTTGATTGGTGGTGAGTGAGATCCTAACCGTACATGGTCATTACGACATTATCAGTGCCACCAAGCAAACGCAACAATAGCATAACTACGAAGCCAATAGAGGATAAACACAGTAATTATTTCCAAACTGGGAGCTAAATGCCTTTTGGTGTGTGGGAACTAGGATTAATTGTGTGTTCCAAAACCATCAATTTAACAGTGTGTTTTCGTTTTAATGACAGTTTTGTGTGGCTGTGCTTCGGTGGTCCGGACCCCAAAGCAAATAAAAGCCTGTTTATAGCCATGAGCCCGCTGTTGATGTAGTGCTTGTCAGCGCTCGGTGTGTTCTCCAGTAAGGTCACAAGACTCAGGGGCCACGAGAAAGGCAGCAAACAAATCATTTGCGGAGTCGCAGGCAGTTTCCACCAGTCAACATCACAAACTGAATAAAATAATAAAACATGTCAGAAGCTGCTATGTCAGAAGTACAGACGTTTTTCTGAAGAATAGACATAAATAGTCCAAAATCCCATGAAGAAAAAACTGACTCCATTAACTATACATGAATTTTTGATGTTACCTTTTTGAAGACCACCATGTTGTTGTGACAGCAGTGAAAGGCTTTTCACTTCACAAAACACAACAGAAAGTTCAGTAGCATAAGCAAGCTGCCAAGTAAATAAAGTACATCGGGAGCTGTGGAGTAACCTGTCACAATCTGGACGGTGCAGTACAGAAGCGAATGAGCCTGGAGAGTTATGTGTCATTTCTCCAGCCCTCTCTCTCTCTTCCGCTGTCTCTTTCTCACCCTGAATACACGCTGTGACATGAAGCTACTGCCGCTTTCACATCAACACCAAGTCACCCACGCCTGCCAAGCCTGGCTTTCCCCCAACAGACACACACATAACCCTACACACACACACACACACATATATACACACACACAGACACACACACACGGTAATGTCAGCTCTATCTTGTCATCTCTTATAAACCATATCAACTGTAATCTGCTCAAAAGTAAAGTCAGCACAACAGCACAACTGAGAAGCAATGAGGTACAAGCATGCATTGACACAAACTCCAACCAGAGCAAGAGAGATATACAGAGAGAGAGAGAGATAGAAAGAAAAGAGAGAGAGAGAGAGAGAGAGAGAGAGAGAGAGAGAAAGAAAGAGAGAGAGGTGAAGTTGCCAGTGTCCTCTCAGGTTGGCTCTACCTTGCCGTCAGCCCAGCAGAAGCAGATGTTGCTGGAGGTGCTGAGGATGTCCGTGATGAAGCCTGAAATACCCAGCCGCATGGTAAAGCACTCCAAGGGACAGACAAAAAGAAATGGAGAGATAAAAAAGAGAAGAAAAGAGAGGAGAAATGGTAAGAGAAGAGAGATGAGGGTGAGGTCTAGGTCCCCTGATGTTGTCAGGGTGGAGTGCTAGGCAGTGATGAGAAAGGAGTGAGAGAAGAGAAGAGGAGAGAGATAGAGGGTGGAGTGAAGGATGAGAGAGTGATGGAGAAGAAGTGCAGAATGAGAGAGGGGAGATGGAAAGAGGGAGGAGAGACAGGGGGAGAGGGAGGAGAAAGAGAGAGAGGGGGGAGAGAAAGAGGGAGGAGAGAGTAAAAGGTAGGAAGGGGGTAAGAAAAGAGAGAAGAGAGGAGAGAGGGAGAAAAAAAGAAAGGGATTGTGAGAGAAAGGAAAGAGAAATAGACAAGATAAAAAGAACAGGGGCAAAGTAAAGGAAGAAGGAGACAGAGGAAGGACAGAGTGTAAGAGATGAGACCTAGAGAGGACAGGAAGGGTAGAAAGAGAAAAAGAAACAAAAGAGAGAGGGAGAGAAAGGTTAAAGGAAGAAGAAACAGAAGGAGAGAGACATAAAGAGAGAGAGAGAGAGAGAGAGAGAGAGAGAGAGAGAGATGCTTCCTCAGCTGTTTGCTGCAGGACCTGTGTGTGTGTGTCCCATACACACACTGACACACACAACAGGTGTGGTCCTTGATCCAGCCAACAAGCGGACAGTCACCTCCCCTCCCACACACACTCATATACACACACAAACACACACGCACATACACACATGAAAGAAAGGCTTGTAGATGAATACACCCACAGGCCTGTGCTCAAGCACATATACACTCTATAGCATGCACACACACACACACACACATACGCACATACACACACAAAGTCATCCCTGCAGGACGTCTCCCTCAGTGTTTCTCGACACATGGAGGAGACATCTAGGACGAACACTGACGAACACTGTAAGACACATTCACACTATTATTCTCTCTCTTTCTCTCTCTCTCTCTCTCTTTCTGCCTCTCTGTCTCTGCCTCTCTCTCTCTCTCTCTCTCTCTCTCCCTCTCTCTCTCTCTCTCTCTCTCTCTCTCTCTCTTTCTGCCTCTCTGTCTCTGCCTCTCTGCCTCTCTCTCTCTCTCTCCCTC